>CM019066.1:194703382-195137919 GCA_009667805.1 Leptobrachium leishanense
TAGCAGTATTAGCAGCAGGACGTTCTTGGTATGGTTCAAATTCCTTCATATGGTGCGAATGTTCCAGGGCCCCTTAAAAACAAAATAGAATGGCAGTGAATAAATACATGTGAAGGACCTTTACAGCTGTGCTAGAAAAAAAGAGGCAGATCGTCAGATATTGTAGAAAATCAGGATGCCTTTTAAACTTTAAAACAAAGCATTTTGGAAGTTGTATTTTTGCAACATGGAGGGGGGTCCAACATTTGACATACTTTGGTCATGGTTTCTATGTTGGCCTATTATTTAAAACTTTGAAAATACATAAAAGCGATGGAATATAAATAGGTAGATTTACCACAAATCAATATATGCCAATTCTTGTACATTTCATTTTCTACTGATCAAGTATGATCCAGGTCTGGACAAAGCCAATTACAAATACTGAGGCCATAAACATTGGTGAAAAACAGTAGTTTTTAGAGGAAGCATATATATTTGAAGACTTATTATTCAAGCCTGGAATGTCCAATGGAAGTTTTTCTTAAAACCTTGTGCAGATTAAGCTCCAGGTTTAATCAGCTAGTCATTTAGAGAATATTACTAGTAACATGTTTTCATAAAGGGAAGTTCATCCACAAGGGTAATGCCAAAAGAAGAATTCTAGTTTGTTCCGTATCTACTTGGATGGAGTTTGATGGAGCCCATTTGCCACTTGGATTCTCATAAATTGGTAAAGTGTATAACTTGACTTGGTACCTTCACCTCCAACCACCTTCCCCATCAAGTGGTTTGATAAAACTATTTGTTATGTAAAACTAAATGACATTACCACTTATCCTGCAAATGCACTGTAGATATATTACAGGGCAATTAGACTGTCTGCAAAATTAAACAAGCACAGGTCATCCCATCTGAATCCAATTTAGGCATATATAGTCTGGTCCAAAAAGAAATTTAAAATATCATCAAGGCTAGACTGGTCACTGTGCAAAAAAGAATCCAAGACACAGAATGGCCATCAACCAACATGGGATATCAAAAGATGCTACAAATGCCTCAACGCTACCTTACGGTTGCAGGATTGGAGAGCATTCTCCTGTTCTTCCACCTAGAAGCTCACTGAGCTAGATCTATGTTATTTATGTACCAGTCAGGTCCAGAAATATTGGGACATCAACACAATTCTAACATCTTTGGCTCTATACACCACCACGATGGAGTTGGAATGAAACAAACACAATGTGCTTTAACTGCAGACTGTCAGCTTTGAGGGTATGTACATCCAACGAGGTGAACGGTGTAAGACTTACAGCAGTTTGCAGATGTGCCTCCCACTTGTTAAGGGACGAAAGATAAATGGGACAAATGCCTTCTCAGCTGTTCCATGACCAGGTGTGTGATATTCCCTCATTACACCAATTACAATGTGCAGATAAAAGGCCCAGAGTTCATTTCAAGTGTGCTATTTGTATTTGGAATCTGTTGCGGTCAACTCTCAAGATGAGATACAAAGAGCTGTCACTATCAGTGAAGCAAGCCATCATTAGGCTGAAGAAACAAAACAAACCCATCAGAGAGATAGCAAGAACATTAGGCGTGGCCAAAACAACGGTTTGGAACATTCTCAAAAAGAAGGAACGCACCAGTGAGCTCAGCAACACCAAAAGACCCGGGAGACCACGGAACACAACTGTGGTGGATGACCAAAGAATTCTTTATCTGGTGAAGAAAACACCCTTCACAACAGTTGGCCAGATCAAGAACACTCTCCAGGAGGTAGGTGTATGTGTGTCAAAGTCAACAATAAAGAGAAGACTTCACCAGAGTGAATACAGAGGGTTCACCACAAGATGTAAACCATTGGTGAGCCTCAAAAACAGGAAGGCCAGATTAGAGTTTGCCTAACAACACCTAACAAAGCCCTCAGTGTTCTGGAACAAGATCCTATGGACAGATGAGACCAAGATCAACTTGTACCAGAGTGATGGGAAGAGAAGAGCATGGAGAAGGAAAGGAACTGCTCATGATCCTAAGCATACAGCCTCATCAGTGAAGCATGGTGGTGGTAGTGTCATGGCGTGGGCATGTATGGTAGCCAATGTAACTCGTTCTCTTGTATTTATTGATGATGTGACTGCTGACAAAAGCAGCAGGATGACTTCTGTTTCAGGCAATATTATCTGCTCACATTCAGCCAAATGCTGCAGAATTCATTGGACGGCGCCTCACAGTGCAGATGGACAATGACCCAAAGCATACTGCAAAAGCAACCAAAGAGTTTTTGAAGGGACAGAAGTGGAATGTTATGCAATGGCCAAGTCAATCACCTGACCTGAATCCCATTGAGCATGCATTTCACTTGCTGAAGACAAAACTGAAGGGAAAATGCCCCAAGAACAAGCAGGAACTGAAGACAGTTGCAGTAGAGGCCTGGCAGAGCGTCACCAGGGATGAAACCCAGCGTCTGGTGATGTCTATTCGTTCCAGACTTCAGGCTGTGATTGATTGCAAAGGATTTGCAACCAAGTATTAAGAAGGAAAAGTTTGATTTAGGATTATTATTCTGTTCCATTACCTTTGGTCCCTTAACAAGTGGGAGGCACATCTGCAAACTGCTGTAAGTCCTACACCGTTCACCTGAGTTGGATGTACATACCCTCAAATTAAAGCTGACAGTCTGCAGTTAAAGCACATTCTGTTTGTTTCATTCCAACTCCATTGTGGTGATGTATAGAGCCAAAGATGTTAGAATTCTGTCGATGTCCCAATATTCCTGGACCTGACTGTAGGTCTTTCCAAAAATGTGAGCTTAAAACCAGAGTAATACAATACTATACGTCACACCTGTCAGTTTGTTGTCAGAGTTTTGAAATCAAGCCTCTTGGATAATGCATTGAAAAGCTGCAAAGTTTAGTAGTTCTTTTCCCCATAAGACCAATAAGTCCCTTCGCTTTTCCGCTCATGCGGGGGGCTCCATCAGTACAAACAATTACAAGACTTGACTAGCTAAGTTTTTTTCTCACTGAAAAATGTCTGCAGTGCATTCAGAATATCTACTAGTTTGACCAAAGAGTGGCAGTGAACCAGGGCTGATGCTTCCACTAGGCAACCGCCTAGGGTGCACTTCCACTTAGGGGTGAAGCCGGCTCCAACCCGGGTTCCATTATTCTACTCCTTTGTCTTTGTGTAGCCAGCAGCAGCGGCTCGAAAAAGCGAACCCCTGCCAGTGGCGCATAAGGAGGGCGTCTTATGGTGACGCGCAGGTGCCACCAGATGACGTGCGGGCGCCACAAGAGGCAGATGAAAAGAAAAAAAAGAGGCAGAAGAAAGGCAGGGACAAAAGAAGGAAAAAAAAACCAGACAGAACGAGAAAAAAAAAAAAGGCAGAGAAAAGAAAGAGGCACAGAAGAAAGAAAGAGGCTAAGAGGGCAGAGTAAAGCAAGAGGCACAGACCGATCCCAGGCCTGACCAGTGGAGGGATAAGATGGGGACCAAATGACCGTGTATGGTCCCCGTGCACAGTGTGTGTTCGTCGTCCCCCCACAGTGTGTGTGTGTGTGTGTGTGTGTCCCAGTGCAGTGTGCCCCCCCACCCATGTTTCAGCAGTTGACAATTTTTCAGGGGGGGGGGGGACAAGTCGCTAGTCTTGCCTAGGGTGCAAAATAGTCAAGCACCGGCCCTGCAGTGAACACATTTTTTTTAAATGAATCTGCTTGTGGATAGCCAACCCAAACGCAGAGTTGAGCAACGTCACATATCTATACTTTCATACACTGCAATGCTGAAACATAACTCTGAATACAAATCTGCAAGTAACTGGTTAATAATATCTTGACCAATGTCTTCCACACGTCTCATTCCTGAATCAGAAAGTTGTAGGCCTTTTATTTCTTTTAGAATTTCTTTTTTGTTGGTCAACTCTGCATACAACATTTCTGCTGTAACCATGAAGCAATCTTTCCCGATCTCCGCATCAGAAAACTGTTTCTCCCCCCTTGCTAAAATCCAAGCATTTCAAAAGATGCCTCGTTTTAATTCATATTTGCAGCTTAAAACGTGAAGCAGAAAGCCGACTGATTTTTTCTTTTTAAGATTACTACCAGGTAGGCAAGTAACAGTAAATTTTGCATGCATTGTTCGAAAATGATGTGCCAAATTACTTTGGATTTGCAAAAAGACCTGCAGTGGCTTTAAGCAAATACAAGGAGAGTTGGATACATGCTGCACAAATAAAAAAATCATGTGTTCACGTCTGAAACGTTCAATGTGTGTCTTGAATGACTCGTACTATTTTTGTAGAATGGCCATGTGTAGCAATGTGCTTGCTGGCCCCTCTCCATCTTAAGCATTATGAGTTTCAGCTGGATTAAGCATGGGGCATTATTCGTCACACCGACTTACATTGCCTTTCCCTCTTGCTTCATGATTTCTTTTAAGCAGGAATCGATCCAAGTTTTGTTGTTGCTCAACTAATCAATGTAATGAATAAGTTGCTTTGCTTTAGTCTCTCAACTATTGTGTGCCTCAGATTTTATTGCATTTTTCAGCTTTGGACTGCCCTAGATTTTACAGTTCAACCTAACCACCAGCTTGCTGATCTACAAGCATGAAAAGCCGACTTGATCCCACTGCCAGCAGATGCCACCAGCGAGTGTCCTTGGGCAAGACACCTAACGATATGGATGCACCTACCTCACAAAAGACTTTAACTCATAGACTGTAAGTTCCCTTGGGAACAGTATTTGCAGTACAGCCTACAGCAAGATACATTTTTCGAACGACCCAAATTGTTTTTGTTTTTTTTGCCCTTGATATTTTTATAAAAAGCTGCCAAGATTTGAAAAGTAACTCCATGAAATGAATGGGATATAGGACTAGTGTTTTGAGTGGAGATCAGAAAAGGTGGTCATTATTTTAATGCTGTGAAATCTCTGTATTTACTTGCAAAAATCGAAAACAAATTTACGTTGGTTTGAACAACAATCTTTATGCAAAACTGCCATCTTATTTATGTTTAATTAAGTAAATAAAATGTTCTGTGTTTTCTTTTTCCTTAACATTAACCTTTTTTCTACCAAGAGCTTTAGCAAAAAAAAAAAAAAAAAAAACAACAACATAGCTCGAATAGGTTTCTGCAGTTCTGAACATGGGTAAATGATTACATTACGTATTACACATTAGGCAATGACAGACAAAAAGAACAGGCCGGTTGTGCCATGAGAGATGCAGTCCAATAACGTGTGGGTGCCAAGGCTAGACATCCCGGATATATAAAGTGTAGTGCTAATTGAGGCTTTGTAAATCAATTTACAGCACAAGGACACAGACGCAGAGATATTTTTAATGCACACTACCAAAAGGTTATTTTCATCTTCTCTAACCTTGCTCAAGAGTAATTTCTAAAAGAACATTAGTTCGGTCAGACAGGACAACTATTTTGCTGAAAATATGTCAACTGAACAATAACTAAATGTGTGCAATTGCAATCAGGATCGTTTTTATTTAAAAACATATGGATCTTATTGCTTGCTTACTGGACAGGGCAGGATTTAAAACCTAGTAATTCAAATGGATGTAATCAACTCTCTCCTCTAGTTCATGGAGACAATACTAACCACATATTTCAGTATTTAGAAATAGATGCTCCATGTCAACACTACCCCTTGAGCACCGTTTCCCAACCCTATCCTGAGGAGCCACTAAAACGACAGATTTTAAGGATTCTTTTGGGAAATGCAGACTGAATCCTGAAATCACTGAGCAGCAAATTATATCATCTGTGTAGTGCTTTACAAAATCTGGCAAACCTGACCTGTTAGTGCTCCCTGAGAACAGGTTTGAAAAGCATTGTTGCAGAAGTTGAGCCAATGGCAGGCGCAGGGTACGCCATAGTAGTGCACCATCATATAAGTACCAGCTGGGTGAAGTAGGGGTAACACCACTGCTCTATAACAGGAGACACAGGTTCGAATCCCAACAAGACCACCTCTCCAGTAAGTGTCTTTGGGCCAGACACCTAACGGTACATACTCGCCACCCAGGACAAACTTGAAACCGAGAGAAATCTCAATATATCCTTCCTGGAACCTCCGGGATAGCATTATCAGTGCTTGAAAGGTATAGATGTTGCACTGCACGGCGATCGGAATGGCAGGGAGTAGGTAATCTGACACATACGATGCCAAAACATACTGCAAAGCATGGAATTTTTTTTTAAAACGGCCTGTTCCCATCAGTTAAGCTGGCAGAGACACTTCCACAATGGGTATTAAGCATGACAACAAGGCATCCACATAACCCTGAAAGATCTACCGAATCATAAGACCTGCAGCTGGACCCATCTCCAGGATTTGTGCTGGTCTCTCGTTATAACATGCTTATATTATTCCCTTGTTCTGGAAACTGGTTTTAGGATGCAGTCCTGACTATTCTTGCACTGAAGGAAACATTTTTATTTCTTCAAACGTGTGATTTGGTGCCACCTAGTGTTAAAAAAGACAAGTCTCTGAGATACAGTAATTCAAGTCACATAATACAAGGAGTAATCCAGCATTTTGCAGATCGTAGCTCTGATTTATCTTTCAGGGGTGGTGGTTTTAAAGGATTTTTCTTTAATCTGTACTAAGAGAAGGGCTGTAGCAGAGATAAAGAAAGTATGAGGGAACCTGCTGGGAGAAGTGGCCAAGGTGAATTTCTAGCTGTAGGAATGTAAATCTGTGAGGCAGAGCAAGGAAGAGATTTTAGGATTAGAAACTCTGAAAAAAAGCAAGGCGAGTTCTGATGTCTGCTAAACACCTAGTGTCCGAGGTAAACAAATTTGGCTCAACACCAGCTCTGCTTCTCAATCAGACATCACTATACTAGCCCAACTTATCCTGAGAGGAGAGAAAAAATAAATCTATAAACATATGTTGGTTTGTCATATTAAGAGAAAGATTAAATATTCTTTTTAGTCAACATGCCAAATTGACTCAAATAATATTAACAGTGCATAACTAAAAACAACTTAACTCTATAAGGGACCCTGTTTAATGGCCACAGGATCATTATGCAACGCTAACGTGTATGTGTCGATTTAACCCCTTAGTGACCGGGCGGTTTTACACAAATCCGTCTTTTAGTGACCACTGCTGTTTTTGACCTAAACACTAACACCGCAGAAACGTAAATTTTCCTCTTACTCGTTTATTCGACCCACACATATTATACACCCTTTTTCCCGCCATTAAATGGTTTTTCTAGAAATACCATTATTTCCATCATATCGAATAATTTACTATAAAAAAAATATGAAATCTGAGGAAAAAAAAATGTTAAAAACACACTTTCGTAATTCAATCCCCAAAATCTACAACCACCCAAAAAGACCCCGGCTCAATAGGTTCAAAATTTTGTCCCGAGACTAGAAATATCCAATTTTTACATGCATTTGCTTTTTAACCCCTTCACTGCTGAGACAGTTCACCTATGTGCGCTGCGCTCATTCTGACCATTTTGTGCTAATTATTTTTCGATGACAGCCTAGGTCCTATTTAATTAAACTCCCCCCAGACAAAAAAAACTTTAAAAAAAAAATCTTTTTTTTATTATTTTTTTTTTAATTTATTTTTTTTTCCAAAATTTTTTTTTTTTAAAACCAAACCTGGTCATGTTTGGTATCATTGGAAAGGCCATGTCAAATATGACCATCTAGCTGCCATGGATCCGGAGATCCTTAGGATCCCCTTATCTCTACATGGCAGCTAGATGGTTAAATGGCCCACTGACATCCTCACACATATGGTGAGGTTGTCAGTGGGTGGGGGGAGACCTGGAGGCTTGGCTACCATCCAAGATGTCAGCCCCCTCCAGGTTTGAATTGCGTTTTGGTGCCAATTGGCGCCGAAACGTGATCCGGCGGCGAAATGGTTAATGCTATACACCGCTGAAAAGGGGAGACTCTCCCCTTTTCAGCGGTGCAAAAAGCATCTCCCTAGCTTCAATGGTTGGGGAGATAGAGGGCTCCGAAGGAGCCCCACCCTCCCCTCCATTGAATTGCATGGGGACGCCTGCTGTTGACGTCACCACGCAGCGTGGCGACGTCATCAGCCTCGCCTGCCCATGTAAATCACATGGGCAGGCTTCCTCCCTGCCAGATCGCCGAGGGATCCAGCGAGGGAGGTGAGTATCGGGCGGGAGGGGGATTAGGCGCCGCTGACGTACCCTGTACGTCCGCGGGTCTAAGGGAGACCTGTGGACAGGACGTACAGGGTACGTCAGGGGTCCTTAAGGGGTTAATTTATGCGTAGAGACACCCAAGCTTATCGTGACATTTTCTCTGTCGTGACAGACATTGTTCTCCAGCGTTCTGCTGATGGGGTTGTCTACAAATGGAGAACAGGGGATTGCCATTTCTGTGCAGATATTTTCTTTTTCATTTGAGGGCGTTAAGCAATTTTTAGTAGCACATCTACATTTTGTACCTAGTGATTAATCTTCCTCTCCTTCCTCAGTAACTTCTGTCTCCTTGTGGACCACCACGCGGGTAATTGACATATCTGGGTGCTGTTCTTTGGCTTCCTTTATTGCTTGTGCTAGTGCCTGTTAAAAATAAATTAAAATAGCTGGAATTAGTGAAAGATAAAAGAAACACTTTTACAGTTACAAGTATTTATAAAGCGGCAACAAGTTCCGCAGCGCTGTACAATGGGAGAGACAGAATAACAAATATACATACACGTTACACACACAGAACAGTAGGAGAGAGGACCCTGCATGAGAGTTTACAATCTAAGCGCTGAGGGGTGACACTAGGTGAGGGTAAATAACAGTATGTGAGGTGACATGGTGCGTGTGGGCTGAATGGGAAGATGGAGCAAGAAATGTACAGTGGGGGATTATGGAGTGAGCCGATAGGCTTCTCTAAGGCCCCATTCGCACTGAGCGACATTAAAATTGCGTGTTTTTCCGTGCGATTTTCATATACGCGACATTGAGCAATAATATTGTGCATTATCACGGTTATGCGCGATACTGCGTGACATTATTGATGTCTAAGGCAGCAAATCACGGAAAAAAAAGTAATGTATGAGCGACATGGAGCTGTGAGATGTGAACAGCTCCATTGAAAAGCATTGGAGAAGCTACATAGACCGATATCGCGTGTAAATATGAGCGATATCACGGCAAAAACGCGAGATGAATTGCTTAGTGTGAATGGGGCCTCAAGCAATGTGCTTTCAGAGACTTCTTGAATGACTGGATAGACAGGTAGAGTCTAATGTTGCAGGGTAGGGAGCTCCATAGAAAGGGGGCAGCTCGGGAGAAGTCCTGAAGGCGAGAGTTAAGGGTGCGGGTATGAGGAACTGATGGCATCAGATCATTGGCAGAGTGTAGTGGTCGGCACGGGATATACCTGCTAATAAGGGAGGCGATGTAGGCAGGGGCGTGGTTATGGAGAGCTTTGTAGGTAACAACCAGTATTTTGAAATGGATTCCAAATGAAACAGGGAGCCATTGTAGAGATTGACAAAGGGGTGAGGCGTGAGAGGTGCGGTATGTAAGGTGAAGGAGTCTGGCACAGGCGTTCATTACCGACTGCAGAGGGAAAATCTGGGATTTTTTAAAGCCGGAGAGAAGGAGATTATAGTAGTCAAGGCAGGAGATAATAAGAGCTTGGATGAGTATTTTAGTCGAGTCCTGATTAAGAAAAGAATGGATGCGTGCAATTTTTTTTTAGGGGGAAGTAGCAAGATTTGGTTAGTGACTGAATGTGAGGAGTAAAGGAGAAATCAGTGTCCAAGAGCTTTAGAGGAAGAAGTAATGGTGGCACCATTCACTTGAAGGGGAATGGGCACAGGATTGAAGGTTTTAGGTGGAGGGAAGACGAGAAATTCAGTTTTTTGAGAGGTTGAGCTGTAGGAAACAGGAAACCATCCAGTCGAAGACAGTTGACAGGCAGGCTGTAACACGGTCCAACACAGGAGAGAGCGTTCGGGAGAGGAATAGGTAGATTTGGGAGTCATCAGCATAGAGAGGATATTGGAGCCCATAGGAAGAAATTAGGTTTTCCAGAGAGGCAGTATAGATTGAGAAAAGTAGGGGACCCAGAACAGAGCCTTGGAGGTACCACAACCAAGAAAGGAACCAGTGGTGAAGAGACACCAGCAAAGGAGACACTGAAGGAGCGGAGAGAAAGGTAGGACAAGAACCAGGAGAGAGTGGTGTCACCGAGGCCAAGTTGACGCAGCGTTAGGAGAAGGAGATGGTGGTCTACAGTGTCAAGTGCAGCAGAAAGGTCAAGAAGAATAAGTGGGGAGAAGGGATCTTTGGTTTTAGCAGCAACTAAATCGTTAGAACAGTCTCAGAGTGCTGGGAGCGAAAACCAGACTAGTGCGGGTCACGCAGAGTTAGCAGCAAGAAAAATGGTGAGCTGGTGATAGACTAGGCTAAGATTTTGGAGGCAAAGGGGAGTAAAGACATAGGATCAAGGGGTGGCTTCTTTAGAATGGATGTGAAAGCTTGTTTGAATGCAGAGGGGAAGACTCCAGAGGATAGGGAGAGGTTAAAAATATGAGTTAATGCAGGGACAATGACAGGTAGAACAGACCGAATAAGATGTGAGGGGATGAGGTCAAGCGGGTAGGTTGACGGGCAGGAGGACATGAGAACTTCTGAGATCTCCTCCACTGAGACCAGAGAAAAGGAAGACATAATAGAAGTGGGGGCAGGGAGTGAAGGAGTCAATGAGGTAGAATTGGCACTTTTAGATTACAAAGACAGACTGGGTTTAAGGCTGGGGTCAGACGAGCGCAGTTATCACGTCCGTGTTGCCGCACATTGGTACGTCCGTGGCAGCATAGCATTCCGACCAATGGAGCCCCACACACGAAGTGCGTCCGCACGGAAGTGCGGACGCATGACGGACATGGCAAACGGCCGCAGGTTAGGCAAGAACGTAATACTGCTAGAACGGACGTGCGGAGTGTGCCACGTCTGCAACGCCCGTGTAGCTTTGTGTGTGAGTGATGGAACGTAGTCAGACGAACTGCATTTATACGTCCAGCATTTTTGACGGGGAAAATGTTTTTTCATTTTCCATCTACTTCAGTCAAAAATAATGTCAATCATAAAAACTGTGTGGCCACTACCTTGTCATCAGTCAGAAAGTACGTCCGTACTGCACGGACGCATAGTCCGTACAAAATGCGCTCGTCTGACCCTAGCCTAAGGTGTAAAGAAACACCTTAGGTGATTTTGTTCTCCACTGGTTTCATTAACTGGCAGGAGCAAAACAAGACTGGAAAAATAATTGTGAAATGAACTCCAGAAATCAGGAAGGCGTTTCTGTCAGGTGATCAGGATAAAATATATATTTTCTAACAGTGTCTGTGTTGCAATTTTTAGAAGATCTTAAGAACTCAATAGTAAGCTAATTTACATATATGCAAGATAACGTCAAAAAAAATATCTGTTACTAGCTAGTCAGCTGGGAAATACCCCACGGGAATAGGGTCCTTAATTCCTCCTGTATCTGTTGGTGAAATATTGCCTGTTTGGTGTATTTTAGAACGGTCTTGTCTTTACCCATTGCATCTTTTTGTACAGCACTGCTGAGTGTGTTGCCGCTTAATACAATTTCATAACCATGTCTGAAGCCTATGGAACAGCTAGCCTAAACGGAAAAACCCAAGACTTTATATTTTATAGGTTTGAAATGCAGAGGTAGAGCTATTAATTAAGCCACAAATAAAATGGAGCAATATATGAAAGTGTTGGAGACAAGGTAGCTTGCTAGCTGTTCTAGAACCACAACTCCCATGACACCCTTCTCCAAGTTTGACAGATTTTGTTCTAAAACATCTGTGGTTTGGGGCAGCCCTTAAACAGTGCATTTTATAAAAATAAAAAAACTCAAAACGTGACTTCTCTATATGCCAGTGGCCTACAAGACATGAATTTACTTCATGAGCATCAAATACTTACCCACATAGTTAATGTTTTGAGCCAACAGACTTAACACGTAAGGATTAGGGATGAGCTGTTCGGTTCGGACGGTTCGGAGTTCGACCCGAACTTAGCCTGTTCGATTAGATCGCGAACACCGAACATTTCCGGGTGTTCGCCGCATGTTCGACCACAATGGACCACAATGCATTTTCCCACTGGCTGAAGCTCGTAATTGGCTACAGCCTTTGCACCTGACCACAGGTCTGGTGCAAGACAGGTCCAACAGTATGCCAATCACGGCTCAGAGTCCTGTTGGCAAATTTGCCCAATCATGGGCTCACAGAGCTAAGTCCCGCCAGCACATATATAACGTTTCCACGCAGCTACTACAGCACGCATTTTGAGAGGGATTTCAGAGGAAATTAGTGAATAGCACTGTACTGCCGGTCTTGTCACCCACCCTACTGGGGGTACTGGGGGGGTCTCATTTCTACCAAATATTGTGAATTGAGGTGATGTGTGTTCTTGTCACTGTACCAGCAAGTTTTTTTGGGGTTTACAAATTTCTTTAAAACATTTGTGAATTAAGGTGATCTTCTGTGTCTTGTCACACAGCAGCAAGTATTTTTGGGTGGTTACAAATTTCTTTACAAAACATTTGTGAATTGAGGGTGATCTTCTGTGTCTTGTCACACAGCCAGCAAGTATTTTGGGGGTTCAAAAATTTCTTTAAAACATTGTGAATTGAGGTGATTTGTGTCTTGTCACACAGCCAGTACCACGCAGTATTTTGGGGCTCACTAATTTCTACAAAACATTTGTGAATTGAGGTGATCTGTGTCTGTCACCACCAGCCAGTACCACCGCTCAGTATTTTTGGACTGTCACTAATTTCCTACAAAATGTGACAATTGAGGTGATCTGTGTCTTGTCACAACAAACCAGTACCACGCGCCCGTATTTTGGGTGTCACTAATTTCTTTAAAACATTTGTGAATTGAGGTGATCTGTGTCTTGTCAACACCTCAGCCAGTACCACGCAGTATTTTGGGGCTCACTAATTTCTTTAAAACATTTGTGAATTGAGGTGATCTGTCTCTTGTCACACAGCCAGTACCACGCAGTATTTTGGGTGTCACTAATTTCTACAAAACATTTGTGAAAGAGGTGATCTGTGTCTTGTCACACAACCAGTACCACGCAGTATTTTGGGTGTCACTAATTTCTTTAAAACATTTGTGAATTGAGGTGATCTGTGTCTTGTCACACAACCAGTACCACGCAGTATTTTGGGGCTCACTAATTTCTTTCAAACATTTGTGAATTGAGGTGATCTGTCTCTTGTCACACAGCCACCAGTACCACGCAGTATTTTGGGGCTCACTAATTTCTTTAAAACATTTGTGAATTGAGGTGATCTGTGTCTTGTCACCACAACCAGTACCATGCAGTTTTGGGTGTCACTAATTTCTTTAAAACATTTGTGAATTGAGGTGATCTGTCTCTTGTCACACAGCCAGTACCACGCAGTATTTTGGGTGTCACTAATTTCTACAAAACATTTGTGAATTGAGGTGATCTGTGTCTTGTCACACAACCAGTCTGGAACGCTCTCCCTCGTACTGTCAGACTTTCCCCTAACTTTCCCCTAACTTCTCTTCCTTCAAACGCTCCCTTAAAACATTCCTATTTAGGGAAGCCTACCACCCAACTCACTGACGCAACCATCAATCACTCTCACCTTACAGTCCTCTCCTCCTGTTTCCAACCCCAACCCTCCCAGATTGTGAGTTCCTACGGGAATAGGGCCCTCATCTCCTCCTGTACTGTTTGTCAAATGTTGTTCAATGTATTGTAACCCTGTCTATACTGTGCTTATTGTACAGCGCTGCGGAATATGCTGGCGCTTTATAAATAAAAGAATAATAATAATAATAAAACCAGTACCACGCAGTATTTTGGGTGTCACTAATTTCTACAAAACATTTGTGAATTGAGGTGATCTGTGTCTTGTCACACAACCAGTACCACGCAGTATTTTGGGTGTCACTAATTTCTTTAAAACATTTGTGAATTGAGGTGATCTGTGTCTTGTCACACAACCAGTACCACGCAGTATTTTGGGGCTCACTAATTTCTTTAAAACATTTGTGAATTGAGGTGATCTGTGTCTTGTCACACAACCAGTACCACGCAGTATTTTGGGTGTCACTAATTTCTAAAACATTTGTGAATTGAGGTGATCTGTGTCTTGTCACACAACCAGTACCACGCAGTATTTTGGGGCTCACTAATTTCTTTAAAACATTTGTGAATTGAGGTGATCTGTGTCTTGTCACACAGCCAGTACCACGCAGTATTTTGGGTGTCACTAATTTCTACAAAACATTTGTGAATTGAGGTGATCTGTCTCTTGTCACACAGCCAGTACCACGCAGTATTTTGGGGCTCACTAATTTCTTTAAAACATTTGGGAATTGTTATAATCCGTGTGTTCTCACTGGCTGCCACCCATCAAGGGGTCTCACTGATTTATAGGAGGTTTCACTGCCACCCATCAAGGGGTCTCACTGATTTATAGGAGGTGTCTGAGACTTGTAATCTGTGTCTTGTCACTGGCTGCCAGCTATCAGGGTGTCTCACTGAGTTATACCAGAGTTCTTTAAATCTTTTTACCAGAGTTGAATCAGAGTTCTGTATATATTAATCTATATATCACTCACCATGTCTGAAAGAACAAAAAGGATAGGCAGACGCTCCCAGACACAGATAAGAGGGCAAGCAGCCCCTGTGTCGGGAGGCTGTGCCTCTGGTCATGGTGGACGTGGTGCATCCTCTGCAGGGGCACGCTTGTTCTTTCTAACTGGTGCTGGCCGTCTTAAGCAGCAGCAACATACAGAGGACTTGGTGGATTGGCTAACCAGGCCATCCTCATCCTCCGAGTCCTCTGCCAGCCAGGCTTCTAGTGCTTTACAGTCCACCTCAGCTGCCAAAGCATCTAATGCAGCCTCCATGTCCACAGCTACTCCTGCCGTAGCCTCGCTATCACACACGGAGGAGTCAGCTGAATTGACTACAATGAGAGTGACATGCTGCTTGAGGCTGCGCAGCAAGTACAGTGCTCTGATTCAATCTCTGAGGTTGAGGAAGGGAGTATAATCAACCTAGAGGAAGGGGGTGCCAGTGATGACACACAAATAACTGGCACTCATGTTGCCCCAGCAGCTGCAGCATACTGCCAAGTTGGCTCCAGTGACGAGGAGATAGGGGGTGATGGTGACAATGATGATGAGGTCACTGACTCCACCGGGGTGCCTGATTGAACAGAGGAATTAAGTGAGGAAGAGGGGGAGGAGGAGGCACAGCAAACACGAGGCACAACATCCTCTGTGACCAACCGTAGCACTAGCCAGTCCAAGGCATCACATGTCAGAGCTGCTCAGGTGCAGATCGCTGTTGACTCAAAGAACACATGCAGGAACTCTGTTGTCTGGGAGTTCTTTAAGAAATGTGCAGTAGAGCGCAGCATTGCTATTTGTAATCTGTCAGATGAGGCTTAAGCGTGGGAAAGATTCCGGACACTTGGGTACCACGTGCTTGAGGCGACATATGAACAACTGCCACACATCCCGCAGGCGCAAAACTTTGTGTAGGTCCTCCTCATCTGTCTCTACCCCCACTGTATGTCCTGCCATGTCATTGCCTACAACCTCCACCGACAGGGATGATGCTACAGTAATGGATGTACCAGGTCCTTCCTCACAATGTGACATCATCCCAGCAGCTGAAGATTTACACAGTCAGATTACGTTGCCGCAGCTGCTGCAGCGAAAGAAAAAATATAATCCCAACCATCCCCAAGCACAGCGTCTAAATGCCAGCTTAGCAAAATTACTCGCATTGCAGCTGCTGCCTTTCCAGCTGGTGGACTCTGCTCCCTTCCGTGAATTTGCTGAATGTGCTGTACCACAGTGGCAGGTTCCAAAACGCCATTACTTTTCACGCAAGGCCATTCCAGCACTATACCAGCACGTGGAAGACAATGTTATCCAGTCATTGGGAAAGGCAGTCAGCAGCAAGGTACATGTGACTTTAGACACATGGTCCAGCAAGCATGGACAGGGTCGTTACATTTCCTTCACGGAACACTGGTTAACTCTGATTGCAGCTGGGAGGGATCCAAGACGGGGCTCTGTGCTGGAGCTTGTTCATCCACCACGCCTCCAGAAAGCTGCTTGTATGAGGTCTGTCTGCTCCACCACCACCACCTCTCCCTCTTCCTCCTCCTCCTCCTTCTCTGTGGCAGTTAAACCGACGCCTGACAGGGTCTACGCAATGGCTCAAGCAAAAAGATGCCATACTGTGCTTGAGCTGGTTTGTTTAGGGGACAGAAGCCACACCGGGCCAGAAATTCTGTCAGCTCTGCATGGGCAGGTGCAGAGATGGTTAACACCACGCCAGCTTCAGCTGGGAATGATCGTCTGCGATAATGGCAGCAACCTTCTCTCCGCCCTATGCAAGGGTAAATTGACGCATGTACCATGCCTAGCACACGTCCTAAATCTGGTGGTACAGCGTTTCCTAACCAAGTACCCAGGGCTGCCAGAGCTTCTCATCCAGGCCAGAAAAGTCTGCAGCCACTTCAGATGGTCATTCCCAGCAAGCGTTCGCCTGGCAGAAATTCAAAGAGAATTCCACCTTCCCACAAACCGTCTGATCTGTGACATGCCCACCAGGTGGAACTCAACATTAGCAATGCTGCAGCATCTGCACAAGCAGCAGAGGGCCATCAACGAGTACCTGTGTGAGTATGGCACAAGGACAGGTTCAGGTCAACTTGGTTCCCCCCCCGCAGTGGCTGATGATCAAGGATGCATGCACTGTACTGTCACCATTTGAGGAGGCAACGAGGATGGTGAGCAGGGACAGTGCATGCATCAGTGACACAATTCCTTTAGTGTTCCTGCTGGAGCACACTATGCGGGGAATTATAGATGTGGCTCTAGAGGCAGAGCAGTGGGAGGAAGAGGAGGCCTTCCCTAGCTCTCAAGGCCCCAGTCTTTCCGCAGACAGCATTCCAGCGGGTTCTACTCAGATCAGACAGGAGGAGGATGAGGAGGAGGAGGAGGCAGAATATTTAAGTAGTGGGGGCATTGAAGGTTGGGATTCCTCAAGGGAGGGTTTCGTGTGCACAGAAACACAAGGGCTAGTGCGTGGCTGGGAGGAGGAAGTGCACGATACGGTCATCCTCATTGACCAGGAAGACTCGGAAGCTAATGCCACCTCCAACCTACGCTGCATGGGCTCCCTAATGATGCAAAGCCTGCTAAAGGACCCCAGGATTCATGCTATCAAGGATAGGGATCATTACTGGTTGGCAACCCTTCTTGATCCACGAAACAAGGGTAAAGTTGCAGAGCTCATCCTGCCCGCACAGAGGGAGCACAGGATGAAAAAACTTGAAGACGCTGTAAAGCGACACTTGTGTAACACCTTTCCAGGCACTGGTAGATTACCAAGTGCTGACACACGTGCTTCTGAGGCTGCGGATGATCAGAGGAATAGTGGTGAAGGCCAGGGCCGCTTGACTGATGCATTTTTAATTTTTTTTAGTCCTCGACGCCCAGGGACGTCAAATGTAGGCACCCATTGCCAGCGTCTTCACCATATGGTGCAGGACTACCTAGGGGCAAGGGCAGACCTGGATACCTTTCCAGCAGATGATCCACTGGCTTACTGGGTGTTGAGATTGGATCACTGGCCAGAACTTAGCCAATATGCTATGCAGCTACTAGGTTGCCCTTCATCTAGCGTGCTTTCCGAAAGGACGTTCAGTGCCGCTGGAGGTTTTGTCACAGACAAAAGAGTGCGTCTGTCCACCGACTCTGTAGACCGGCTGACATTTATAAAAATGAATCAGTCCTGGATCAGCAGCTATCAATCCCCTGATGCTGAAGTAATGGAATAGATCGGGGATGTCCTCTTCTGCATTCACAAAACCTCCAGCACTGAACTCTTCCACAATACCAAAAAAGGGTTACGGGTGTGAAGGCACTTGCTGCCATGAAAGGCACAATATTTGGCTGCACTAACGCCTGTGCCAGATTTATATCATTTTAATTTTTTGAACCGCAGGGTCCAACCCTGCACTCTTCCACAATACCACAGAGGGGTTACTGTATTATGATAGCACTTGCATGCCTGGCACCAAAAGCACAATATCTGGGTGCACTGACGCCTTGACCAGAATCATATCTTTTCAATATAGGACCACATGGTCCACCCCTGCATTCTTCCACAATACCACAGAGGGGTTACTGTATGATGATACTTGCTGGCCTGGCACCAAAGGCACAATATCTGGGTGCACTGACGCCTTGACCAGAATCATATCTTTTCAATATAGGACCACATTGTCCACCCCTGCATTCTTCCACAATACCACAGAGGGGTTACTGTATGATGATACTTGCTGGCCTGGCACCAAAGGCACAATATCTGGGTGCACTGACGCCTTGACCAGAATCATATCTTTTCAATATAGGACCACATGGTCCACCCCTGCATTCTTCCACAATACCACAGAGGGGTTACTGTATGATGATACTTGCTGGCCTGGCACCAAAGGCACAATATCTGGGTGCACTGATGCCTTGACCAGAATCATATCTTTTCAATATAGGACCACATGGTCCACCCCTGCACTCTTCCACAATACCACAGAGGGGTTACTGTATTATGATGGCACTTGCAGGCCTGGCACCAAAAGCACAATATCTGGGTGCACTGACACCTTGACAAGAATCATATCTTTTAATATAGGACCACATGGTCCACCCCTGCATTCTTCCACAATACTACAGAGGGGTTACTGTATGATGATACTTGCTGGCCTGGCAGTCTTGCACCAAAGGCAGAATATCTGGGTGCACTGACGCCTTAACCAGATGCATATCTTTTTAATATAGGACCGCAAGGTTCACCCCTGCATTCTTCCACAATACCACAGAGGGGTTACTGTATGATAGTACTTGCAGGCCTGGCACCAAAAGCACAATATTTGGGTGCACTGCCACTGACGCCTGTATCAGATTCATATCCTCAGAGGGGTTACGGTGTGACGGCACTGTTGGGGACGCTAAAGGACCAATTTTGAAGCACCTATTGTTACTTTCATCCAAAGCCTGCATAAGTTTCACAATAATTTGGCCCAAAAAATCAGTAAACTTTTTCTGCGTGTACGAAAATGTCTCCTCTTTTCATACAGACTGCCGCCCCAAGCAGTTGTTTATGGATAGATTAAAGGAAAAACATTTACCGTCATATGAAACGTCATTTTTTTGTTTTTAACTGTTTCTATACATCCTAGAAATCTGCCACTTCACGGGCAGGTTATGGGGACCTCCTAGGCACGATATTTGAAGGAATTTTTCGTTTTTATTTTTAACCCTTATTTCATGGAAAACTCACTGTCCCTTTAAAAACGTTTTATTTTTTACTTTTTGTCCTTGTTTCCTGTCCCCCAGGGCACTACCCGGACCCCCCTACACCTTTTTTGGCAAATATCAAGCATATCAAATATCTTGGAGGGCACTTTAAAACCGAATTTTCAGCCCCATTGACTTGCATGGAGTTCGGGTTCGGACCTGAACATATGGGAAGTTCGGGCCCGAACCGAACTCGGGGGGTGTTCGGCTCATCCCTAGTAAGGATAGTATCTTGTTATTATATACATGCATAAATCACTGAAGCCAATAGAGAAAGACATAAAACACCCTTCTGTGTGTGTCTAGGAAGTCACATAACCCCTAGGCTATGGTTCTTTAACACAGAGCTCATGTTTCTTAAAAAAACCAAAAAACAAACCTTCATGGTGTGCAAATGGATTGGCTAACCAGAAATGACCAATAATGTGCATCACAGTGTACAGTTGAAGTATGGAAAGAGTTGGGGGGTGACCTCTTTACAAGATTTTTATATTGTGGGTCTGTGGATATATAAATTTAAACTTATTTTGCTCTCTGTAAATAGGCAATTAACTGCTCTGCTGTATAAATGTTTTAGGCCCCGTTTACACTGTGCGATTTATCGCACGGATTTTGCCGCAAAATCGCGGGAAAATCCGCGCGATGTCCCACAATGTAGCATCTCCAATGCATTTCAATGGAGCTGTTCACATCTTGTCGCACGATGTCGCGGTAGCATGTCGCTGGTACATGACCCTTTTTGTGCGATTTTGCAATTTCCATTGGTGGTGTTTTGCAAAATCGCGACGTCGCACGACATTGTCGCACAACATTGCGAATATTTGAAAATCGTGCAGAAAAACGTGTGATTTTCAAATCGCACAGTGTGAACGGGGCCTTAGTCCTTGTCTAGCTCCCTGTCAGACACTGGAAAGAAGCATCTGTCTCACAGTAGGCCATGACAAAGAACGCAAAAAACTAAAAGCACACAATATCATATTTGTTTTAAAACATATGGAAATTTCATGTGATATTTTAAGGCCAATGTGTTGCCAATAGAAACATTATCTACTTTGAAAAGAATCTTTGCTTTAATATCTAGGCACAACATTTTATTATAGAAATTGATCAAGGTCTTTCAGAAGAAAAAAGAAAAAATATATATATATAGTATACTATACTATATATATATATATATATAGTGCTTTTTTAAGGCTTCTGGTCTTCAAGAAAAGACCTTTCCCAAGCTGAGTGTTTCACTTTTGTTATTTATTCATTACATGCTTTTTGGTTGTTGTGGTTTCAGTAGCTTTATCTTAAAATCAACTCCAAACTTTTGCTAAAGTCTAATGAATATAAAACCAAAAGCATCATAACCCACTCACTTCATCATGGTCGATATCTGCATCTCCACTGATGACAATGCGCTTTTCAATTCTGGTTTCTGATATTCCACCTTTCCCGGTCTAGGAAAGAAAATAAAAAAAGGCATGTTTAACATTTACACCATGACTGACAGCCATAAGCGAGGAACAATGCTTCAAACAAACACAATGTACGAGTAGGATTTTTGTTGTGCGGTGACATTTTTGCTGGAAAGATCATAGGGTAGAGGAGGGATGCACTCACGAATTTGATAGTAGATGGGTGTGGAGAAAGCCAGGGGAAACATACCCCAATAGATACTTAATGCAACAATGGGACCCAATGCTCTGACAAAGCTTCCCCGGAGGAAAAGCTACCAGCGTAACACAACGTCACCACACTGTACGCGTGATCAGCTGGGAGCCCGGTCGGGTACCTGTGCTTGGAGCTCATGGGTGGCTGGCTTCGGGCAGCACATCAGTCGTGGCAGAGCCACATCCTCCGCCTCGTAGCCCTCTGCCACCTCGCCGCCTCCCCTCTTTGTCAGAACACCGACTCCACAGAATGATGAAAAGATCACTTAAATGTCACTCAAGAGAGAACTAAAGCTTGTTTCAAAGCCAAAACGTTGCCATTCAGGTGCAGCAAAGTGATCTTTTCATCATTCTGTGGTGCTAGGTCTCCCTGTTGCATTATTGATGTATTAGACAACTTTTATGAATGAAAATAAATCTTAGCAAAAACCTCAGTGTCTTTTTTCTTTCAGTGCATTAACAGGAAACGCTGCAGGCAAAATAAGTTTAGAAGTTTATGGAACACTTTTTCCACAGTTACACTCCGTATGCAAGGTGTGTGAAAACAACACCCTGCACAGATGAGTAGTGGATAGCCTTTGTGGACCGGTGTTCCTGTCTGCTTCAGAAAGCACTGTCCAGTCACAGATTTTTCCATGTTGCCCAAAACTACCAAACACTATAAAATTTACTACTTAATCACAATTAAATTTCAGGCAGCTTTATAAAAATAACAGGTTTTGTTTATGAAAAGTCAGTGCTTTCCCCAAGCATACATCCAGTCCGTCTGCTAAGATGGAACAGTGTGTCAATTAAAGGTTCAGAGTCTGTCATAAACATCTCATTGCAAGTATTTCGATCTAGATTCTATACAGCTCGTACCTTAGTTATGTGAGTAGTGGTTGTGGTAAGAACGGAATCGGATGTGATTGTCTGAGCACTTAGTAACATGCCAGGATCACTGTCTCCACCATCCACCTGTGTAGAGGGAGGGAGAACATTTTAAATCACTGAAATAGATTCGATTTAATTTGGTCATTAAAACATAAGTACTAAGAAAATATAAGTTAACTGAAATAGAACTGAAATAGATCTGAATTAGCCGAACAGAAAAATAGCTCAAACCTTCCATTAACAAAGATATTCGATTCTATTTCAGACAACCAAACCACAAAATTCTTGTAAGTTTAAGAAATGATTTCTTCAAGTGCATTATAAACCTGAGTGCAATATTACAGCATTAAGATTCAATGGTTTATATGTCCAACCTAGACGTTCTCAAAATATCCTTGCAAGATTAAAATTAAAAAGAAAAAAAATGTAAATATGGAAACATTGACATTTCTAGTTACCCAAAGCAGCGTTGGAGTGATTTCATCCTTGTAGTAAAAAGTGCCATATCAATATATTTTGAAAGAAGTTAGTTTACACTTAAATGGAACACGCATTGTGAGCAAAATTAAAATCTCAGATGGGGCAAGGTTCAGCTCTTCAGTTTTGAGGCTGAATGGCTGCGTCGCCACAAAATCTAATTTATTCGTCAGAAGATAAAGGTCTTTGCAGGTTTTTTTTAAAAAATTGACATATACCTGTGGAGACTCAAAGGTAATGGTTTTAGTTTCTGTTTGGACAATTGGAACTTCTTTTGTGCAGATTTCAGTTCTTTGTGTGGCATCAGATATAGTGACCATCTCTGTTTTCACAACAGGCGGCTGGAGGAAAGCAATTATATTAGTCACACAGAAGGTTTATTTTCCAAATAAAAACAAAATTCTAACTATTGAAAATTAGATGTAAAAAGGGAAATGTGCCCTTCTATGTCAAGTAACTGATTTGGAGCCCATCTAGAGGAGTAAAAGATCTGCCATACCAATGCAGAAATCTGGTTAGAAATTAATGCTGCAAGAGGCTTTAAACCAAGGGTCAGCAACCGTGGCCTCCGAGAGGTTATGACTCTACATCTCCCATGATATTTCAACCACTTATTTTGTCGACATGTGGGAAATCTAGTTCTAAAAACATTGAGGGGCATAGTTGAGCACCCCTGCTTTAGAGTAATCACGTGAAGCCAACAGTCTTACAGCATTCAAGGTGTTCATGTAGTGTTAATGGTTCAACGGCTTTGGTAATTTGCAGTTTTAAATGGAAAAAACTCAATGCCTCCATTAAAATTAAGGGTCTCCATTAAATTTTTTATAGCACTTACAATGGGAGGTATTCTGAAAGTTATATTACTCTTAAAGAAATTAAAAATTAGTCAATTAAGAAGAGTGTTAGTATTAACATAAAATGGATATGAAGAATTAAAGAAACTGAATGGAAAATGTTGCAGTTAAAGAGACTGAACGACGTATGTATAGCTCAAGAGTATTCCATCAGTTGGAAAGACACCAACTGGGCAAGATGTGTTTCCGCATTACTCATTTCCAGAAAAGATCCAAATCTTGTTTTGAAAAGAAAAAAAAGAAGTGTAAGCAGCCAAACAGAGGTGAAAAGGTAGATGTTCCCCTGAACCAGAATGAAGGAGAGTTCTAAGCAGCCCATGGCCAACTATCCATGACCCATTTACCTCAGAACAACAAATAATTTGAGCAGATGCATCATCGATGTGAGACACGTCTCCATTTATTTTGGGCTTCCCCTCCTCATGAATTTCTTGATCGTTATACACTTCCTCGGTTTCATAAGTAACCTCTTGAGATATAACTGTTGTCACCTCTTCTGAATGAGCGTATGTTATTGTTACCATGTGGTCGTCAACTAACACAACCCTCTGCTCCGCTTCTTGGCTTTCGTTTACTACTTCTTCTGCAATTTCTTCCAGTTCTTCCTTTCGGACACTTTCAGAAAACCTGCTGTTCTCTGCTTTGTATTCTGCTTCTTCATCTTCACTGTCGCTGCTACTTTCTGAAGACAAGGACTCCGCTTCTATCTTGTCCGTTTCTTCAACTTGCGCAATATCAGCATTTGGATCTTTAGTAAGTTCTCCGTTTACCACTTCCAGTTTTACCTCTTCAGGAACAGACCTTTCATTAGCATTAGCATTTGGCTGCTTTTTCTCCTCCACAACATTCTGAATATCATCTGAACTCTACATGAGAAAAGCGGATGAGGAAAACAAATATACATGAAAAATTAAATCAAATCAAATTAAAGCAAAGTGGAAAAGAAACAAAAATCAACTTATGGCTGCTTCATTGTCATAGAGGACAAAACAATGAGGTCAACTGAAAAGTGTTGGTGGGAAAAAAAATGTGATGATGACCATGATGAACAAGTGGTACTTAATGAACAAATCTGAGCACCTCAAGAGCATCACTCAGGCCAGTGCGCATTCCTCTGGTTCTGGTTAAAAGATTCTGTGAGATAGAAAGTAACCAAAAGACATAATACATTAGACAACAGAAAAAAAAGAACAAAACATTAACAAGGTTCCACAACATCTAACTCACAGTGCAGGTTCCACAAAACATAAAACAGTCACTAAAGAGTACAAAGCATTTGCAAGTTCAGGAAAAAGTGACATCCAACACTATTCTCCAATTCCAGATATCATCTGTGCCTTTGTTTTTAAATTGACAGGATGAGAATTGTGCTAGATTATAAGTATAGTGTGTTTTGAACAAACGTGTATCAAATATATCTTGTAAATTGGTAAAATGCAAAACGGGTGACCTCTAACGGTCCAATAATTATAATTACACCCTAAGGCCATTCTTCAATTAGTTCATTATTCAAAAACACTCTTTTTACAAAGAGTTTGCATGTGTAGTGCCACGCTGAGAAGCACTTGTCAAGGTCTTTTTAACATGTTTTCACAAAACCATTTGTTTTTCTTAAAGAAGGATTAAAAGCGTTAATGAAAGCCCGTTTTTCTATGGGATCCATAAAGCCTTAGCCGCTCAATTATGAGAGCAACTATGAAAGTATCCGCTCTAATTTTAGTGAGTCACCAATACCGACAATACATGCAGACTCTTGCCGAATCAAAAGTGCTGGCAAGAAGACACCAGGAGCTATTCTGTTCTTCATTCCATGGAGAAAGGGAGGCAGTGTATCACAGCCTCCTCTTCACTGAGGGATAATGTATGTGTGTTAATTCCGTAGTGTTTCTTATCTGAAAGGGATTTTGCATCTCCAAAATCACTTAACACCAGGTTTGGGAGACCAATAACTTTTTTTTTTTGCCCACTATTCAATAGCCACTGAATGGGAACTACTCATTATTTAACAGTTCACTTAACAGAAGTACAAGAAGCATGAACATATGGTTGGCACAGAAGCCAAACCACAAAAGAAGGGGCAGCTCGCTTGAAATAGGCTGGGTGGAGAGGTAACATTGCTCTGAGTGGAGAGAGCCTGTGGAGTAATGGGTTCGATCCCAGCGAGCAACCTCTCCAGTAAGTGTCCTTGGGCAAGACACCTAAATGGTACATACTCGCCACCCAGGACATACTTGAAAACGAGAGAAATCTCAATGTATCCTTCCTGGTAAAATCCTTTCCAAAAAAAATTAAAAAATATAATGGGATCCACTACCATTAATGAGGGGTGCCATTATACTTAAAGCTATATTCTGTGATCACAAAGGAAGGGGAGAGGGGGTGGATGGCTTAAACATTAGCACCTCCAATTTTAATCATAGATTATTATTAAAACTTGCCTATATTGCAGTGCTGGGCTCCCTTGGTTCTAATGTGACATACTGCGGCTGCCTCTGAAGACACAAATGTCAGGTAACTAGCGGGAAGATGAACTCTTGAGTGAGGAAACTTCCAGCCAATCCAATGGCCTTCAATGCAAGTGCCTTGGAAGCCATTGGCTGGAAAGGATTTCCAAAAGATTAAAAATGAACGCTATATATGCACGAGATTTCTATATAAACACATGCACGTGTTTAGATCTTATTCCACCACATTATGTTAGCCTACACATACAAACACGTGATCCTCAACTAAAGTATGCATGTTTAAATGCTACATGTATGAAAGCAAAAAATGATCTTGACATGGGCTCAATCTTTAGAGTACCGCTGAGTGTGCCAACAAGAAAGCAGTGTACAAAATGGAAAAGAAAAAAAAGCAAGCACCTCTGGGCAATGAGACACAGAAAGCATATCAGCAGATACTGGGTCTTTCGACTGACTGCTCTCTGCTGGATGTAGAGCAGATGAAGTGAAGATGAGTTTCATGCTAGAAAAGCTTTCTTTACTAAACAAAATGGATGTTATCTCCTCTTCAAGGCTCTAAGCAGGTTAAAGAGCAGAGAAAGGAAAGTTAACAGACAGGAGGAAACATGATACACAACCTACAAGAAAGAGGAATTGTTAAAATATAAAAGAAAAAAGAAATTGGGAATGCAGTGATCCCCGAAAACTTATGACACGGCGAAAGATGTGCATTTACATGAAGTAAGCACAGAGCATTGATTACACGTTTTACGGTCTACAGTAAATGAAGAAAGTGATAAAAGCTGCATGCCAAGAGTCATTCCAGGTAATTATTATTCTTTATTTATGAAGCGCCAGCATATTCCGCAGCGCCGTTCAATGGGCACAACATAGACAGGGTTACAATACATTGAACAGCATTTTGACAAACCAGTACAGGAGGAAACGAAGGTCCGATTCCCGTGGGAATTTACAATCTAGAAATCTAGTAGGGTTGGGGGGTGGAAACAGGAGGAGAGGACTGCAAGGTGAGAGTGGTGGACTGGTGGCATCAGTGAGTCTGGTGGTAGGCTTCCTTAAGAAATTCCTATTTAGGGGAGTGTTTGAGGGAAGGGAAACTAGGCGAGAGTCTGACAGTACGAGAAAGAGTGTTCCACAGGATGGAGGCTGCACGTGAGGTAATACAGAGATTTATTTGTATTCCCTCACTACAAGTATAGGATATACACTGACACATACATACACACATATACATACATACAAAACACCTGCAGAGACATTATGCATGCTATCTGCCCTAACAAAATTTCATTGGGTTTGAGGATGGCCTCTAAAAACTATTAAGATACAATTCAGATATATAAAATATGGCTAAAGTCTTACGTAAAATGCAAACTTGTTTATTCTTTAGCATAAAAGAACGAACATACTACATCACATGGATTCCATTATTCAGTTCATACATTTATCTTGTTTATTCACTTCCAGTGTTTTGGTCTCAATGGGAGAAAATATTGTTGCCTGCTTGGTTCGTTTCACCTGGTTCAACGCAGCCTGAGAACTTTGGATAGTGTTAAAGAAAAAAGCGAGAAACCGTTATGGGTCCCTGAAACACTGCCCGCACATATAGGAAAGAAGAGTCAGTGTAAAGTCATTGTTCATTAGCCTCTATGGCGCTCAAATGGCAAAAATCAAGAATTCTCCAGGTACTAAAACTGCATCTATATACTATTGCTAGTACTATAGTACATCAGGATGACAGTCACATACCTTTCCTTAAAGACCCGTGATGATAGCACATTGGCAGGAGCAGAGTAAATGTTACATGAGTTCTTGGTGAGAAACAGAGGAACCAGCTGCTAAGGTATGGTTGGATCATCACAGCTAAAGGCCAGAACTAGGCAATTACATTCCTTGCTTCCACCAGTGGCCGATAGTGACAGCTGACACCTACAGCTCCCCCATAAGCTTTTAGATTTAGCGGAGAAAATGCACGTAATGAACCTCACAGTAACAGTATACCAGTTATTGAATGTGTTCTACACGCATTCCAGAGATTTAAAATTAAAGCAAAGTAAGCCTGTAATCGACCGTCCCTCTAACTCTCTGTTTCAGTCAGACAAAATTCAAAATGCAGACACAAATATTTTAGATCCTGTACCACATGGCAGGGTTAAACATAGTTTCAGCCTTAAGGTAGCAGAGGGGATTCCTTTACAGTTTATATGTAGAGTTTTCCAATATAGACTGTACTAGAATAATTTTTTTTTCTAAAAACAGGTTCTGTAAGCATTCTCAATGGGACCGTTTTGAACCAAGTTGCAAAACCAAAAAGCTAAAGCAGACGTTTGAGAAGGAAGTAGTACAGGACGCATTCCTCTTTGCTGGCCTTTAACCACATCACTGCCAGGATCAAGATAATTCAGGACTTCAAAAGGCACCACCAGGTCCCAATATAGAGTTCTCAATCTGCAGCTCTAAAGGACAAAAGCAAATTAAATGTGCTTGCTGCAAACTAATTTAGTTTGCTTTTGGGCTGCAGAAGGTGCCCCGAACGTATAGCCATGTGGGCATAATGTCGGAGGTGCCAAAACCGTTTAAAAATCAGCTGCTGAATGCCCTGACATAGCGAGCTTTCAGCAGCCAATGCGGTGAACCACGAGCTGCAGCTGAAACTAGTGTAACTCCATTTGGCCAGTAGATGGCGCCATCTGCCTGTCAAATAGGTTATTACAGTAAGGAATACGCTGGAGTATTCCCAAATATGTTTTACTGTATAATTCAAAGGGATTTTTTTTTTAAAAAAAATCACTGGTTCCTTACAATTTTTTTTGGAAAATCACTTGGTAGTGAAGAGGTTAATACACATGTATATGCATATATGCAATACAATGCTAATGTGTGTGTATTCACATTTCTAATAATTTGGGTTAACCTCTTCGCTCAAATCATTAATGCGGTGTTAAACCACAATAGATACAATGCAGCACACACTATACGGATATTCAGATGATCTGCTACTACAGCATCTATACATAGTGTGAAAGTACGTGTAGAGATTAGCAAATAATACTAGGATTGTAGGTCATGCTCAATTCAATTAAATATTCCTGGGTTTCAAACATCTAAAACAGCTCAAAAGTTTGATTTGACGTCTTCAAAAAAAAAAAAAGCAGTATTTTCTTCACCATTTTGACAATGTCTTTCGACTATCAATAGAACGCATCAGCTAATATACAGTTGTGTTCAAAATTATTCAACCCCCAATGCTGTAAAGGGTTTTAGGGAATTTAGTGTACATTTGTAATTGTATTCAGAATGAAATCCTACAAGGACTTTTTAAAGAACCATATGCAACCAAAATGACATCAATTGGTTTTGTAATATAGTAGTAAATGTTTCTTTTGTGAATTCTTCATTGACACAATTATTCAACCCCTTAAAGACTACCACTCTGAAGAACAGAGGTTCATTCAAGTGTTTTCAATCAGGTATTGAAAACACCTGTGGATGTCACGGAGCAGCAATAAAGCATAATAAGCACCAATTAGGCAGCTTTAAAATGACTGTGATACTCAGCTCCTTCTAGACATTTTGTGGTTTGTGGTTACAAACATGGTGAAGTCAAGAGAATGGTCCAGGAAGACAAGAGAAGAGGTGATTACTCTTCACAGGAAGGGCAATGGCTATAAGAAGATTGCAAAGATGTTAAACATACCAAGAGAGACCATAAGAAGCATCATTCGCAAATTCAAGGCAAAGGGCACTGCTGTGCGCTACCTGAAGCATAGAGTGGAGAAAAGTCCCCGTGTGACTGCTGAGGAACGGAGAAAAGATTTGTCAGATGTAGGTACTGAGGTTTCAGCTCAGACAATACTGCGCACACTGCGTAATGAAGGCCTCCATGCCAGAACTCCCAGGCGCACCCCCTTGCTGTCTCCAAAGAATAAGAAGAGTCGACTGCAGTATGCCAAAAGTCATGTGGACAAATCACAGAAGTTTTGGGATAGTGTTCTGTGGACGGATGAAACAAAATTAGAACTGTTTGGGCCCATGGATCAACGCTATGTTTGGAGGAGGAAGAACAAGGCCTATGAAGAAAAGAACACCTTGCCTACTGTGAAGCATGGCGGGGGGTCAATCATGCTTTGGGGCTGTTTTGCTTCTGCAGGTACAGGGAAGCTTCAGCGTGTGCAAGGTACCATGAATTCTCTTCAGTACAAGGAGATATTGGATGACAATGTGATGCAGTCGTCACAAACCTGAGGATTGGGAGACGCTGGACTTTTCAACAGGACAATGATCCCAAGCATACCTCCAAGTCCACTAGAGCATGGTTGCAGATTAAAGGCTGGAACATTTTGGAGTGGCCATCGCAGTCACCTGACTTAAATCCGATTGAGAACCTCTGGTGGGACTTAAAGAAAGCAGTTGCAGTGCGCAAGCCTAAGAATGTGACTGAACTGGAGGCTTTTGCCCATGACGAATGGGCGAAGATACCCGTAGATCGCTGCAAGACACTTGTGTCAAGCTATGCTTCACGTTTAAAAGCTGTTATAACTGTAAAAGGATGTTGTACTAAGTACTAAGATTGAATGTCACTTGGGGGTTGAATAAAACTGATAATGATGTGAGCACAGAAGAGACATTTGTGGTTATTTCATTATAAATGTTATGTTATATTCGTCTGACCTACACATGCCTCTCTGATTTAATTGTAAGCAAGATGACTGAATGATCAAAATCAATGTCAAACTGGCCAAAAACACTCAATTTCAGTGGAGGTGGAATAATTTTGAACACAACTGTACTCCTGTGATAAAGCACAAATGAAATTCACAGAAGCAGCTCTGGAACATTTTAATGACATGGGGATGCAGAATAAAAAGAAAGCCCAGAGGCAAGGAGGAATCACTCATCAGTGAAGAGGCAGCAATTTCAAATTATTGACATCTCAGCTATGTAAGGAGAAACGAGGAAGAAACCACTGTAAATCAAACAAACTGATGAATTATCTCAAGAGTAAAACATTAAGGGGGCTTGACCAAAATTTTAGTTGTCCCCTTCCCATTAGTAAGGCCCATAACTCCCTTATGTGCAAGTATTGTAAGCTACGGCTTCAATTAAAATAGAATTAACGACACAAGAGCAGTTATTTAAAGCAACACCTGGCCGCCAAGACTACTTCTGCATGCTCATTACACCATTGTACATTGGGCATCCAGACCCTGCAAGTTTTTTCCTTTTAATTAAAGGGACACTAGGGAAACAACATAGACTTCCCACTTGTTTTAACCTTTGAATACCCATAAAACTGTTTAGAGTCCATTAATACTCACCTTTAATCCACTGTCTTGGCACTGGTTTGGAACAAACAGCTTGCAGCATCCACTGGCATTACGGTTGACCATGCTCTGAACCGGGGTGGGACACCAACTCAAGCTTCCAGCCAATACAATGGCTCGCAGTGCTAGCACAATATAAATTCCTGACCAGGAAATGTCTCGCAGTGCTGTACCTTCGACCTTATCCCAAAGTCTGATGAGCGCAGGCTGAGAGCTTTCCAGGTTGGGCAAATCGCCTTTAGGGACACCAGATGGAGTGGGCTCCACTCACCCTTTCACGACCATTTAAAATACATTAAATGGTGGCTACCGTGTCCCTTTTTTGGCTACATCATAAGACAGAAGATTGCCGTTACAGTTAAAACTGGTCACCTTATATGTGCTGGTAATAACTACAATGCTGAATAATAGGTTTGCATATAAAAGAATAACAAAATTAAAATCACAATTCAAAGTATTTTAGTATGATAACTATCATAAGCTTACAATGTTAAATTATTCCCATTAATTAGGTTAGAGTACAATATTAAATGTAACAGAACATGTAAAAACATAACAGAAAACTGACAGTTCATTCCAACATACAATATATACAATTCATGCAAGAGTAAATGAGTGAACATACCCCATGTGCCTGAAGTGATACAGGAGCGATACAGCGCTTTTCCCATTCGCTGGGACGCGGCTCAGGTGTGGATTCCATGAAATTGCGTTTGAGCTCACTAATGCTAGCCTGATGTTTCAATATTTCATCCTGTGACTTATCCAGATCCTAGTAATGAACAAGCAGGATAGGGCTCGACACATATGCAAATGTGGTATAAAACAATATTAAGCCCCTTTGAGCAGATTAAAAGATAAAATGTCTGATCTGACCCGGCCCTGCTATAATAATCATAATACGGGGCTTTGGAAGGCAAGGACAAATAATATATTCAGTTATGTGTAAAGCTATACAGGGTTATTCAGAGAAAGGTGAAAACCAGGAGTGGAGAACAATCTAGACCAAATAGCCAATTTGGAAAGTGAGATAAATGGGAGAATTTTCACTTCTCCAGTCATTCTCCTGGTTTTCACCTCTCTCTGAATAACCCTGATAGTTTAATATTTTATCAGAACGTTAATCTTTATATACGGTGTCTCAAGACGGAGTACGCCATTTTTGTTTTCTCATTAGAAAGCTTTACAGAGATTTTATTTTTTACATCATTGCCTATTTTTCCTACTATTGGAAAACTGGTCTCCAATCCAAGGTCGGTTTGTGTGCTCAACATTTGGTGCAGTCAGCAATTTTTATCTTCTGAGCGGTCATCATTACAACACACAATGGACAATTTCATGTATTAACTTCCCTGGCGGTGTTACCGAGTGTGTCTCGGGGTTAAATTTCACCGCTGATAGCGGTAACCCTGAGACAGACTCTGGTTGTATACATTACGTCTCCGCGCGCTCCCTCGCTGATCTCTGCAGCCTCCCCCGGTGATCGCAGAGTACTCCTTCTTGCGAGGAGGAAACCAGGAAGTAATGAGGTCGCCGGAGGAGGCAGCTGGGGACATCGAGGGAGCGCAGGGAGAGGCAATGTATCCAGCGGCATCCCGAGTGTTGCTCAGGGTTACCGCTTCCAACATAGGAATTTAACCCCGAGCCACACTTGGGATGCCGCGGGGGGGGGCAATACAATAAATAAAAAAAAAAGTCAGTTTTCAGCACAGAATTTGCTGAAGAAATAGACCGCCAGGGAGGTTAAAGAAGGTCAGTCCGTTAAACCAAGTCTTTTAAAACAAACTGGAGATTCTTAGACTCGAGTATTCCATTTCTTAAAGCGATCATAATCAAAAAAACAGAATAGAATGGTCATTAAGTTTATATTTTATTTTGCAAAAAACCCAAATAACTGTATATCGCTTTGAGGGTAACTTTTTTTTCTTGTTCCTACAGATTTTAAAAAGGGGAGGTGTGTGCGTGTTAATGGCTGAATAGGTGTTACCTAGCAGAGAAAAGAAAAATGATCTTTCATATAGAGAGTATGCAACATCAATGTTCCATAGTGTAGGCGGACAAAAACAGATTCACTTTCAAGACGGCGCCGGACCGGGCACAAGTAAGGATTGTCAGAACACGAGTCTCTTCAGGAAAGGCAAACTTTATTGTGTCGTCACACAAGTGCCCACACAGGATTGAATCGCAAAGAGTGAGCCCCCCTTTTCACCCGTGCAAGGGATCTTATACCCAAAAATACGTAATTAGGTACATCCCAGTTAGCCCACCTCCCAATGACACTTTATTCCACCCCACGTGGGTTAATACCTCCCTTTGGCTAATACAAAGACATTCCATTAATTGGCTGTACATTGGCAAACTTTGTGTTAGTTTCAGTAAATCATATTTAATTGCTCTTACTGTTCCGGGCTGCGCCCTCCTCCCTTGCGCCTACAATCACTTGTTACAGATGGCACCTGGCCTGATCTCTACTCCTTTGTCTTTCTGCGGGCCCCAACGACCTTGGAGTATCTACTTCGCTTTTCTCCTCCGTGCCAGGAACAGCAGAGATCTTTCATAAGGCTTTAATTGCTTTTCTGCTAATCTAAACGCATTCCTAAATTTCTACGTATACCTCATTCTAGTTTCAGCTACAAACCTGTCTAGTTATATACAAGTGAACCAATATTCTGAACAAGATGGCCGCCTGTGTACAATGGCGGCCATCTTCCAGCCTATTTCCACTTCATTCCCCCCTTGGCTCAAGTGTCAGGATCTTTTCCTGGCACTTGTAGCCATTACACTCCACTATTCTGAAACTCCTTGTACTGGGGGGGGGGGGTTCTTTCACTGGGAACATACCCTGTGGAATTATCAGTGGTATCTTCTGTGTTTGTGTAGGTGTCAGTGCTGTTTTGCACAGTGGCCATAAACATAGCCCTATGCGGTATATCAGTATCCCTATGATCAAGATCACCACTATCATGAGTATCATGGATCCAATCAGTGAGATAAATCTCAAGATGGAACCAAACCATTCTCCCATTGCTCCAAACCCACGGAGCGGATTCCAGCCTTCGGCAGCAATCCTCCTGGCTATACCCTGCAACTGTGCTACCTTCTCTTGGTGATCTTGAATTACCTGGTAATAATCTGGGACTTCATGTGTAGTGTTTCTGATGAAGGTGCAACATTCATAGTGCATTGTCATTTCACACAATCCATTCAAGGCCGCACTGATCTGCTCAAGCGCCATATCATGTATCATCTGCACCTTTCGTAACTCACGCATTTCCAGATTCAGCAGCTGGATATCCATACTGGTTCTATTCAGAATCTCATCCATCAAATTGACATAACTATTCAATCTCCTCATCATCTCTCCTCCCCATCCAGTCCATGCTGGCAACCATGTCCATATTCGATCCATCTTCGCAAACAATTCTCTCTTTGGTCTTTCAAACACCAGTGGGTACCTAGGGTGTAGTTCTGTGTCTGTGTTTGTGTCTTCTCCCCTTAGTCTCTGGATTGGGACCAGCTTAGCCAAATAACACATTCCCGTTATTGTTGGTGGTACCCATGTGTAACACACCCTTTCACAGCACACCTGGTACCCTCCTTTCACTATAAATGGTGATGAATGTAGTGTTCCCTTTGATATCTCTATCGCAAGTTGTCTCAGCCGTCTCATCATATCCACTGCACCCTGCCTCCCATTGGTCACATTCCTAATCACCGCCTCTTGGTCTCTAGTGAGTTGCCTGCATCGTATGTATAAATAATTCGCCTTTTGTCCTGTTTTGAATATGTAAATGTATGATGTTCAGTTGAACTGACTTGAGTTACATAACCCACCCTCGTTATTTGTTTCTTTATCTGGTCCTAGTTGAAAACACCATTCTGGTGGATACACTGGTCCTATTATGGGGTACCCGGGACTGACTGATTCTGTCTTTTCCCTTGGTGCATCGACAGCATGTATTGTGACATTCCCTGATACAAACATACTCAAATTCATTGGAACAGAGGCAAATGGTATATGAATTGTCTCTGGGTGCAGTCTACTACACACCCAGCATGCGGTTTGCCCAGACCTTTTAGCATAGTCATATTTAAATTGCACAAGTAAATGTCCTCTTGGCAATATCTCGGATGAGACTTCTCGTCTTTGTCTCCACATGGTACGGTTCTCCATCACCGGGTGCGTACCATTCCAGATATGGGAAATATCCACTTTACCCACGTTGCCTGTACAATTGGGGCATGCTCCACGTGAGAGTCCATAAATCAAATTAGCAAGATATAAAATCAGCACCACAAATGCCCCGAATGTCAGAATTCCTTGGGCAATTCTTTTCACAGTCACATAAACCCAATCCCTCCTCACCGGAATTTCAAAAATAAAGAACATTTCTGGATGATCGAGGGTGGGGGCCGGGCCCCTAAAAAGCACCCTGTGGGTATCCCCGTTGGCGGGTGGTCAGGACCTGTGCCCATCAAAACACCCACTCGTTGATCCTCTGTATTATCTGGGTTAGGATCATTTAGGTGCTCATGGCTGTGGTCTTTGTCAGCTTCAGCCTCAGCGGGTTGGTCTCGTTGGTAATGACCTTCCATGCTGGTTCAGGACTGGCTGCAGCTGCTTTCACTCTGGAGTGATGTATCCACGGGACCACCTCGGCAACCTTTACTGCTGTAGGGGTTGATAACAGGACAAGATAAGGACCTCTCCATTTTGGACCTAGTGGATCATTTTTCCACTCTTTTACCCATACTGAGTCACCCGGACAATACTTATGCAGTGAAGGATACAGAAAATACGGTATATTATCCCCCACCCAAGTATTTAATTTCTGCATTGATTTACCCAGCATTACTACCTGATCATTTAGTTTAGTTTCTCCCAATGCCCGAAGGTCCCCCTTAGTCCATTAATTAGAGGGGTTGGCCGTCCAAACATAAGTTCGTACGGACTTAGCTTCAATTGGGGGTTGGTCTGCACCTAATGTGCAAAAGGACTATCGCAGCAAGTCCAACCAGCTCAATAACGTCTCTTGGCACAGTTTGGACATCAAAATCTTTAGGGTACGGTCATTCTTTCAACTTTTCCCGAACTTTGGGGCCTGTAGGCGGTATGTAGCTTCCAGGTGATGCCCAGTAGCCGGGCAAGTTGTTGCAAACAGTTCTGGATAAATGCAGGGCCATTGTCCGACCCTATTTCAAGTGGAAGTCCGTAACGTGGTATTATTTCTTTCATCAGGCTCTTTACCACCACTTCTGTCGTTTTTTCAGTTCTCGTTGGGAAGGCTTCTACCCATCCTGTCAAAGTGCACACCATCACTAGTAAATATTTGTATCCTTGGCAGGTGCAGCACTGTAAAGTCTATTTGTAATAATGCCATTGGGATAGCCCGATGGGCCTGTTCTCAAAATAACAAATCTTGTCTGTCTTGTGAATCTCTTACTGCTGGTATGAAAAAGTTCATTGCACTTTTCTTCATTCTTGGCAGTCTGTTCTTGATAAGGATCTCCTTGAGGAAGAACCTCACCAGTGGGACTTGATATTCTTCTGCTCCCAATTCTCCCAGACTGTGCAGTATTCGTGTGATTCGTAGATTATTGTGAGGATTGATTGTCAAATTTTCAAAACGTGACGCGAAATTTTAATTTTCTGCTCGTTCAACTTCAGTTTTTCTTTGTCTTCCTCCTCCCCACTATTTTTACGCCGAAGAATTTCAGCATCATCTTGTAGGCTCTGCGCAGTCTTTGCTGGACTTCTGAGGTGTTAACCATTAGGCGTGTCTCTTGCGGATTTAGGGGAGTAGAGTAGAAAAATTTCGGCCTTGTGTACGTTGGGAAAAGCCATTGGATGTAATCATGATGAGTTCTAACAGTTCATAATCATCTTGCCATTTGTGCAGTATTATTTCAATGAACTCGCCGTGGGGTTCAAACTTTTTCAAATTCATGTAGAACTCGTAATTTGGCATGGAAGGTTAAGGTTCTTGCTTGTAGATCAGTACTTTAGCTTGATCCTCTGTTGGCGGTGGCGGTTTTGCAGCTGCTTTTGCAGCCTGGTCCGCGCGTCTGTTACCTTTTGGAATTTCATCATGGCCTTTTTGGTGACCACGGCAGTGCATGATGCTGACAGCACTTGGTTTCTATACCGCTTCCAGGAGGGCCGCGATTTCAGCTGCATATTTGATTTGTTGTCCTGAAGACGTAAGTAGGCCTCTCTCTTTGTAGAGTGCACCATGTGCATGGACTGTCATGAAGGCGTACTTGGAATCTGTGTAGATATTTATGACTTCTTCTGTTGAGACTACTGCATAGCCGGAGACTTTTTTCCCATCATCCATGTAGCTGCTACCATCGGTGAATAGCTGTAGATCGTATTTGTCTAGGGGTACGTCTTTCAAATCTGGCCTGCTACTGAACACTTCTTCCATAACTTGGAGGCATTCATGAGCTGGATCCTCTTCACAGTCAGACAGTAGAGTAGCAGGGTTTAAGGTAGCGATGAGGTCAAATGAACCCGTGGATTTTCACACATCATGGCTTTGGTACTTCGTCATCCGGCTGTTGCTGAACCAGTAACCTCCCTTCACATCCAGCAGAGCCTTGACAGCGTGGGGGCACCTTGACATGAAGAACTTGTCCAAGGGTCAGCTTGTCTGCTTCTGCTATCAGCATTGCGGTGGCAGCCACTGCTTTCAGGCATGGGGGTAGGCCGCAGGCCACAGGGTCGAGTTGCTTGGAGAGGTAGGCCACAGGCCTCAGCCATGAGCCAAAGGTCTGGACCAATACTCCTGTTGCTGTTTGATTATGTTCATGCACGAACAGCTGGAAGGGCTTGCTGTGATCTGGCAGGCCCAGTGCAGGAGCTTCCATCAGCAGAGTCTTTAATTTCTGGAACGCTGCTGTTTGCTCTTCTTCCCAATGAAAGGGATCTTGTTCCCCCCCCCTTCGTGGCCTGATGAAGCGGCTTGGCAATATCTGCGAAGTTGGGGATCCACAGGCGGCAGAAGCCTGCAGCTCCCAGGAACTCACGGACTTGCCTCCTGGTCTTTGGTTGGGGTATGCGGCACACTGCTTCTTTTCTTTCTGCCCCCAGTGCACGTTTGGTACCTGTTAACTGGAATCCCAGGTATTTTACACTCTGTTTGCATATTTGTGCTTTCTTTTTAGACACTCTGTAACCTGCTTGGCTTAGCAGATATAGCAGGGCTTTTGTAGCGGATAAACAGTCTTTTTCTGTGGGGGAAGCCAGTAATAAATCATCAATATATTGGAGTAACACTACTTTGTCTGGCTGAGCGTTGAAGGCGAGGAGATCTTGGCTAAGCGCGCACCCGAAAATCGTGGGCGAATTTTTGAAACCTTGAGGGAGGCGCGTCCACGTCATTTGATGGCGCGCCCCCGTGGTAGACTCTTCCCACTGAAATGCAAAAAGGGGCTGGCTTGCTGGAGCCAGGCATATGCAAAAAAAAAGCGTCTTTTAAATCAAGCACTGTGTAATATTTTGTATCTCCGGGAATTAATGCCAGCAAATTGTATGGATTAGGAACCACAGGGTGTAGTGTTAATGTGGCCTCGTTGACAGCTCGTAAATCTTGGACAGGGCGATACTCTTGTGTCCCCTCTTTCAAGACTGGCAGTAGAGGTGTGTTCCATGGTGACACGCAGAATTTTAATATGCCGTGATCTTTAAGTCTCTGTAAATATATTTGTATATTCTGCTTGGCTTTCTGTGGGATATAATATTGTCTTAGAGCCACCGGTGTTGCGCCGGGCTTTAATTCAACTAATCTGGGCGGGTTTTCCTCCGCCCACACCTCAGGAATTCCAAGGAGTAGTGCGTGCGGATCCGGCGTGGCAGACAGAGTAGGTGCCGTGCGCCATTTTTCCTCCCTTGGCATAACTACTGCGATTTTCACAGATTGGGGGTTGTGCGGGCTGGCTGGGTTATGCTGCCGAGCAAAGCTGCCACCCTCCGGCAGGTCTAATTGAGCGTGACCCCCGGGAAAGAACGTAATTTGGGCTTGCAATTTGCAAAGAATATCCCGCCCCAGGAGCTGGATGGGACATTCGGGCATATACATATACACATTGTATAAACAATATTCTCAGAGATCTTTTCCCGTAGCCCAAAACAGAAAAAAAAAAAAAAAAAAATCATTGCATTGTCATAAGACCACTCCAAACATCTCATAACAATAAAATAACCATTCCATCAAAAATCAAACAAAAACATACATTTTAAAAACAGTAAAAAAAAAGCTACTTTAATCATTTCTCGAATTTTTCTTTTAATATTAATTTTCTAACCGTTTCATATATTTCAATTTAATTTGTTAATAAATTTTATATTTTGGTAGACAATATTGTATATTATTACGTACTTATTATTGTTTATATGTAACAATATAAAAACCAGGACTCCCCTTTTTTTTTTTTTTTTTTTTTTTTATTATTTAATTCTAGCTCTGAACAAAACTAAAACTTTCGGAATAATATCAACACAAAATATAAACATATATCTTGCACTCAACAGACTTCAGACAAATATTCTATTGTAACACACATTAAAATTAGCCAAACATAGTAATCCTTTTTTTTCTATTTTCTCTTTACTTTGAATTCGCTGCACAGATACACAAAGGGTTATTCTTTCCAGCTATCAGAGAGCAAAGAAAACAAAAACTGACTCCTCCCTCTTCCCCTCGCAAACAGTTTGTCAGAAAGGAGGGGGCCTATACACCAGGGAAGAGAGGAAAGAAAAAAAAAAACAAGTACGAAACTCAATCTTACTACCTCTCAGTCATTCCTACTTTTAATTGAACAGTTTAATAGATCAATTATAAACACAATCGGACAAAATCAGTCCGAATCACACACACAAGCCATACAGTACCGCAATCATCTCACTCCGTAAAATATTAATTAATTTATATATGCTTCTATCGGGCATCTCAATCTTTCCTGGTGGAGCCTCTCTGTCCCCTCCACCCGCTGCGCCCTGCTCTTCTTCCTCAGTCACACGGGACGGAGCAGAGGGAGCTGACCGAGACACAGCAGCTGCCCGCTCCCCCCTCTCCGCCCACGCAACCGCGGCACTCAAAACTTCTCTGGCTGCCCCATAACATGATGGATAGGACGGGGGCAAAACATCACTCTCTTCCGGTTGTTCTACTAACACCGCTCTCTCTCTCTCTCCATTATTTTGGGGGTCCTGCTTCTTATTTCTCCCCGCTATCATTATAAAATGACTCTTGTTTTTAATACAATATCTCCATATATCTATATACGGGTACTGTTCAGGATATCCGTATTGCTCTGTGACTTGGGAGTGTACCTTCTGTACCAACTCCGGGTCCATTGACCCCTGCTCTGGCCATCCTGGGACTAATAACGGCCACACAACTGTACACATTACTTTTAACTTCTCTTTTGTCAATTCTACACCATAGTCATGAGTTTTATATAATACTTCGAAATTCCGCACCATATATTCTAGGGGCGTCTCACCCTCCTTCACCTTCTTGGGCTTAGATGACCCGTTACCCATTATTTCTCTGAAAACAGTACTCTTTGCAATACAGATATATTATTTCAACAACAGTTAAAATCTACAGTCTGATACTTCAGTCAACAATTCATCCGTGTCTGCAGGCGCTTCCCCCTTCAGTAGCCGTCTGCAGTCGCCTGAGCCGGAAACGTACGTTCGGGGTCAAAACTCGTATTTGCTTCCTCGCGGAGCGAGTAGGCGCACGTTCACTCACAGCACTCGAGTCAATTCATTCACAACACATACCGTATCAGATGCTTTCATTACATAACAGAACAACAGAACATAGGCACTTCAACTCTTTCTACTAGCCGAGGGGTACTCAGTCCCTCCTCTGTGGCTCCTTATACCCCGTAATTTGAACTCTAACTCTTGACTGCTTGTGACTATGTGCACCCCGTTCTATATCTATACTCTCGTCTGCAATTCCAATTTGCCTTATGGGTAATCTCACCCACCCGGCACCACTATCTCTGCAGCTACCGCTGGCTCCAATATGAGCCCTCTTCACTACACGACGTGCACACTAGCACCGACTCAGGCTCTCAGCCCAGTCACAGAAAATCCCTCCTCCTTTCCCTTTTACCCACGTGGCGAAGCTCTATTTACAAACACTGACTAATGACTTATGCAACTCCACGTGGCTACCTTTTCCCTCTCTTACAGAACTACCCTTTGGTTGGCATTCAATTCCCCGAATCCAGACACCCGCTAGCCACTCTGGCTCCTTAGCAATGTCAGTGCTATCAGCGGCGGGCTAGATATGCCAACGGGACGGTGGCCATCGCGTCCCCTATCCGTCTATCTCAGTCGGACGTTTCCCTTAGATACCGGTATCTCCTTTAGACATACAAAACATAGAAGACACGTTACCTATCGCCGGCGCTGCTTGCTGTTTCCTCAGACTCAGGGTCCCAGTTCCGGGTCAGGGGTCCGTTTGGGGCGAGACAAGGTCCACTGAACAGGAAATCCTGCTTGGCGCCTGCAGATGTCAGCTCACCTTCAACGGACGCCCAACCAGCGGGATTCTCGCACCTGCTGCAGTCAAGCGCCGCACTGTGTTCAGCAGCCCGTTACTGTGTGCCCGGAAAGGGCCGTATCCCGGCTCACGAGGCCCCCAAAAATGTAGGCAGACACAAAAACAGATTCACTTTCAAGACGGCGCCGGACCGGGCACAAGTAAGGATTGTCAGAACACGAGTCTCTTCAGGAAAGGCAAACTTTATTGTGTCGTCACACAAGTGCCCACACAGGATTGAATCGCAAAGAGTGAGCCCCCTTTTCACCCGTGCAAGGGATCTTATACCCAAAAATACGTAATTAGGTACATCCCAGTTAGCCCACCTCCCAATGACACTTTATTCCACCCCACGTGGGTTAATACCTCCCTTTGGCTAATACAAAGACATTCCATTAATTGGCTGTACATTGGCAAACTTTGTGTTAGTTTCAGTTAAATCATAATTAATTGCTCTTACTGTTCCGGGCTGCGCCCTCCTCCCTTGCGCCTACAATCACTTGTTACAGATGGCACCTGGCCTGATCTCTACTCCTTTGTCTTTCTGCGGGCCCCACCGACCTTGGAGTATCTACTTCGCTTTTCTCCTCCGTGCCAGGAACAGCAGAGATCTTTCATAAGCTTTAATTGCTTTTCTGCTAATCTAAACGCATTCCTAAATTTCTACGTATACCTCATTCTAGTTTCAGCTACAAACCTGTCTAGTTATATACAAGTGAACCAATATTCTGAACAAGATGGCCGCCTGTGTACAATGGCGGCCATCTTCCAGCCTATTTCCACTTCAATAGCTCAAAATGTGTATTTAAATATTTTGTTTTCCCTTAAATTAACAATTACAGGTCTTCCTTAGCAAGTGGTTTATTTCACTGTTTCAATGGTTACACTTAGAGCTTTAAGAAGGTAACAGGAATTACCCAGTCATGTAGTCTGATACTTAGGACCCATGATGAAACATTGCCATCATGCAGCTTAGCCCCTTCACTACCAAGTGATTTTCAAAAAAAAAAACATTGTCAGAAACCAGTGGATTTCTGTAAAATCATTTGAAATTAATTTTAAAGAAATCTTTGAGCTTATACCCATTGTATCTCTTACTGTAAATAACCTATTTTTAGCCAGTAGATGGCGCCATCTACTGCTAAACTGAGTTAGAGGTTTGAGCAGCTGGACTATTTTCTTCTTTTCCCCTGCATCAGCTGCTGACAGCCCGATATTTCAGAGCTCTGAGCAGCTGATTTTACAGTTTTTGGGTATTATGCCCACAGGGCTAAAACTTTGGGGGGCACCTTTTGCAGCCCAAAAGCAAAAAAAATTTGTTTGCAGCAAACAAATTTCATCGGCTTTTGCGCTGCAGATCAGCATACCGAGATAACTCGATATTGGGGCACCAGATGGAGCCTTTGAAATCAGAGATATCTCGATATCGGAAGTGATGGGGTTAAACAATCCAGTGCAACTGCATCAACCAGCAGGCTAATGCTGTTGCTGGGTGTTTCAACATCGGAAGCACACCAGTAGATCTTGATGTAAAAACACGTGATCTCTTTGACAGCCAATCACAGACGTCACTGCAGTATTACAGGCTGCTCTGTGAAGGAGGGAGCTAGAGAGAGGGGAGAGATTAGACTGATACAATGCATTCTTCTGCTAGTCAGAGGGAAAAAAAGCAAGGAAATGCTGTATTTACCTACATACATCATTATTGCCAGACATGTGAAAATGTATTGCGTACTTGTTTATCCATTTCCCTTTAAAAGCTGTTTAAGTGTGGGTGCATTAAATAAGATCGAAATTATAGTTTAAACACACAGATTAAAAAAAAGTTCATGTCGGGTCCTTAAATACCAAACAAGAAGAGGTTATGTCAAAAATGGGTTACAAAGTTTAACTTAACGCTCATGTGGCTCACTTAATGTACAGGAAATATTCTCATCACAATGACAGAAATTTCATGTTAAGTTTCAGATCAGACATTTTTTTTCAAATTAAAAAGTAAAGTTTTGTGAACACATGTATCAGACGTTGCACCATCGTCCACTCAAACGCACACAAACTCCTTTTTTTATTTGTAAAGCAATCTTATGCCAATTTATCTACACGGGTGCAACGTCTGATTAAAACGGTGATCCAACATCTGTTTAGTGAGTTATAAATGTGATAAACTGCTAAGCTGCAACAAAAAGCGTTGTATGATGTTAGTCATGTTATTAGGACCTGAAAAAGTCACATGTCTCTATAACCGAGTGGAGGGGGGGAAAAAAAGGCATTTGGAAGCAAGGTGGATCCATGAATCAAAGCCGAAGAAGAGAAAGAACTGTGACACAGGGATTGCTCGACAGCCAGGTTGGTAAAGTAGGTCCTACCAAACTATGCTACAGCATAGTCAGGGATATTCATATTTTGGCAATGCAAGGATTGTGAAATCCTAAACTGCAATCTGGCAAACTCATGTAGAATTATGAGGCATAGACAGTCTAGTGAAGCGTTGCAACAATGGTCACTTAACCCTTTCGCTGCTGAGGCTTTTCCCGCCCCTGTGCTGAGGTCATTTTTTACCTGTTTTGCGCATCATGTTTAAACGTGTTTTGAAGGCTTATTTTAGTATATGACATCGACATATTATATATCGTTCTTTCCGTCAGACTCGGTAGATTCATAATATGTCATTATTATATGTATACGTTATGTCATGTTTGTATATTATAACAAAAAATGCAATAAAATATGTATTTTCAATAATTTACAGCGTGTAAAGTGTTTTTTTCCACATTTTAACATGCGAGCAATTGCGGTTATATTTTGTATGGGGTGCGCTTGTTAAAAAAATTAGAGATGGGGTCTCGTTACATTTTTTTTTGGGGAAAATGACACCATTTTTAACAAACGCACCGCATACAAAAATCGTTAATGCAGCATCATTGTTCACATTATAATTGAAATGGGAACAATATTGCTGCATTAACAAAACAAAAAAAAACAAAAAAAGTGTTTATTTTTTTTTTATTATTTTTTTTTTTTAATTTTTTTTTTTTTTTTTTTTTTTCATGTTTGGTATCGTTGGAACGGCCATGCTCTGGCCGATCCAACGATATCAAAATTTAACCCCTAACTGCCACGGATCGGGAGATAGGGAGTTCATTGGAACTCCCTATCTCCACACTTCGTGGCAGTTAGGGGTTAATGCTAGCACTGATGACGCCAGTCCTCTGGGGAGTTCCCGGACATCCAAGATGTCGGCCAGCTCCCGGGAAGGATCGCAAATCGGCGCTTTTCAGCGCCGATTTGCGATCCAGCTCCCCAGGGGTTAATGCCAGGCATCATTTGGAAGGGCAGGCTGTGCCCTTCCAAATGATGCCTGGGTTAAGCCCCTGTGAGCCGCCGATCGGGAGGGAGAGAGGTCCGAAGGACCTCCCCCCCTCCCTTTCAGGCGCCTCCTCCGCACATGCGGGGGGGGCGCCTGAATTATGTGTCATCGCGGGGGCGCGATGACACATAATAATGGCGGCCACTGCTCCGGATGCCGGGCTGACATCCAGGATGTCAGCCCGCACCGGAGGGGCCAGCGATCGGCCGGAACCCGGCCGAACGCTGACCCCAATGCGAGGACGCGCTCAGCGCGTCCTCCGCATACCAGCGGGAATGCTGAGGACGCGCTGAGCGCGTCCTTAGCATTCAAGTGGTTAAGAGGTTATCCACAAAGCGCCAGTGTTGCGAGCACTGTTGAAAGTTGCCGGTATCGCAGTGCCAACAATCGCTGGCATGTCACGAAAATAAAATCCAAAGTGCGCCAGGAAAAGGCTTCAAAGTGTCACTTCTCCTGTTGCTCTTTGGATTTTTGTTTTAAGAAATGCCAGCAATTGGCAAAGTTGCAATACAGGCGATTTTCACCAGTGTTTAACACCCGCAAAATTAGGCACTTTGTGACTAACCACTAATATATATATATTATATATATATATATATATCTGCAATGTCAGTCCATAAAAGAGATAGGTATTTTACTTTATACGTAGAACCTCCACGAGGGCTGTTCATTTTATTAAGGCTGCCTCTTCCCCAGTTGCCACACTTTAAAGTGAGCGACTAAAGTATCGCAAGAGTAACAGTTTCAGATGTACAGATGCAGCACAGATCCCGGCATGCAGCGTCTCTTGGCAGGCTAGCAGCCTCATGCGTCTCATGCACTGTGCCTTTAACATTGGCCTGTGAGGGACACCCCATGAGAAGGGAATGCATTCATACAAACCTCCAACATTAAATTGCTATGTCTGACATAAATATTTTCCCCTTTTAGTCTCAAGGACTTGCTCTGTGAAAAATAAAGATGGAAAATAAAAATGGGAAGAATGCAAACACATGGCAAGCACACCTAGGTATATGACAGATTGAGTGCCAGGCTTCAGATAAACAATGAAGTAAATCGGCTTAAGTTGACTTTGTCTTTTGGTTTTCCTATAAAGAATTCTGACAGTGCAACTACTGAATTGATTATTTGAAGCTGCCCATCAAGCCAGAAAAGAATATCAAAATAAATGCACAGAGGGAGACCACAAGGCTTTATCTATCCAATCACTAGGATTTGACTCTTCCACCACTACCATTGCACAGGATGCAAACCAAGTCATGCAATAATGGCAACACCTGTTGATTTTGGCTTTCATCCTCTTCTTTTTCCGCCTGGAACTGTGCAGATATAAGTAGTCAACATGGAGAGAAAGAACAGTTAGTGCACACCGAAAAGGGGCAGCGTGCAAACTTCATGTACAAGCAGCAACGCAACGTTCTATTGACAGCATCTGGCGCACGTCCTCACTCAGAAGGCAATGAACAGCTCCAGTATTATTTGGCAAAGGGAAATGGAGGTCAGATTCCATAAACAAACCTGACTTCCATTTGGGAGGAAAATGACGAGGCCCAAAGTTCATGAATGTTTAACATTCGCACTACTGGGTCTTTAAAATACCGATCTATGAAGGTTAACAATGCGTTTCCTCTAACAGAGTTCATGACATTTTGTGAGCCATTTACCTATGTGGAGAGGTGAACCAAAAGAATTTTTGCTTAAAATATTGAGATCATAACCACTACACTACCAAGTGATTTCCCATAAAACCACTGCCGGGGCTTGGTGGTTCTCTGTAAAACTAGTTACTGTTGCAGACAGTGTAAACATTCATGTATCCTTCATAAAACCATTTTAGAGACAGTTATACAGCTGGAGCTCCTGGTTTCTGTAACAGATAAAACAGAATTCCAAGCTACGGCACGTTGGCTAGTCTAGCAGAGGAGGTGCTGAAAATTTGGCTGCACACTCTAGAGCCCATTGGCAATGAATTTTGTATATGCAGTGAACAAAATTCTTCTGCATTGCTGAAGAATATAGGACTAGATCTTCCAAAGTTCCCTCAGGAGCACCACAGAGTAAATTTGATCAAGTATACTCTATTATGGTAGTGAAGGGGTTAGTTCTCTTACGAATGTCCTAGGACTTCTAGTATTGTATAAACTAAAATAAGAGTGGGAGTGAAGGGAGGCTCTTTCCAAAACCTGTATTTATCACTATCGTCAATTGGTTCGTGTTAGATTAGAGTTCGTCCTTTGACGAGAGGCATGTCAGGAACCTCAGGTAGTTCTAAGGTTCGCAGTGAACCTGTATGGTTCCTATAACTTGACATACGTTTACAGTGAAGGAAAAGGCATTACAAGCCATTATGAACATTTCATCCCCAAATAAGTATTATTCTTCTAGTGTCGCCAAAAACATTTAAAAGCCAATTAATCAAGACCTTGCACACTGGAACAAGCTGTTTGAGCTATAATTTGAATAGTTGTTGCATAAAGATTTCTACAATGGAAGGCAATCATTAAGAATATTAGAAAATCCATTGAAGTCATAATACTTCCATAATCAAATTGTATTTTACAAATAACTGACCATGATTGTAATGTGGCAGAATTAATTTATAAAGGGAACATCAAAACAGTACTTTGCATGTATGTACTTGTACCTGAAGTGTCAATGGGCTGGTAATAGTGCCATCTACAAGTACTCACGAAATGTGAACATTACAAGCATGGCTTCCAGTAATAATTGATAGACAAAAGCAGCACACACTGTTTGTGTGAGGTTAACATTCTGATTCCCGTAAGCGATTAATGGGAGAACTTTACACATGGTGTACATCACCCTTGGTCGTCCATAATGGAGTTTACGGCTACCATTAATAAAACAGCATTGTTACCAGGTTTAGGTTTTGCCTAAATGCTCCTGGTTTCTGCATCTAAAGATCTGTACACATTACTGGTGACCTTACAGTCCCATCATAAGTGGGCACTGCCATGTCATTAATTTATAGTTCAATATTATGGTAAAGCAGTATGTTTCATGTCCTTTAGAATGCAGAGTGCAAGGCAACCAGTTACTCGAGAAGCAAGAAACGGCAACGCTTAAATGCTTTAACCTGAGAAGTTAGGAAATGGAAGAAAAAAAAATTACTGTTGCTTCTACTGCATAAAAAAGAATGGTCTGAGTTAATTTGTTTTTCAATGTCTTAAATAAATTTAACCTGATTTAATTTTATTTTTATTTTATTTATAAAAGGATTTTACCAGGAAGGATACATTGAGATTTCTCTCATTTTCAAGTATGTCCTGGGTTCGAGAACATTGATTGGTTACAGAAATACAAAATAGTAAAATGCAAGAAATTAACACAAGACCAAATATACAGATTAACAGAAAAATAAATATTGACGGTGTCTGGGAGGTTATTCCATATTTGCGGTGCTCTGTAGGAAAATGAGGATCGAGACATTTTTTTTTTGTATTGCGGTATTGCAAGTAAGGTGCTGGTCCTGGATCTGAGGTTATAGGATGAGGGAACTGCCGGGGGAAGCAGCATATTCAGGTAGGGTGGTAGCTTCCCAGAAAAGCTCTTTAACACCAGGTTGGAAAGGTGGAGGGTGCGTCTAGAGTCCAGTGATGGCCAGTTTAGTTCTTTTAACATGTCACAATGGTGTGTCATGTAGTTACATTGTAGCACAAAGCAACAGAATGAGTTATACAATGTAGTAAGTTTCTGAAGGTGTGTTTGCGGGGCGGCTGCATACACTACATCTCCGTATTCAATGGCTGGCATAAGCATTTATTGTACAATCTGCTTTCTTACCGCAGGCTCAGGCAGGATTTGTTTCTGTACAGGGCACCTAGTTTGGGGTAGAGTTTAGATGAGAGTTTTTCGATGTGGGGGCCAAAAGATAGATTTGGGTCTAACCACATACCTAGGTATTTGAGAGAAGTGACTGTGGTCAGCGTGCTATTTGATTTTGTCCCAACACATAGATGGGGTGTTTGCAATTTGTGTAGTTTAGGTGCGGTTCCAAAGAGCATTGTAACAGTTTTGTCAGTATTTAGAAAAAGTTTGTTATTTGCGATCCACTTTTCTACCCCTGTGAATTGTTCTTGCAGCACAGCCTCCAGCTGTGGGAGATTTGGTTTGCTGGTATAGATTACAGTGTCGTCTGCATACATGTGTACAGTTGAAGCTTTGCAGACATTGGGCAGATCGTTTATGAATATTGTGAATAGCAGGGGGCCAAGTATCGAGCCTTGTGGTACACCGCACGTGACTGGGAGGGGGAGGGAAGTGCTGTCAGAAATGGACACAAATTGAGACCTATCAGACACATATGATTGGAACCAGGTTAACGTACTATCACCAATACCAGAGTTCTTAAGTTTTTGTAATAGGATGCCATGGTCTACTGTGTCAAAAGCCTTGGCAAAATCAAGGAAGATGGCTCCAGTTCGATTTCCTTGTTCCATGCCAGCTTGGATATCATTACAAACTTTTAAAAGGGCAGTTGTAGTTGAATGGTTTGGACGAAAGCCTGATTGATCTGGGGTTAAATAGTTCTGATACTGATTAGACATGTGCATTCGTTTTAGTACTAAAACGATTTAGTCCGAATTTTGGGATAATTTAGTTTTAGTATGACTCAAGAGAAACGAAACTGATCAGTACAAAAAACGAAAGAAACTAAAATAAAATGCACTACATTTTAGTTTCAGTCCTTTTTGTGATATTACATTGCTGAGTGAAGGAGACCAGCAATGAAGATCGCAACATCGCAACATCCGAAGTTCTGCACCCTCCACATACCAATGCAGTAGGATGTTCTATACAGAGAGTGGCATTAATTAATGCAGGAGTATGTTCTATACATTATACAGAGAGGGGTATTAATGCAGGAGGATGTTATATACATTATACAGAGAAAGGTATAAATTGAGGAGAATGTTCTATACAGAGAGGGACATTAATGCAGGAGGATGTTATCTACATTATACAAAGAGGGGTATTAATTAATGCAGGAGGATGTTATATACATTATACAGAGAAAGGTATAAATTGAGGAGAATGTTCTATACAGAGAGGGACATTAATGCAGGAGGATGTTATCTACATTATACAAAGAGGGGTATTAATTAATGCAGGAGGATGTTCTAAACATTATACAGAGAGGAGCCTTTTTTTTTTAGCCCTTTAAATCCAGTGGCTGTGAGCGCTGAGATCGGCTGCTTGTTATATTATCTCTCAATACAATGTATCAGGCTAAGCTGTTACAGTAACTGACTGTAACAGCGCTCAGAGTTTCAGTAAAACAAGGAAATAATATTGTTCTAACCTCTTATATATAAAAATATTATTTACTAGTTTTACAGAAACTCTGAGCGCTGTGATGAGCAGCAGTCAGTTACTGTAACAGCTTTGCCTGACACGGGCAGTATTACAATGTTGGTGCTAACTTAACCAGAGCTGTTGTAAACTGAAAACCTCCATAGGCTATAATGGCTCTGGGAAGGTTACAACAGCTCTGGTTAAGTTAGCACCAACTATGTAATATGGCCCACATTGTGCTGAGAGTGAGAGACACTGTAACAAGCAGCGATCTCAGCCCTCTGAGGAGCCACCACTACAATAGTAATTGTATCCACTGGTTTTCGGATGAACGAAATTAGTTTTCATACTAAAGAACTGAAAACGAATTTCTTTAGCAACTAAATAAATTGCATTTTAGGACTAATCCATTAGTTCAAAACGAAATTTTGTGCTGTGCACATGTCTAATACTGATAATAATCACGTAATTGAGTGTAGACACATTTTTCCAGAATTTTTGACATTACAGGGAGCAGTGATATTGGGCGGTAGTTGGATACCAAAGTATTGTCTCCACTTTTATGGATAGGTACCACCCTTGCAGTCTTCCAGAGTTTGGGTATGTATCCAGTCGCCAGTGATTCATTAATCAGGGTTGCGACAGGTTTTGCAATTGCTGGTGCACTGATTTTCAGCAGCATTGCTGGGATTTGATCAGGTCCAGACTGGTATTTCATTTTTTGGTTACGGAGAAGTTTAGTGATGGCACTGACAGGCACTGGCCTAAAAACTGAATTTCTCTGGGTTACGGGGTCTTTGCACTGTTGGTGGGTCCTGACCTGCGTGCGGCCTTTCTGATTGCGTGTCATTTCCTAGCTTAGCAATCAGGGTGGTGGCGCGTCCAACAAAATAATTATTAAAAGCATTTGCTACATCTAGGGGTGTTGTACAGTTTGGTTGTTTACTTTTAAAGCAGCTGGTTGGGAGTGGCTGGGGGGTGCTTGTATGTTACTTATGATTTTCCAAAAATTTCTGAGGTTTGATATGTTATTGTTTAAATTTTCATTGAAGTATTGGGCTTTAGCCATTTTTGTTTGTTTTGTGCATTCATTCCGGCATTTTCGGTATTCACAGTGATCGTTCATGGATCCAGTACTCTTGAACTTTGACCACAGGGAGTCTCTAAGCTGGTACATATGCGTGAGGTCAGCTGTAACCCAGGGGAGATGGGCCCCTTTTACTCGCACTTTGCGCAGTGGGGTATGGGTGTTCCAGACTTTCAGGAGCTCGGCTTGAAAGTATTCAATTGCACAGTCCAGGTCTGGGATTAGGTTTAGTCTGTACCATGGGAGCTGTTTGAGATCATTTAGGAAGGATTCAAGATTAAATTTCTTGAAAGACCTGGTGATTATTACCTTTGGTGGACATTTTATGGCCCTTATTTTGCGCACACAGTACACTAGGCAGTGATCACTGAAACTGTTAGCGAGAACGCCTGCCTCCTGTATTCGATCAGGACATGAGGAGAGAATCCAGTCCAGCAAGGTGTGGTTAGGGCTTTTCATATTAATGCGAGTGGGGGAGGAGATTAATTGTGTTAGCTGCAAAGCCTTAAACAGTGAGCAGTGTTTATTGTTTTTAGGATTCAGCCAATCAACATTAAAGTCGCCGAGGACCAGCAGTTTGCTTTTTTGGTTTTGAGCGACTAATTTACTAAGAATTTGGTAATGATTTAAGGGATTGATCAAAGATGATATTCTTTTAAATGATTGAGTGTTCTTTTGTTTTAAAATTCTACGTACTATGCCAAAATGCTTTGCCAACTGTAATTTCCAAATTAGGACAATGTTTATCGAATTTAAATTGTTAGTTAAAAAACCATATGTGATTTCCCAAGACAAGAGAAAGGAGACTATATTGTGAGCAGCCCAAGACGTGTAATATTCAATTGTGATGCAAATGATTAAGCTGGGTTTAGAATCAATTCATTGACAATTTACCTAGATTACACCACTTCTCCAAAAGTAAAACCTGCACAACCAGCTCTTATTGATAAATGTCAATAATAAAAGTGGCACCCGTTATTAAATATGAAGGTTTCCATATCTGCTTAAATCCCTCCACAATGTTAAGCTATCCCAGCACAGCCAGAACTATGACAGTGTCACGCATTTACCTGGATCTCAGAACAAACAGACCCTTGTGTACAATTTCTCAGCAGATTCACTAGCATAGGATTTGCTAGAGACGGGAGCAAGAACTGTGCAGCGATAAGTGTATGCCATTCTTAACGTTGCTGCAGTTATCACACAAATAGATGATTTATTAGTGTTTACTCGTGTAGGGAAAGAAAACCTGTCATTTGCCAGGAGTAGGGCTGAGGAATTTATTCCCAAATCAATAGATACCTGGGACTTTTAATATTTATTAACCTGGCTTCTTGATGCAAGACTCAATCGAATGAACCTTTCGGGATCTTCGTTTGTAACAAGCTTATTGTGGGTTGTGCTCAACTTGTGTGACACCAATGAGCGGGCCATGCACCTTAGCAACCTGTGCTTTCACACAGCACAGCCCATTAGGATCAATAGCATAGAGCAGGGAAGAGCAACCGTGGCCCTCCAGTTGGCACAATGCTCAGCCAAACCAACAAGCGATTGGGCATTAAAGATTTAGTTCGAAAACATCTGGAGGGTCAAGAATCCTGGCCCCTGGCACAAAAGGACCAACCAAGCATTACATTTACGCCAAACATTAGGCCTAAATACATGGTCCCCTTTGTACTCTAAGGGCTCTATTAACTGCTTTGCGCAAACGTGCAGCGCTATTTATTTGCGCGCAGCGTTAAACGTTAACGCGTGTAAATTAACGCTGGTATTACAATCCGAGCGCATTTTCATCTGTCAAAAAATAACGCGTGTAAAAAAGACGTGCAAAAACTTGCGCGCATTAACGCTGCGCGCAGAAATCGGTGGGCGGACTGTTTTTCACGAGATTCAGACAATCTGAATTAAGAACCACAATTGTCTCCTGTTAAGGTTTTACGCCTGTCAAAATCAATCTGAGTATATATGCTGCAGCAATAATAAAAACACACCCAAACAATAAAATTGAGAAGTTGTGCATGTGTAGAATGTGTAACTATACTGTGCTGTATTTTTCGGGCTGGTGTATTTGGTTTCGGCCAGGACGTTCAGATTTGCCATTAACACCAGCTTTTAAAAGACGTTAAAATTATGCGTGCAAACGTTGCCCGTTAAAATTTGCGTATAGCTTGTAATACCATCCGCGTACCAGCGCACAAACGAATTTGCGCTCACAATGTTAAGTATAGGATGCACAAAGTACGTTACGCTCGCAAAGGGTTCGCGCAGGTTCACCAGCAGTAGACGTTAATGCGCATTTTTTGCGTGGACATTGTAATACGCCATTCTGCGCAAAGGGTTTTTCCCCTCGTGTTAATGCGTTTTTGTGCACGCGTTAACATTTGCGCAAAGTATTTAATAGAGCCGTAAGTAGGCAATATTGCCATATAGTTGGAAAATGATAAATTGACAAAAAGATTGCATTATATGGCAGAAGACCGCATATTAGGCATATTAAAAAAAAGTAGTGTGCAAGGTTAAGTGATAATTTAGCAACATACAGGAGTGAAATCTAAGTGCAAGTGGCCTTTTTTGGGCAAAACTGTTACACACCTTCTCTTCCTCTGCCTTGTCATTGAAGTCATAGTCGCTAAAGGAGCCCAATGAAGTCGCCTTAGGCTCCAGGTAGCAGAGAGACAGAGCAAGAGGAGGGGAAAAGGTCAGCGCAAATGGGACACACTGAGAAGCAGAGAGCAGGAGCACGAAAATGAGGAGAAGCGAAGGGATGAATGACGGAGATGTCAGCGGGACATAATGTTGGAGAGAAGGAGGGAGGAAAGAAAGGCAGACCTCTGGGAGACTGGGGAAACTGATATACCCATCCTCATCAAGCAAGGAAGGAAACTTCAAAGGGAAAAGCTTACAAAAGCTGAATGAAAAGAAGCCACAATCTGTAGCTTGACACTTTATAGATAAATGGTTAGGGAGGCTAGCTGGAGCTGTTGGATGGCTGGCCAAATCGCAGGTAGGTTCTGGTATGTTTGCTTGGGGTTTATTGTGAGAAGCTAAAGTGTTCATATGAAAAGCTATAGCACAGCATTGTGCAGCATTGGGGGATATTGGACAATGGTCCTCCACTGTCTCTTCCTCTGACGTATCTGAATTGTCTGAGAACAAGTCCACCTCAGGGATGGCCGACAGGGAGGATGAAATGATATGAGTGCCGTGAATGGGTGACAGCGAGCATGAGTGATCGAGCTATACCGGCCCATCCAGAAAACCGGTGAACACGAGTGTGAGTGATTAAGTGAGAAGAATGTGCACGCCATTGGGACAGAGAGAAAAAAGATAGAGAGAATATATATTAGTCAGAGATAAGGTCAGACAGAAACATTACCATCAATGCAGTCACAAAACAGTCACTCGGAAATTTTATTGCTACGTGCTACACTGCTGTGTGAATTTAGTGCATTCTTGACAGTTAGAGATACATTAAGAAAATAAAATAAAGCAGCTTACACAAACATTGTTACAGACACACGTTAACAAATACACTAAACCAACAGTTACGAATCAAAGATAGAAGAAAAAGTTGGCAATGTTTTTGCCCACAGAACACAATTACAAGATAAATGATTACATGAGTCTAATGTAACAAACGATATGTGAGCATGTCAAAGTTATGAAGGCCACGTGTTTCCCTACCATGATCTGATGCCAACCCTCCTTTGTAAAAGAAGAATAAGTGTATCCCATCCCACTAAGCCTACGCAAGTAGGTCATTAGAATGTCTGAATGTTGTATACTGAAGCTGTAGCAGGAACAACACAAAGAAAGCTTATGTATAAATAAAAGGATTCAAACTTCTTTAAGCTGACCTACTTGGAATAATTATAAAAATGGAGTGCTAGAACAGGTGCCTTTGTGATATGTTAAAGAAACAATTATACAGAGAAGCAGATAGAGGATAAAAGACTCTGAAGCCATGCTATGGAAGACACATTAAAAAAGACAGGACATAAAAGCACAAAGTAAAACACCCTCAGAATTACAAATATGTGAAATGACATGGCAAGGGAGCATCATCACTTGCAGAAGAATTCCACAGCTGAACGAGTCGAAACATCATTTAAAGGGGGTGGGGGCAGTTATAAAATTCTATTTTATGCAGAAAATCCTCAGCAGAAAATGTGGTAGAAGACAGACGGATAAACGCTATCTAGACCAGTGTTTCCCAACCCTGTGCTCTGGGAGCACCAACAGGTCCGATTTTAAGGATTACCTAGAGACGTGTTTTCCAAACATGTCCTCAGGACCCGCCAAGAGGACAGATTTTGCATTTCACCTCGAGGAAATGCATACAGAGTACTGCAATCACTGAGCACATTATATCACCTGGGCGGTGCTTCAGAAATCTTGCAAACCTGGCCTGTCAACGTATCCTGAGGATAGGTTTGGGATACACAGACTTAGGGGAAATGCAAACTGAATGCTGCAATCACTGAACAGCAAATCACATTGCCTGCGTTATGTTTCAGATATCTGGCAAACCTGAGCCATTATTGGGTCATGAGGACAGTTTTGGAAAACCGTAACGAAGATGGGAATTTGATCTCATTATGTTTAGTACAAGACTTAACTGTTGGTGAGAAAAAGTGCAAGGAACACAACTGGACTCTGAATTTATTAACTCCTCATGGTGAGCTTCTGGCTAAATTCAGTCTGTTACTGGAGGATAAAGCCTAAATGGATAATAATGGTACTCCATATAAACTAGGAGCTAATCAAGTGCTGGCATTTGCTGTTGTAACGCGAACAAATGTCAGTTTGACACATGTAAAATCCAAACAGCTGCTGAGATGCTTCAATGTGATGTTCCTCCTGCAGCTGTTCTGATTTTTCTTTTGTGAAACGCCAGTGTTTGTTGGTGTTACAAGAGTGATTTTCGCTGGTACTTGCAACTTTGGCAAACACCAGGAATTAATGAATATGTGAAGTTAGATGTGTATTGGTGGGAAAATATGCATTGCCAATAGAACTTTGCTTAATATTCAAGATAAGGCTTTGCCATTTTCAAACTAGCTGGAGCTCTCCTATAACATGGGGGCGGGTGAGATCAGTTGATTGCATTTTGTGGTTGAGATTTCACATACATTAGGACAATATTTAGAAGACCCTCATGTCACATACTGTTTGTCAAACGTTACAGCTAATAAGACAGTAACGAAGAAAAATAGCATAGACCCCTGCAGCAAATGCGAACAGAAACAAAGGCACATTTAGCAAAACAGGCATTTAAGCATAAAACAAACAAGAAAAAAAAATTGTTCTATAAAAGACGAATTCAAGTTCTGTTTTAGAATTGAACTTCCAATCATTACCCAGTGTTCTTAACTTGGCTTCTTTGGGGTGTTCTAATTGAGAATCACTGAATGGAAGTCCATTTTGGGATCTAGTGATCACCAGTCAGTATGGTTTAATATAAGAACAGGGATGGAGCCGCACCACACAAAAACAAAAGTTTTAGGCTAGGGTCAAACGAAAGCATTTTTACACGCGAACGTAAAAAAGTGCGTCCGAACGAATTGACGTATTTTTTCACGGAATGCGCGAAAACGGTCATACGATGCGCATTTTTCGTGCGTGATTTCTTTCGGATCGTCAATAAAACTCTTTTTGCGTCTGGACGTTATGTAGGCTGGACATTAGCAGGGTCTGACGTCTCCTAATCACGCAAACACGCCGCTATGCCGCAGCTGCGCACTCTGTACGTCCGTACTAGCGGTTCGGCGTTCTCGAAAAAATGCGTTCGTTTTCCACTTGCGTTGCGCGGCCGGACTTTCGTGCGACCGTACTTCGTATATTGGCCGTCATTGCCCATCATTTTCTGCTAGTGCGGCCGTAATTATGTGCGCCAGAACGCACGTTAAAAGTGCGCTGGTCTGACCCCAGCCTTAGACTTTAAAAAAAAATGATTTTTCTAAAATGAGATTTTGTGTGAATGAGTCATTATCAGACTGGAGGAGTTTAAAGGGAGTCCAGGAGTAAATGGGATTATTTAAAGGAAGCATTATTGAAGGCCACAGGCAATTGCATTTGGCTTGTTAGCAAAAACAAAACAGTGAAGAAACCACTGTGGTACTCTGCGGAAGTGGCCAAAATCGTGAAGAACAAAAAGACAGCATTCAATAATTATAAAAAAACTCAGAGTGAAGAAGATAAGGCAAACCTATAAGATTAGGCAGAAAGAGGCAAAGCAATTTATAAGAGCTTCCAAAGCACACGCAGAAGAGAAAATAGCTCAGTCAGTAAAAAAGGGGGACAAAACATTTTTTAGATACATAAACGAGAAAAGAAAAGTAAAACAAGGATTAGTTAGATTAAAAACAAAGGAAGGAAGGTATGTAGAAGAGGATAAAAGTCTCGCTGACTGCCTCAATGAATATTTTTGTTCAGTCTTTACAGAAGAAAAGGAAGGAAAGGGACCTCAGTTAGGAGGAAACACTAACGAGACATTTACATATCAGTTTACAGAGGAGGAGGTTCTACAGCAGCTGTCTAAAGTAAAGACAAATAAGTCAATGGGGCCTGATGGGATCCACCCTAAATTATTAAAAGAGCTCAGTGATGTAATAGCAAAACCGTTAACAGATTTATTTAACTAATCCTTGCTAACGGGAGTCGTCCCAGAAGACTGGAAATTAGCAAATGTTGTGCCCATTTACAAGAAGGGTAGTAGGGAGGAATCGGGGAACTATAGGCCAGTTAGTCTTACGTCAGTAGTGGGGAAATAATGGAAACCATGTTAAAGGAAAGGATTGTTGAGCATCTAAAAACACATAGATTACAGGATCAGAAACAACATGGGTTTACCTCAGGGAGATCATGCCAAACTAATCTTATTGATTTTTTTGATTGGGTAACAAAAATAATAGACACAGGTGGTGCAGTAGACATTGCTTATTTAGATTTCAGTAAGGCTTTTGATACTGTTCCGCATAGAAGGCTTATCAATAAATTGCAATCTTTGAGCTTGGATTCCAATATTGTTGAATGGATTAGTCAGTGGCTGAGTGACAGGCAACAGAGGGTTGTGGTAAATGGAGTTTATTCGGCGCAAGGTCTTGTTACCAGTGGGGTACCTCAGGGGTCAGTACTTGGACCCATTCTCTTTAATATTTTTATTAGTGATATTGCAGAAGGTATTAATGGAAAAGTATGTCTTTTTGCTGATGACACAAAGATTTGCAACAGGGTTGACGTTCCTGGAGGGATCAGCCAAATGACAAATGATTTAGGTAAACTAAAAAAATGGTCGGAGCTGTGGCAATTGAGTTTTAATGTGGATAAGTGCAAGATAATGCAACTGGGACGTAAAAACCCAAGGGCTGAATATAGAATATTTGATACAGTCCTAACCTCAACATCTGAGGAAAGGGATTTAGGGGTTATTATTTCAGTGGATCTAAGGGTAAGTAGTCAATGTAATAGAGCAGCAGGAAATGCTAGCAGAATGCTTGGTTGTGTATAGAGAGGTATTAGCAGTATGAAAAGGGAAGTGCTCATGCCACTGTACAGAGCACTGGTGAGACCTCACTTGGAGTACTGTGTGCAGTACTGGAGACCGTATCTCCAGAAGGATATAGACATCTTAGAGAGAGTTCAGAGAAGGGCTACTAAAATGGTGTACGGCTTGAAGGAGAAAAGTTACCAGGAAAGGCTTAATGATCTTAACATGTACAGCTTGGGAAAAAGACGAGACAGAGGAGATATGATAGAAACATTTAAATACGTAAAGGGAATCCACAAGGTAGAGGAAGGGAGTATATTTAAACGGATACAAAGTAGCAAAACAAGAGGACATAGTCTTAGATTAGAGGGGCAAAGGTTTAAAAGTAACATCAGGAAGCCTTATTTTACTGAGAGGGTGGTGGATACATTGAACAGCCTTCCAGTTGAAGTAGTAGAGGCCAAAACAGTAATTGAATTTAAGCAAGCACGGATAGGCATAAGGCTATCCTAAACAAAAGATAAATCCAGGTAAAGTATCCATGTAATTGGGCAGACTAGATGGGCCGAAAGGTTCTTATCTGCCGACATTTTTCTATGTTTCTATGTCATCTACTTTTTTAAGCTTTAATTTTCAGATTCTCATATTTTTCTTGCGTAATATTTGGTGTATGTTTCCACAATCAGTTTCTCTACCTCATCTATTTTATCCTCCAATTTTGCTAATGTCCTTTTTTGATAACTTATGAGAATTAATCATTTTAAAAGAACATTCATTAAAAGCACATTGCCACTCATTCACTAATTGTTCGTCCACCTGGCCATAGGCCAGTGAATGACTAACTCTTAACCCTCTAATCTAGGTATTATTGCAGACTGAACATATCTGTTAATTGATAAAGTATTTTAGTATTTAAGAGCAAGGAGATAGGTTGTATACTTTTGTTTCTCCCTGATGAAGTCTAATTTTATATTGACGAAACGCGTCGGAGTGATTTTTGTCTTGCAGCGTCTTTCTATGCTGGGTCCTGTGGCGGCGGGGTAAACCAGGAGTGTGGCCTGTGGAATCCAGTGAAGTGGTAACATAGAAAGCAAAGCTACCTTTATGTGCCTGAATATATTTATATCCTGTGAGTGTATTTGTATGGGGCACATGGAATTAATACTGCCAATTGCTGTACCTTGAAACTTTATTTTTGTTTTATATAGAGTGTGCTCCCAGTTTTATATATATATATATATATATATATATATTCACCAATATATATATCTCTATTTACCATGTGTTCCAAGAATATGTATTTTATTTATGGAGTCAGCCCTATCAGGAAAATGGTACTGAAACAATGCTGCTGTTGGTGCAGACAATATGACATTTTTGGCCCAGTTCACATCCCCCCCCCCGTCATGTTAAGTCCCAGTGTGCCCTTTCCCTGCTTCATAGCCGACTCGGACAGTCCAGCAACTGTTCGGACTCTGCAGAGCATAGTTTTGCTTTCTGTTGTTGCTCGATGTCTTGTGAGGTCTATTGTATGTGGTACTACCTTACTGTTTTCTTGATATTTTGACCATTTGAAAACTCAAAAAAAATTAAAAAGGTTAAAAATGTCTGCCTGAGAATTATAGACCTGTGAGGTTAATCTGTGGCTTGGAAAATTAGGTGTTACGAAGGAATAATATTCAGGAATTCAACAGGAGGTATAAGGTCATTAGCAGAAATCAGCATGATATTTATGAATCACAGATCATGTCAGACTAACCTAATTGCATTCTATGACGTAGTAAGTAGAGGTATAGATCAGGGGGTCACAGTGGATGTAATTTACTTGGATTTTGCTAAAGTCTTCGACACAATTCAGCTATTCAAATTAAGAAAAATTGTTCTTGATGAAAAATTCTTGTTCTTGGATAGAGTACAGCGAGTGGATATATATATGGTAAATTAAAATGGACACAGGGATAAGTGGTATCCCTCGTGGGTCTGTAAATAATTTATTCTCAAAAAGGAAAAAAGGAAGGATGCTCAGAGCTCACGTGCTAACAAATAATTTATCCTCCCTGGGAAAAATCAACAGCTTTGGCTTCAATCACCACCTCTATGCTGATGATACTCAGATCTATTTATTTATTTATTTACCTCTCTACACCTGATCTCTCTCCTCCTGTCCTTTCCAAAGTCAGCGACTGTTTATCTGCTATTTCCTCCTGGATGCCTCTCACCACCTAAGGAATAACACGTCGAAGACTGAGCTCCTACTAATTCCTCCTTCTAATGACTCTCCACCTCCTGACTTCTCTGGCATTGTCGATGGTATCACCATCTCCCCATAAAGCCAGGTTCCCTGCCTCGGAGTTACACTTGACCCTGCTCTTTCCTTCATCCCCCACATAGAGTCTCTTTCTTCCTGCTGCCGCTACCAGTTGCGTAATATTTCCAGAATTCGGCCATTTCTTACCGCTGACACCACAAAGCAACTCATCCACGCCCTTGTAATCTCCCGACTCGACTATTGTAATAATCTTCTAGTTGGCCTCCCTCTCTAGCCCCCCTACAATCCATTCTGAACGCATCTGCCAGGCTCATCCACCTCACCCGCTGCTCTGTCTCTGCTGCTCCCCTCTGCGAGTCCCTTCACTGCAGAATTAAATTCAAAATCCTTACCCTGACCTACAAATCTCTCACTAACTCGGCTCCCCACTACCTGTCCTCACTAATCACCAAATACACCCCAGCCCCCTCCCTAAAGTCAGTGACCTGCGCTTTGATAGACTGCAGGATTTCTCACGCGCAGCACCCATCCTCTGGAACGCTCTCCCTCATACGGTCACACTTTCCCCTAGTTTCCCTTCCTTCAAACGCTCAAGACATTCCTATTTAGGGAAGCCTACCACCCGACTCACTGATACACCTCACTGCCCTAACCAGTCCATCACTCTCACCTTGCAGTCCTCTCCTTCTGTTACCACCCCCAACCCTTCTACATTGCGAGTTCCCAAGGGAATCGGGCCCTCGTTTCCTTCTGTACTTCTTTATCAAATGTTGTTTAGTCTCAGTGTATTGTAACCCTGTCTATTCCGTATATCGTGCTCATTGTTCAGCGCTGCGGAATATGCAGGCGCTATATAAATAAAGAATAATGTCGACCTTGAAATAGGCATCCAAAGTCACGTGTCAGTGTTTACAGAAAACACAAAATTAGGAAAATGAATACAATGTGAGCAGGATATTTGCTGCAGAGGGCTTTGGATATATTGGGGACTGGACACTTAAATGGCAGATAAAATTTATTGTAGATAAATGCAAAGTTATGCACTTTGGAGAGAAGAACACACAAGAAAATTGTACCATAAAAAGATACCAAGTATCGAAATCAACGCAGGAGAAGGATTTGGGAACAGTCAGTCGTCAAATGAAGAAACACTGCCTAATGTCAAACAGCAGTCCTCAAGGTCAGCATAGGATTGTCATGCAATATAAGGGGAATTCATTATTGGGATGAAAACATAATTTTGCCTCTATAAAACAACGGTAAGACCGCACTTTGAATATGCCGTGCAATTTTGGGCACCCAATTTACTCTATTCCACACAGTGAGAAAAAAGTACTGAAAAGATAGTGTCTGGAGGACAGATTCCAAGACAAGCGATCAAAAAATATGTATGCACCCAGTGACAGAGTAAAATATTTTCTTACAAAGTAGAAGACAGCTATCGGTATCATAAAATAAATCATTTCATATTTGGGTGGTAGTGTCCCTTTAACACTTTGATGAAGCACCTTTGAAAAAACTGAATCACGAACACACAGACAAGAAAAAAACAAACATAAAAACACACACCCCCATACTTCATTAAATAGTTACTAAAATAAACCATTCAAAACCTAGCTAAGTGTGTTCTTAAACATACAACAGATTTACAATGAAAGATTGTGAGTGAGAATGGAAGAAGACAGTACCGCAAACAATCCAGTAGGTGGAAGTAAAGTACAAAACACAAATCCCGCTTGAGTCTTAAGGCAATGTAAAGCTAGAACCAGTGAACTGTATCGGTTATGCAGATAAAAAGCTAGATATTCTATATTGAGCTCTTGACATACCATTTTCTAAAAACATGCATTAAACAAAGTCCATTATCTAAACCAAGATCCTAAGAAAACTGCAGGAAGGTCATATGGTGCATCTTTGCACAAATATTATCCGCGACACTGGGGATCCATTTCCATCACTTAGATGTCAATTTTCTAATTTCTCCATTCTCACACATTTCATTGCTGTTAACTCAAACATAATGCCAGCTGCAGAGATCCAAGTCTAAATTTACATTACATTCAAAGTCTAGACAGCAGAAATATTTTATTTTGAATGCATAATTGTTACCCCTTATTTTAAAACTTAATCTGTATGCAAGATTTATACAGATCGATGACGACATAGAAGAGACCTGCTATTTATCAGATTCTAATATTGCCTGAGTTTTCAGTGTTTGTTATTTCTGATGCTTTGTGGATATTTGTACTTTTGACTGTGATGATGCTTCTGTATAACAGCAATAGATTTTGTTTATTCCTTCTGCTTAGTCTTTCCTGTGCACCTTAGCACAAGGTCACTTTAGGTGACTTTACCTCCATCAAGACTCCTGGACACACGATTGCTGGTTGTGCGTTCAAAATGTGGTGCAGGTCGGTCGATCCTAATGCTGGCCTCTCGCGTCTGAGCCTGGGTGCGGCCACTGTAGCGGAACTTCGAACCAAGTGTCAAAAACCTAGCTTTTGGAGGCTGTTCTGGAGAGGAGAGTCTGGAGAAGGAAAAAATGCACGAGAAAGTATTAACGATCTTACTCTACAGCAGCAATAAAAGACCAACAGTGGGATTCCTTGAGCATATATAGTAAGGTCATTGAATTATCTGCGGGTGCATCTCCTTGTATTACAGCGATAAAACGTTGCCCCCAAGCACATAACGTAAACATTCTGGTTTCTAGGCTTAGAAAGGAAAGCTACTGAGGGTTCACCAATTATGATGAGTGAAAGAGATACTGACACTATTATGAGTGACCGCTCCTTTAACTCCAACATTAATTGGGAGAATGTAAAGAAGGAAAGCTAAATCACTGCAGAGATCTTGCTTTTTCTATACTGTTAAAGTTAAGAAACCAATACAAGATAAATTCAAGGCCGTAAGGAACGTCCGTGAGAGTGGACGTTCCTTCACTCTGACACTTGTCTGGCCACCTCGCTGATCGCAGCAAGTTCGCTCAACGCTGCAAGGCTCGATTCTCCTATGGAGGATTGCGCTTTGCAGCCCCGAACGCACATCTAGTGTTTCGACAGGGAGGCTGTCAGCACGTCCGCTTGTAGAGTGCCCAAATTCGTGTGCACGCTACAGCGTGTGGCCATCCCCTTCGAAGCATCAGAAAGCTGCAACAGACGCCGGGAGGCATGTGAGTACAGACGCACATAGTGCGCTCGTCTGACCATGGCCTTACACCTCAATAATAATAATAATAATAATAATAATAGACTGCAGGATTTCTCACGCGCAGCCCCCACTCTCTGGAACGCTCTCCCTCGTACTGTCAGACTTTCCCCTAACTTCTCTTCCTTCAAACGCTCCCTGAAAACATTCCTATTTAGGGAAGCCTACCACCCAACTCACTGACGCAACCATCAATCACTCTCACCCTACAGTCCTCTCCTCCTGTTTCAAACCCCAACCCTCCCAGATTGTGAGTTCCTACGGGAATAGGGCCCTCATCTCCTCCTGTACTGTTTGTCAAATGTTGTTCAATGTATTGTAACCCTGTCTATACTGTGCTTATTGTACAGCGCTGCGGAATATGCTGGCGCTTTATAAATAAAGAATAATAATAATCACTAAAAACAGTGAATTTTGTTTTCATTAAACCAAAAGAAACATTTATGCAACTTGACAATAGAAATAACTTAATGGATTACTAATTCTCTGCCACCATAGGATCAGCCCGATAGTGGTGGTGACCTAGAAATCACCTAGGGCTATTATCCATTATAGTGCCCCCCCCTACAATTATGGGGAATCCCTATATAAAGAATGTAAATACTTGTATACATCCTGAGAATATGTACACATTGAAAGAAGAGATTCCAAACCCGCCAATTGTGGATGAGGAAAACCTTTATCCACCTTTATTGAGCAGAGGTTTCCACTTTTATCACAAGCTTCCTGCCTTGTCACTGAAACCCCTTTAGTTGTATAAAAATTATTTATCAGGACTAAATACTTTGTATGTTAAGATTTAAACCCATTTACACCTGAGAACAGACATGTAGGACGCACATTCATTCTAAAGTGTTTTGTCAGGCGGAAATGTGTCATTAGACACACAGCTTCCACTGTAATATGAAAAATTCACACTAGCTGGTAGTTACCGATAGAACGTATGATGCTCCACACATACTTTCCACAACCTCTTCGCAGAACGATGGTTTGGAAGCTTGAATCCAATAGTGCTGTCAAACTGTTCCAGCTACAGGAAAGATAAAACATAAAAGCTACACATTCCACTGAGAGTCTCATTGTGCTGAAAAATAAAAAAAATGCATTAATCTGTGATACCTTTGGTTTACAGTATCTGGTTTGATTCTTACCTCCCCAGGTCTCACTTTAATGTAAAAGTTGCTTCGTTTGTAGGAGATCTTTAAGATTTTAGGCCAGGCAAAACGGTTTATTCTGAGCCGGTCCTTATAAATAAGCAGTCCATTTGCACACACTCCGAGCATAATATCCACAGCCTCCGAGTCCTGGAAGAAATTCAAAATTTTAAGGTGACAACGCGAGATCTAGATTTTAATTACATAAACATTTAAAAATGTACGAATGCTTTCACGTTACAGACTTGAGTGGGTGGTGAGAACGATAGCAAAGTAAAAAAAACACTCAAGTCACCATGATCATTTACAGTATTTTAAGTACCGTAGTGTATGTAATGCAGCTTAGCGAAGCAACACTTTGGTAGCCTTCTGAGTAGAGGTCAGATCCCTGCTTTTGAAGTTCTGTTCCAGTGGTCATGGTTGTCAATCAGCAGCCAATGGAAAGCCCCACCGTATTTGTGGTATACATAACTATACGTTACAGTAGGCATGTTATGTTGTGATGGCAAGACATTTGAGGATGGGTTGGCTGGTTCACCCATAATACCAAGGCAGAAGCTTTAAATAAGGCAGTGATAGAAAATGTAGCATAAGCATATGAAATTAATCCATTATACCTTTGCGTGATGCAAATCGACTCCATACATTGACAGCTTCTTCGCATTTTCTAAAAACTGCATGTCTGCTTGAGCTGGTGTTAGGCCCCTATGAAGAATCCAAAATCATAAACACTGATCATGCCTATTTAACTATAGAACATCTTACAAACTTTATATACATATACAAAAATTCTCCTATAATAAACCTTTTACTACTACTGTAGTTCATAGAAACATAGAAAAATGTCGGCAGATAAGAACCTTTCGGCCCATCTAGTCTGCCCAATTACATGGATACTTAACCTGGATTTATCTTTTGTTTAGGATAGCCTTATGCCTATCCCATGCCTGCTTAAATTCAATTACTGTTTTGGCCTCTACCACTTCAACTGGAAGACTGTTCCATGTATCCACCACCCTCTCAGTAAAATAAGGCTTCCTGATGTTACTTTTAAACCTTTGCCCCTCTAATCTAAGACTATGTCCTCTTGTTTTGCTATTTTGTTTCCTTTTAAATATACTCCCTTCCTCTACCTTGTGGATTCCCTTTACGTATTTAAATGTTTCTATCATATCTCCTCTGTCTCGTCTTTTTTCCAAGCTGTACATGTTAAGATTATTAAGCCTTTCCTGGTAACTTTTCTCCTTCAAGCCGTACACCATTTTAGTAGCCCTTCTCTGACCTCTCTCTAAGATGTCTATATCCTTCTGGAGATACGGTCTCCAGTACTGCACACAGTACTCCAAGTGAGGTCTCACCAGTGCTCTGTACAGTGGCATGAGCACTTCCCTTTTCCTACTGCTAATACCTCTCACTACACAACCAGGCATTCTGCTAGCATTTCCTGCTGCTCTATTTAGGGATGCACCGATACCGATACTAGTATCGATATCGGTGCCGATGCCGAGTATTTGGGCGAGTACTCGTACTCGCCCAAATGCTCCGATGCCTAGCCCAAGTACATTTGCTGCACCCGCCGCATGAAACCGCCGGGGAAGGACCGGCCGTCCATGGAGCGCCGAGTTCTCGGAAAGGCACAGCCGTCCAGCGCCTGATGACCTAATCAGAGGGAGCCGGCGGTTGGCCCCCACTGATTGGTTCACAGGGCGCACAGCGTGACATCTGCCGACCTATGTTCTGGCACCAGAGGACACGTGGCCACGCTCTGACAAGGCGGCCACGCTCTGACAAGGCGGCCGGCTCTGACAAGGCACCCTGATAACGCACAGAGGTCGGACCCCTGCCATCCCTGGAAGCGGCTGCGGCCCGAGCGCAGACATTTTCCGGAGGATCCTGCAGGAAGTGGACCCCGCGGGCATCACGTGAACAACGCTTCCTAGTCCGGGGTGTGTTAGTGGATGGCTCCCGGAATGTATCACAGGGAGCTGTGGCCTCCGCCTGGGCCCTGTGTGTGAAACCTGGTGCCTCCCTGCCTGCCGGACCAGCCCTGCATACGGCATGCTTACCAACCTGCACAGTAAGTGTATGAGTGTATGTCCTTATTGCCAATGTTGGAGGTCTAGTGGTGTCCTAAACCTGTTGCAATTCCTTACAGAGTGCAGGGAGATAACCAGGGAAGGAGCAGATGACATTGGGATTTTAGCCTCAAATTTAGACATCATTAAAGAAATATTTTTATAATTACAAAATGTTTCAGATATCTCCTGAGACTCCTACAGGTTGGATAATGGGGTTTGGAGGTGTAATATGATGTAACGGGGGAATGGAGGTGTAATATGATATAACAGGGGTATGGAGGTGTAATATGATGTAACAGGGGTATGGAGGTGTAATATGATGTAACAGGGGTATGGAGGTGTAATATGATGTAACAGGGGTATGGAGGTGTTTATGAAGGTGTCACAGAGCTCCACAGTAACTAAGTTTTATTGTTGTGCAGCTCTTCCAGAGCAGGAGATCTGCATTTTGCAGTGCTGTCATTTTATTTATTCATGCTGTATTCACAGCATGGTCAAAGATGAATGGATATTAATTTGATATAATCAGTGATTACATCAAATTAGTACCGTATTTTTCGCTCCATAAGACGCACCTGACCATAAGACGCACCTAGTTTTTAGAGGAGGAAAACCGGAAAATAAATATTCTGAATGAAATAGTGTAATAATGGATACTGCCCCAGCTCGTGGATATGCCTTAGCTAACACGTGGATATGCCTTAGCTCACACATGGATTTGCCCCAGCTCACACATGGATTTGCCCCAGCCAGCACACACATGGATCTGCCCCATCAGCTCATGGATTTGCCCCAGCTCACACATGGATTTGCCCCAGCCAGCTCACACATGGATTTGCCCCAGCCAGCTCACACATGGATTTGCCCCAGCCAGCTCTCACATGGATTTGCCCCAGCCAGCTCACACATGGATTTGCCCCATCAGCTCACACATGGATTTGCCCCAGCCAGCTCTCACATGGATTTGCCCCAGCCAGCTCACACATGGATTTGCCCCAGCCAGCTCACACATGGATTTGCCCCAGCCAGCTCACACATGGATTTGCCCCAGCCAGCTCTCACATGGATTTGCCCCAGCCAGCTCACACATGGATTTGCCCCAGCCAGCTCACACATGGATTTGCCCCAGCCAGCTCTCACATGGATTTGCCCCAGCCAGCTCACACATGGATTTGCCCCAGCCAGCTCACACATGGATTTGCCCCATCAGCTCACACATGGATTTGCCCCAGCCAGCTCACACATGGATTTGCCCCATCAGCTCACACATGGATTTGCCCCATCAGCTCACACATGGATTTGCCCCATCGGCTCACACATGGATTTGCCCCATCAGCTCACACATGGATTTGCCCCATCAGCTCACACATGGATTTGCCCCATCAGCTCACACATGGATTTGCCCCATCAGCTCACACATGGATTTGCCCCATCAGCTCACACATGGATTTGCCCCATCAGCTCACACATGGATTTGCCCCATCAGCTCACACATGGATTTGCCCCATCAGCTCACACATGGATTTGCCCCATCAGCTCACACATGGATTTGCCCCATCAGCTCACACATGGATTTGCCCCATCAGCTCACACATGGATTTGCCCCATCAGCTCACACATGGATTTGCCCCATCAGCTCACACATGGATTTGCCCCATCAGCTCACACATGGATTTGCCCCATCAGCTCACACATGGATTTGCCCCATCAGCTCACACATGGATTTGCCCCATCAGCTCACACATGGATTTGCCCCATCAGCTCACACATGGATTTGCCCCATCAGCTCACACATGGATTTGCCCCATCAGCTCACACATTGATTTGCGCCAGCCAGCATGGATTTGCCCCATCAGCTCACACATTGATAATGCCCCAGCTCACATATGGATATGGCCCAGCAGCTCGTGGATGTGCCTCCGCTCACCTGCCGCCGCCGCGTTCGTCTCCCTCTGAGCATGCGTCTGGCGGCAGGAAGCTTGGGCACTCGCCTGGGGGAGCCACGTGACCGCGATCTCCGCGGTCACGTGGCTCCCCCAGGCGAGTGCCCAAGCTTCCTGCCGCCAGACGCATGCTCAGAGGGAGACGAACGCGGCGGCGGCAGGTGAGCGGAGGCACATCCACGAGCTGCTAGGTCATATTCGCTCCATAAGACGCACCCACTTTTCCCCCCACTTTTTGGGGGGAAAAAAGTGCGTCTTATGGAGCGAAAAATACGGTATTCATTCATCTTTGACCATGCTGTGAATACAGCATGAATAAATAAAATGATTACCGGTATTTTTTCCTTTGCTGAATAGTGAATAGAATAGTGACTAATTATTATTAATCACTATTCAGCAATGGAAAAAAAAATGTCATTATTTTGTTTTTGCTTTAGAAAAAAATGTGTCCTGTCCCTTTTTAATAAAAAGTATCGGTACTCGTACTCGGTCTTAAAAAAGTGTTATCGGTGCATCCCTAGCTCTATTACATTGACTACTTACCCTTAGATCCTCTGAAATAATGACCCCTAAATCCCTTTCCTCAGATGTTGAGGTTAGGACTGTATCAAATATTCTATATTCAGCCCTTGGGTTTTTACGTCCCAGGTGCATTATCTTGCACTTATCCACATTAAAACTCAATTGCCACAACTCCGACCATTTTTTAGTTTACCTAAATCATTTGTCATTTGGCTGATCCCTCCAGGAACGTCAACCCTGTTGCAAATCTTTGTGTCATCAGCAAAAAGACATACTTTACCATTAATACCTTCTGCAATATCACTAATAAAAATATTAAAGAGAATGGGTCCAAGTACTGACCCCTGAGGTACCCCACTGGTAACAAGACCTTGCGCTGAATAAACTCCATTTACCACAACCCTCTGTTGACTGTCACTCAGCCACTGCCTAATCCATTTCAACAATATTGGAATCCAAGCTTAAAGATTGCAATTTATTGATAAGCCTTCTATGCGGAACAGTATCAAAAGCCTTACTAAAATCTAAATAAGCAAGGTCTACTGCACCACCTGTGTATATTATTTTTGTTACCCAATCAAAAAAATCAATAAGATTAGTTTGGCATGATCTCCCTGAGGTAAACCCATGTTGTTTCTGATCCTGTAATCTATGTGTTTTTAGATGTTCAACAATCCTTTCCTTTAACATGGTTTCCATTAATTTCCCCACTACTGACGTAAGACTAACTGGCCTATAGTTCCGATTCCTCCCTACTACCCTTCTTGTAAATGGGCACAACATTTGCTAATTTCCAGTCTTCTGGGACAACTCCCGTTAGCAAGTATTAGTTAAATAAATCTGTTAACGGTTTTGCTATTACATCACTGAGCTCTTTTAATAATTTAGGGTGGATCCCATCAGGCCCCATTGACTTATTTGTCTTTACTTTAGACAGCTGCTGTAGAACCTCCTCTGTAAACTCATATGTAAATGTCTCTTTAGTGTTTCCTCCTAACTGAGGTCCCTTTCCTTCCTTTCCTTCTGCAAAGACTGAACAAAAATATTCATTGAGGCAGTCAGCAAGACTTTTATCCTCTTCTACATACCTTCCTTCCTTTGTTTTTAATCTAACTAATCCTTGTTTTACTTTTCTTTTCTCGTTTATGTATCTAAAAAATGTTTTGTCCCCCTTTTTTACTGACTGAGCTATTTTCTCTTCTGCGTGTGCTTTGGAAGCTCTTATAAAGCTCTTATAAATTGCTTTGCCTCTTTCTGCCTAATTTTATAGGTTGCAGCGCCAATTGCAGCGCCAATTGGCGCCAAAACGCGATTCAAACCTGGAGGGGGGCTGACATCTTGGATGTCAGCCAAGCCTCCAGGTCCACCCCCCACCCACTGACAACCTCACCATATGTGTGAGGATGTCAGTGGGCCAGTTAACCCTCTAGCTGCCATGTAGAGATAAGGGGATCCTAAGGATCCCTTTATCTCCCGATCCATGGCAGCTGGATGGTCATATTTGCCATCATTTGAAAGGCCTGATTATGGCCTTTCAAATGATACCAAACATGACCAGGTTTGGTTTTAAAAACAAATTAAAAAAAAAAAAAGTTTTTTTTTTTTAAAAAAGTTTTTTTTGTCTGGTGGGAGTTTAATTAAATAGGACCTAGGCTGTCATCTAAAAATAATTAGCACAAAATGGTCAGAATGAGCGCAGCGCACATAGGTGAACTGTCTCAGCAGTGAAGGGGTTAAAAAGCAAACGCATGTTAAAATTGGGTATTTCTAGTCTCGGGACAAAATTTTGAACCTATTTAGCCGGGGTCTTTTTGGGTGGTTGTAGATTTTGGGGATTAAATTACGAAAAAGTGTGTTTTTACCATTTTTTTCCTCATATTTCATATTTTTTTTTATAGTAAATTATTCGATATGATGGAAATAATGGTATTTCTAGAAAGTCCATTTAATGGCGGGAAAAAGGGTGTATAATATGTGTGGGTCGAATAAACGAGTAAGAGGAAAATTTGTCCTAAACACTAACAGCGCAGAAACGTAAAAACAGCAGCGGTCACTAAAAGACGGATTTGTGTAAAACCGCCCGGTCACTAAGGGGTTAAACATCTTCACAAACAAGGGAAAAGATCTCCAAGGTGCAGTTTTGCAAGTTAAAATTCAGTTCTACTACACACAGACCTGTGATTTTTGTGCAGTTCCACCACTTTATCCTCCATTTCTTTTGTCTGATTGGGCGCAAACTTGAAGTCACTGATGTAATCAATGCTGTGCTCATCTACATCATAGTCCCCCAGCTCTGCTTGCAACGTGTATGACCCGAGGAGTGCGTGAGTCACAAATGAACATGGTAGACGACCACAAGAAATATCCTGACGGAGTTGAAGGCACAGGAAGTATCTGGAGTAAAATATAAAGAAAAACAAAAAATACTAAGTTATTACAAATGGAGGTTCGGTTAACAGGTAAACAAAAAAAACCAAATCTGAATGAAACTTGTTCACATAGAATAAAAATCTGTAACGGACATTCGTGTCTCAACAACAACACTAAACTAGTTATGTCTGAGGGGGGGGGGAATTCCACTTTTAGATCCTACTAAAATGTTTGTACATAAATCGTGGAGAACATTATTTCCAGGACCATGAAAAAAGAAAAAAATATATGACCCCCAACAACAAATACCAGTTAAAAGGTACTGTTACAATTCACCACCTGTGGCCTGAGTTAACTTTAAGACTGTACCATACCTCCTGCTGCAGATACACAGAACCTAAAGATGAAGTCTAACTGCTGAGAATGTATGTCCTGCTGGACATCTTAAAGTCTTTCAGATATACAACATAATCCAGGACAGTTTGGGAAACTGGGTGAAATTCACTTTACACTGTATCTCCGTCACTAAACACAGGGGATTTTGCTCACTATTGCAAAAAAATTAAAGCAAACAACACCAAGAACAAAAGTGGTCAAGGGGAAGGAGCAGAACTATGGTAACAGATTCTTAATGCATGGGTTGTGTAGATTAGGCATCATTTTCTAAATCCATATATATATATATACATCTTGCAGTATAGCAACATCTTGTAGCATAGCAACAGCTCAGGATCCTTGGTTCCAGCCAAACAACACGGTCCTCTAGGGAAGAAACAGCTACAGACTTGAAAGTTGTGTAAATTGGAGGTCTTTTATTCCAGCATATAGCCGCAAACAGCAGACAAGGCTTTGGAATCACTATTGCTGGGGATTCAGCAAAAAAAAAAAAAAAAACTACAAAAGAAAACCTAACTCAAATGAGAGTTCTTACTAAACATCCAGCACTCCTAACGATCACAAAACCATAATCTCAAACAAAAGCAAAAAACACAGCATCTCTTTAGACGTGCAACTGCTCCCCATCCTGCTCTGAGCAGTCTGATTAAACACACTATCTAGCTGTCAGCAGCCTGGGACTTTACCTGTGACTTTAATTGGCAACACGTGTGAGAGAGGTTAGAGACTGTGCAGAATTTTGGGTCCTATATACCTTCCCTCGATTACTCTCCCAGACATCCTGTTAACCAACCCCTGCACACCGTCACAATATATAATATATAATATATAATATATAATAATAATATATATATATATATATATATATATATAAAATCGATTTTAGTTTGTCCTTTACCTGGGTATTTCCCAGTTAACAATCTAAAGACATTTGATGTGACCAAGTTCAAAATCACAGCATATTTCTGTTTCCGATTCCCATGTGATCTATTACAAATGGCCATTGATTTAACCAAAACCAACTGAAAATCCATCCCCCCTCTCATCCTCCACTGTGTGGTTAGAAGAGGGTACAGCACATCTAAGCCCACTTCGCTTTACTACAAAAACAAACATGAGAAGAGCATGCATCAGTGAGAGTATTAGGTGCCGCTTTTCATTTATTTGCACTTGCTTGGGTGCCATTTTTACTTAATACAGAAAATGTTTAAACTTGTTATTAGCTTGACGTACATCCCTCCACACACACGCCAGGTTTGTTCGCACATGATCACACTTTTAATGATCCCCTAAGGCCCGACATTTCTTCCGACACTGGGGCACACCTCTGTAGTGACACCATGAGTCTTTATTAGAGCATTGAAGGTCACCGGCTCTCATCCAGTTATTTATGCTAGAAGCTTCCACAGGATTCAAACAAAATTATGTAATTAGTAGCCTGTGACGCACAAAGTGTAGGAAGAATTTAATGCTTGACTCAATTAAGTTCTCAAAGGCAAAACAAAACCACATGACATAATCAAAACTGGGTTGTCTGTACATGGTTAATGACCGGCATTTAAACGCAGGTGGTCTACTCTAAATTATCGCCACATAGACTAAACAACCACCAAACTAGTACCAATATATAAGTAGGACTACCACTCCAACTATAAAAGATCCAAGGAGAGCAGGTCCACCAAGCCCCGGAGAGGCCAATTCCCTCATCACAGAACAAGAACAAGTCCAAAAACAAAACTCATTCAACAACAGCAGGTTTATTGGAAATTATTGGCAACATTTTGACTCTAAATTTTCAAATAAACCTGCCATTTATAGAGACTGAGTGCCCGGTCCTCCTACTTTGTTCCTACACAACCTACCAGGAAACACATTATTTAAAAAGAGCAAAAAACAGGAATTCTGGCATTTTAAGTAAATATTCAAGATCCCTCTGTATGGATGAACATATCAACGTAAAAGAAAGATGAAAACCATAAAAATTCTAACTACATGCATCTCAAACTGCATCATGGTTTAAATGCAGGCTAGACGATTTGAAACATTTAAAAATCTATCTTCTTGACAGCAGGGTCAGCAACTATCCAAATTAATTATTTGCCTTTCCAGTCCAATTTTTTTTAACATACAGGGTAATTCAAAGATTAGAAAAGTCACCGCACGTTCAGTGACTTTTCGTTTTCTTCAATTCGGGCCAATTCGGCAATCCCATTTCAGTGACCCTGCGGTGTATTTCAGCAAGCACCACAAGGTCCCTGAATTGCAGGGAAAAGCTACCACAAAGTCGACGAAAACTAACCGCAAAACCCGGCGAATGCACGCCGAAAACCCGCAAAAACATCTGGATTAACCTGAAGCCGCCGGAAAAAGCCGAGACCGCAGTGAATAAATTAGGAAAACAGTTTGCATGAATGTTTGAAAGTGAAACGCTGTTTGCAAAGAAACTACTGAGCGAAAATGTCTGAAATTTGCATATGAGGTCCAGGGAATGATAATAAAAAGGGCTGTTACAGAAAAAATAAGTAAACTTAAAAAAATAAAAACAATCAGAAAAATGCTTAAGAAGATCCTAAAAAAAAAAAAAAATCAATAAAAGAGGCTCTTTACTGCAGAATTTTATAATGAACGGTTTATTAGATATGGAATTAAAACGGGAATATTTTTAACATTGAAGCCTATGGGATTCTCCTGAATAACCTTGCCGAATTAAACCACCGAACAGCAGGGCATTTCGGGAACCTTTCACTGCTGGTTTGTGTTCTCTGAATAGATGAAGCATTGCTTCTCTATGGGGATTTCACTGCCCTCGAACAGGCACCGTATGTTCAGGCAATTCACCAGGATTTGGCGAATTGCCTGCTCTCTGGATAGCCGAATGGCCAAGAAAGGTAACCGAACGCTGATTTTCAGCGTTCGCTTACCTTTCTCAAGCAATTCGGAATCGGATCTCTTTGAATTTCCCAGATAGTGTTTAAATGCTTAATGAATAGTGGCAATTTGTAATCGGCTGTCATTTGGAGCAACTGATTGATTAATCGGTCTAACCCCAAGTATCTGCCTTTCCAAAAGGGAGATGATACACAAACTGTGTTATATCAAAGGGTTTGGTATAATTTCGTTTTTAGTTTCATGTCTGTCATTTATCTGTTTGCAGTGTGGTGTTCAATTTGTTTGTTATTGCTAATGATCTAATAAAGGGATTTGTGTTTTAACCTATTTTTGCATTACTAGGCAGGGGCTTCCTATTCTGCTGTTATAACAGCAATTTGTTGGTCTTTTTTATGGTTTAAATGTGGAAATATGGACTCGGATGTAAAAAAAAAAAGTTGCAACAGCACCTCTTTCACTGGAAACTAGCATTTAAGCTTTGAACGATCCATCGTGACAGCTTATAGCTTAGGTGGATGCTTTGTATGTTACGGAATGGATGACAGCCAAAGTTTACTGGACGACATAGCAACTATTCAAAAAGGAACAAGCTACCAAACGCAAACAATATAATATTACATCGACCACAACAAAACTGAAAGTACAGCGTAATAAATAAATAGGTTTAAGTTACCCAGATCTATATAGAAAGCTTACACACACACACAAAAAAGTGTCACAGAAAGTTAAATGTAACCTAGCAACGCAGGAGGGATAAAAAAAAACAAAAAAATGAATAGATGCTGAATAAAACATTATCGCAATTTGCTTATGTGAAAGTTGAATTCTAGGGACTGACGAACTGAATATAAATCACATGGAGAATTGTGTGTTTTGCTCCTACAAGTTGGGCAACTCTGTGGGAATCCAAGGCAGACATCCCAAAATATCCTAAAACCACTGAACTCCAACTGTCAATTTGTGAAGACAGCCAGAGTAGGTAATATACTGGAGAGCTAAAATTATATTTGATTACAATTAAAAAGGGACCTGCATGCTTTTTCAGTGTGCCTTTAAAACCATGATATGCCTTTTGAATGAGTCCGTGTCATTCAGCAGGCATAAAAAGCAAGTAAATATATTTTTTCATATTTACCTGCTTTTGTTTCTTGGCGTTTTCCACGCCCACCGCAGGAGGTACTTTGATCTAACCAGTGTGTTTTCTGTGGAATGCATAAAACGCACACTGAGCATGTGCGACCAAGTTGCTCCAACTCCCTCCTGCACTGTGAGCTGAGGGGAGGGAGGGGCTGAGTGCCATTTCAATCTGTAACTCACCCCCAGCTACTGCAGAGACAGAGAAGGAAATAAATAAAAAAAGACCAGAAAGAGGTACGGCAAAAAGTAAATATAAAATAAATACCCACAAAGAGAGAGCAAGATAAAGCAGTGAGAACGTAAGAAAAAGTGCAGCAAGAGAGCGCACACAAGAGAAAAACAGCGCAGGAAAAAGTGTGAGAGTGAGCAACCTGTGAGGGAGTTTGAGTGAGTCAGTGGGTGAGGGGGTGCGAGCCAGTCAGCGGGTGCGAGCAAGACAGCAGAGGGGAGGAGTGCGTCAGTCTTGCTTTCAGTTGCAGAGATAGTTGATATTCAGTTCCTCACTTTCCCCAGTCTGAGGTCCTGAGTGTGCACTGGGTTTCACGTGCACAGCTTGTGCTAGTTCACGTGACGTTTTGATGGGTGGAGGAGGAGGCAGGCAGGGAATATTAAGGAGGTGGGAGCTGAAGAAACAACCCTAGCTGAGGGGCGTGGCCAGAGAAGATGAAATGACAGTTTAAAGCAAGAAAACAAACATTTTTTTCCACATATTCCTAAAACTTTTGATAATCCAAAATGCCTTTAAAGGGATACTCTAGGCAACATGACCACCTAAGCTATTTTAGGTGGTCATGATGCCCGGAGTATACCGCCCTTTGTCCCCCCTCCCTCCGCTCAGCCGATCTGCAGAAAAGGCTGAAAACAGCTGAGAGAGGCGGAGGACTTTACTCCGCCCTCCCAGCTGTCAGTCAGCAGAGCGGGAATCATATTTCCCGCTTCTGCCGACTTTTGCCGAGTAGGAGACGTCATCGCGCTTTCAGCGCGATGACGTCTCCTACTCCCCGCAGAAGCTGGCGGCTCCCTCTGAGGGTTAGTGTTGCGCGCATCCTCTTGCGCGCAACACTAATCCTCAGAGGGAGCCGGGAGGAAGCCTGCCGATTGGCTGGCTTATGTGAGAGGTGCGCATGCGCGCCTCTCACGTAAACCAGAAGCCAAGACGCAGCAAGAAGAAGGATGGGAGCGGAAGAGGAGGGAGGTGAGTATAAAAAAAAAAAAACGCCGCTGGAAACAAGAGGGTTTTAAGGTAAGTATTACAGTTACAAGAAAAAAAAAAAAAAGAAAGTTTTATTAAGGGAATAGGGATAGGGATAGGGAGAAAAAAGGGGGGGTGATTTTTTTGTTGGAGTGTTCCTTTAAGCCTGTCCCTTATGCTCACTGTGTTATCTGACACCAGGGGTAGCCTGGGATTGAAAGCATGAGTTGGGTTTGAAACTCCAGCCAATCACCATCCAGGGAGCTAGACGGGCCAACCAATCCCATTCACAGCATTCATTTTAATGGAAACATCTGCAGAAACTTTAAACCTTGGTGCCCTGAAAACACTGATCCAGCAGGGTGCTCTTTTGGGGTTAGGGTCCTCCTCAGGGGAGCTACCGTTGTGGGGATTTTCAGGAGGGAGCTCCATTGGGAACCCACATTGCTGAGCCTTTCTTGGCCCCAGGAGCTCAGGCAGTCGAGACCATGTGGCATCAGCTGAGGGTAACGGCTACACGCTGCCATCCTTACCCCTGCCTGCAAATCTGGGCCCTTTTGGACTGTGACACCCTAGGGGCACGGGCTATCAAACGGTACCCCTGGATTGCCGCTGCTCCCTTGGAATCCTCCTCAAACAAGGACCCTTGCTCTGTATGACTGCAGTTACAGTTATTTATAAGGCGCCATCAAGTACCGTAGCGCTGTACAATGGGAGAGACAGGATAACCAATATACATGCAAGTTAAACATATAGAGCTTGCAAGAGCTTGCACTCCGAAAGGACCTGATGGAGAGCATGTTGAATGGTGGTACCGTAATGTCTGGTGGGCGGGAATGTTAACTGTTATCTTATTCTGAACCAAATAAAAGCAGGCCATGTTAAATGGCCAAAGAGAGAGTCTGCTTAACCCAATACGAGGAGTGTTGTCTGCTTTACTGGGAGAAATTGAGATCGGACATGGTTCCGGGGCTGAGGGGAGAATCCGGGAACTGGCGAAGGCGAACGACTCGAGACGGCCGAGGGAAAATATTCGACCTTGGCCTTTCGTGACACATACACAACCCTTGGCTGCAGAAGACGTGAGGATTCTCAGCAGCGTCAGGTGAGACCTCCGCAGGTTTGGGGGAAATCCCGGGCTGGTCCTATTTCCTGGAAGTCAGATCAAGCCTTGGGAACCTCCCCCTGCCACTGACCTAAATGCACATTTTTTTTTTCATAATGCAGCACTATTCAATTTTCGTTTATAAAGTGAACCCGCACTAACCTTCTTATTTCCCACAATGCCAGCAAGTGTGGAGATGATGGTATAATGCGTTATTACACATTGTTCCATCAAACCCAGGACATACTGGAAAACGAGAGAAATCTCAATGTATTCTTCCTGGTAAAATACATTATAAATAAATAATAAACCTAAACTGGCACACTGCTGCGAAGTGCGGAGGGGGTATTTGGAACCCTGCATCCCTGGTATTTAAAATCGCACAAAGTCATGTAAGGTGTCATTGGAAAGGTCAGAGTCCCACCTTTCCAGCAATATCAAATATGACCATGTAATGTGTACAGGTAGAAAAAAGAAAAAGAAATGTGATATATTTTGAATCTGTCGAGTCCAATGAAAATAAGGATATACAGTGGCAAGAAAAAGTATGTGAACCCTTTGGGATTACGTGGAGTTTTGCATGAATTGGTCATACAATGTGCTCTGATCATCTAAGTCACAACAATTTGAAAAACACAGTCTGCTTAAAATAATACAACACAAACATATGATTTCATGTATTTATTGAACATAACATGTAAACATTCACAGTGCAGGGTGAAAAAAGTATGTGAACCCCTAGCCTAATGACTTCTCCAAGAGCTAACTGGAGCCAGGAGTGAGCCAACCTTGAGTCCAATCTGTGTGATATTATTGGATGTGTTGCTGAAAGCTGTCCTGCCCTTTAAAAACACACACCAGTTCTGGGTTTACTGGTTTCAAGAAGCACTGCCTGATGTGAACCATGCCTCGCAGAAAAGAGCTCTCAGAAGACCTACGATCAAGAATTGTTGACTTGCATGAAGCTGGAAAGGGTTACAAAAGTATCTCCAAAAGCCTTGATGTATGTGTCCACGGTAAGACAGACTGTCTACAAATGGAGAAGGTTCAGCACTGTTGCTACTCTCCCTAGGCATGGTTGTCCTGTAACAATGACTGCCAGAGCACAGCGCAGAATGCTTAATGAGGTAAAGAAGACTCCTAGAGTGTCAGCTACAGACTTGCAGAAATCCCTGGCACATGCCAACATTTTTGCTGACACATCTACAATAAGGAAAACATTAAACAAGAATGGAGTACATGGGAGGACACCACGGAGGAAGCCATTGCTGTCCAAAAAGAATATTGCAGCACATTTGAAGTTTGCAAAAGAGCACCTGGATGTTCCACAGCACTACTGGCAAAATATTCTGTGGACAGATGAAACCAAAATTGAGTTGTTTGGAAAAAACACACAACACTATGTGTGGAGACAAAAAGGCACAGGACACCAATTATCAAAACCTCATCCCCACTGTAAAACATGGCAGAGGAAGCATCATGGTTTGGGGCTGCTTTGCTGCCTCAGGGCCTGGACGGATTGTTGTCATTGATGGAAAAATGAATTCCAGAGTTTATCAAGACATTTTGCTGGAAAACGTAAGACCATCTGTCTGCCAACTGAAGCTCCGCAGAGGATGGGTGATGCAACAGGACAATGACCCAAAGCATACAAGTACTTCAAAAAAAGAATGGCTTCAAAACAAAACAAAATACGCCTTCTGGAATGGCCCAGTCAGAGTCCTGACCTCAACCCGATTGAAATGCTGTGGCATGACCTTAAGAGAGCGATTCACACCAGACATCCCAAGAATATTGCTACACTGAAACAGTTTTGTGAAGAGGAGTGGTCCAAAATTACTCCAGATCGTTGTGCAGGTCTGATCTGCAACTACAGGAAAAGTTTGGTTGAGGTTATTGCTGCCAAAGGTGAGTCAACCAGTTATTACGTTCAAAGGTTCACATACTTTTTCCACCCTGCACTGTGAATGTTTACATGTTCTGTTCAATAAAAACATGAAAACATATAATGTTTGTGTTGTATTATTTTAAGCAGACTGTGTTTTTCAAATTGTTGTGACTTAGATGAAGATCAGAGCACATTTTATGACCAATTCATGCAAAACTCCACGTAATCCCAAGGGGTTCACATACTTTTTCTTGCCACTGTATGATTTTTCTGGGTCGTACAATAAAACATGACTTCAAAAGCACGTTTAAACATTGACCACAAAATGGTCAAAATGAGCTCAGCACGCATGGGTGAAATGGCTCAGCTGTGAGGGGTGAAGTGACGGGTTCAGGATGGGTATGTCAGCAGTTCCTTTAAATAAGAGAGGAACATGCACTCGCTAGACCCAAATGCAATAACATGGCACAGGGAGCGTAAAGAAAGGCCATCAAAACACTTTTTTTATTAATACATAGCAAAATGCAGTAACATGGTCAATGTTACATTTCCCAATGCAACCTGAGTGTCTGATTCACAGCGAGGCTATGCATTACCTTAGCAAAAAGAGTCACAGTGACACTTAAGTCAGCGTGAAAGAAAATGTAAATATCACTACAACTAAGTACTGTGGATACGTGTGAGGAAAGAACGGACAGAAGTTATGGTTTAACCTACCAGTAACACAACAGACACACTATAGCGTAAATAAAGTTGGAAATAAAAAGATGGCCTAAAACCAAATAGAGCTGTTCTTTTTAACTGTATATTTATCTATGCGAATGGGTCATTTTGCCTAGTAAGTTACACCAGGCCTTGACAAACCCCGGGAGCCAGGTCGCAATCGCAACTAAAAATGCTGTCATGGTTCCAGGGTTTTGATACATGTCCCATTAAACAGTCCCACCTGGCAAGTAGCGTTGAGCTCTGGCTCTTTCCCCTCCTTTGATCTGCTCCTGCAGCTTCACACGTCATTATCAGTGCTGCCTCCGCCCATTGGTTGCAGGAGGTGAAGCTGCTCCTATCTTCTCCCAGGGCTCCAGCGGAGTTCTGTCACAGCTGCCTATTTGAGGTTTCCTGTGGCTCCTCAACGGGCTGCAGATCTCCCGATTCTGGACAAGCAGCACTAATGAGGTTAATGGGTTTTTTTTTTTTATGAAAAGAGCTTTAATCCCCCTGCCCTGTGCTGTCTGCTGAGTCTCAGGTCCTGCACCATCACTAAGGCTGGGTTCGCACCTAGCCGTTTTAACGAGTGTTCGTGCGCGCTTTAAAACGCAGAAACGGGGAAATCCTATGCTTTGCTATGGGACCCATTCAGACCTAAGCGTTTTACAGCGCGCAGGAACGCGCGTTAAAACGGCCAACGCAAAAAGAAGTTCGGGAGCTTCTTTTCGGGCATACAGCAGCGCGTTCGCGGCCATATCATAGCCGCGAACGCGCTGCAACGCGCGTTCGCTTTTTTTGTATGCGCGAACGCGCGTAAAAAAACGCGCGCATTGCGCGACGCAGCGCTACGCCCGGGTGTGAACCCAGCCTGAAGGCTCAGTGCTGATTTTCCAACTGCCATAAATCAGCCTGAGCAAACACATGGGACTCCTGTAATAAAAAGGTGTCCAGAGGAGCTGTCAGAGTTCAGCCAGACCACATCAGGACATACAGCAGTGTTAACCCTTCATGCTCTGTCCTGAGAGCTCAGGATCACTGAACCCACAGAGCAGAAAGACATCCTCCACAGCTGTGTGCAGAACCCCCTGTACACACAACCAAGGAAGAGGAGGGGGCTTACAATAAACAATACATTAAAATATGGTAAATTACAATTCTATGAATGTACATTTTATTATGTCTATACATGTGCTGACAAAACGTAAATGGGAAAAAAAAAAAATTTTTACCAGTGGTGCAAAACTCTAAGCATAGCTACTCCAAGCCCACCACACTAATCCAACAAATGAGAAAAAAAAGAGCTACAGCCTTGAAGGAAAAGGAATCCTCAGACCACCATCTGCTAACCTATAAGAAGGACCCTATAAGTAGTTAAATAACACCCCATGAATTATAATATTAATAGATAAATTAAGGTTTAAATATAAGAAATAGTTTTAAGATAAATTGATAATCAGCAGTATTATAGGATTAAGTTTCACTTCTCAATATGTTTGTAAATGTCTCTGGAATGAAGAAATGTTGATGTCTCAAGAGATAGCATGTCTCAAGAGATCACATGCCTCGGGCCACGGGACTGTCCAGAAATGTGTCACCAGACCTGTATTGAAACTGGCCAATGAACTATGTTATGTTTTGAAATGTTAACCAATGAAATAAAGAGACAACGCCTTGACACAGGTATAAATATGTGTCAAAAACCGTTGGAAGGCAGAGAGAAATTGCCAGACAAAAATACATGCCTCCTGTGTCTTTTTTTGAAAGGATTTTCTCTCTCCCTGCGCAGAAGGAGAGTTAACTCAAGGTGTGCCTAAGACAGGGTCTTAGGGGTTAAAGGACGGACAATTGGAGACCATTATTCTCTTCAAGCCTAAAGCAAAATATTATTACATGTTCTTTTAAAACACACACAGCTAAAAAATACACAGCACATTCTATTAAAGTATACAGAGAGGTGCAAGAAAATCGGTATTGTAAAAAGCCATGCGCACACTCACTGAGAGAAATAGCATTATCTGCCTTTCTCAAGCGTTGCTTTATTACATCTCTGTATATAGTTTATATTAAGATAACAGAATTACAAGCTTATCTGCATTTTTATTAGCATACTGCAGACTGTTTTGCTCAAAGCTTTGCCATGTTATATTGCTCACCTAATGATTTAGATTTTATATCTGAGGGCTGGTGTGTGTACATATTTATAAATGTGGTCAGTGTGTGCAGTGGGTTATTGTGGTGTCTAGCCATACATTTCAATATTCTCATAAATGGGACCGCTTGTCTGCAAAATCAGAAATTATTTATTGGAAGGTGGACACATGACATTAAATAAACTTCTGTGAGTACCTGGGGGGGGAAGGGTATCGGTACTCGGTCTTAAAAAAAATAAAAATGTTATTGGTGTATCTTTAGTTGTTAAAAGTAAAGCGTTGTTAGTCTGAAGAAAAACCTGGCTCCTAACTTTTGTAGCCGGCTCCTAGAATCAAAGCAAATTTGTCGAGACCTGGGTTACACTGCATCTCTTGTCCAAATGTAATACAGACAGTCCGAGTTATGACGGGGTTCTGGTCTGATGGCATCGTCATAACTCGAGAATATTCAACAAGGTTCCATTCTTACGTCACAGCGATGTAAAGCTGTGTTATTGCTATGCAGTATTACTGTATTTTAAGCTTTTAAAGGCTGTTTTGAGAGCACAAACCTGAAGCAATGAAGAGGCTGACACCCTTTTGCATTTCAACTTTGTATGCAATGATCGGCGAACGGGCGGGTCGCCGCAAGTCACATATGTTGTACCTCGAGGACTGTCTTTACATGACATGGAAATCGAATTAGGTCCAGAGGTTGCCACAGTGGCGGAAGTACCAGGGTCGCAGCGGTCGCAGTTGCGACCGGGCCCTGGCATTCCGCCACTGGAGGGGGGCCCAGCGCCGCCGCCAGATTCCGGCAAAAAGCGCCGGAATCTGGGAGCCGCGCGCTGGCCGTCCCTCTCCCTACGCGAGCGGTCGCTGACATGCAGCTTGGCCGCTCACGTGGGAGAGAAACCACCTGACCGCGACGAGACCTCGCGCTGATCAGGTGGTTTCCGGCGAGCGGCAAGCTGGATGTTTCCAGCGGCCGCTCGCCAAGGAGGACAAGAACGCCGGCGGAGCCTGCCCTGGGGCCCCCTGAGCAGGTAAGAGCTGGGCTGGGCAGTATATCCATAGCTGGGCAATATATCATGAGCTGGGGGCAGAGGCTGGGGCAATATATCCATGAGCTGGGGGGCAGAGCTGGGGCAATATATCCATGAGCTGGGGGGCAGAGCTGGAGGCAATATATCCATGAGCTGGGGGGGCAGAGCTGGGCAATATATCCATGAAGCTGGGGCAGAGCTGGGGCAATATATCCATGAGCTGGGGGGGCAGAGCTGGGGCAATATATCCATGAGCTGGGGGGCAGAGCTGGGGCAATATATCCATGAGCTGGGGGGGCAGAGCTGGGGCAATATATCCATGAGCTGGGGGCAGAGCTGGGCAATATATCCATGAGCTGGGGGGGCAGAGCTGGGGCAATATATCCATGAGCTGGGGGGGCAGAGCGGGGCAATATATCCATGAGCGGGGGGCAGGCAGAGCTGGGCAATATATCCATGAGCTGGGGGCAGCAGAGCTGGCAATATATCCATGAGCTGGGGGGGCAGAGCTGGGGCAATATATCCATGAGCTTGGGGGAGCTGGGGGCAATATATCCATGAGCTGGGGGGCAGAGCATGGGCAATATATCATGAGCTGGGGGGCAGAGCTGGGGCAATATATCCATGAGCTGGGGGGCAGAGGGGCAATATATCCATGAGCTGGGGGGGCAGAGCTGGGGCAAATATCCATGATGGGGGCAGAGCTGGGCAATATATCCATGAGCTGGGGGGCAGAGCTGGGCAATATATCCATGAGCTGGGGGGGCAGAGCTGGGGCAATATATCCATGAGCTGGGGGGGCAGAGCTGGGGCAATATATCCATGAGCTGGGGGGGCAGAGCTGGGCAATATATCCATGAGCTGGGGGGGCAGAGCTGGGGCAATATATCCATGAGCTGGGGGGCAGAGCTGGGGCAATATATCCATGAGCTGGGGGGGCAGAGCTGGGGCAAATATCCATGAGCTGGGGGCAGAGCGGGCAATATATCCATGAGCTGGGGGCAGAGCTGGGGCAATATATCCATGAGCTGGGGGCAGAGCTGGGGCAATATATCCATGAGCTGGGGGGCAGAGCTGGGGCAGTATATCCATGAGCTGGGGCAGTATATCCATGAGCTGGGGCAGTATATCCATGAGCTGGGGCAGTATATCCATGAGCTGGGGCAGTATATCCATGAGCTGGGGCAGTATATCCATGAGCTGGGGCAGTATCCATGTGTGGGGCAGTATTTCCATGAGCTGGGGGCAAAAATATCCATGTGTGAGCTGGCCAATATATCCATGTGTGCCTGGGCAATATATCCATGTGTGGTCTTGGGGCAATATATGTCCATGTGAGCTGGGGGCAATATATGTCCATGTGAGCTGGGGCAAATATGTCCATGTGAGCTGGGGCAATATATGTCCATGTGAGCTGGGGGCAATATATGTCCATGTGAGCTGGGGGCAATATATGTCCATGTGAGCTGGGGGCAATATATGTCCATGTGAGCTGGGGGCAATATATGTCCATGTGAGCTGGGGGCAATACTATCTTTTTTATATTGCAGAAAAAAAAAAAAAGGTAAAAATATGGATCTTTTTGGGGGGGTTGGGGGGGCCCTTCATGGATTCTTGCACCTGGGCCCTCAGGTTTCTAGTTACGCCACTGGGTTGCCAGATATCTGAAGCACAACTGAAAAGCTGCATAAGAGTGAGGTTGCTCAGAGGAGGGGCTCTTGGTTTCATTAGGAAGGACTCGCCTTACCAGAGGTGCCATGACGTAGCAGTAAACAAGAAAGAATTCCTTTTCATATTATTTTATGATGGCACCTATTTAACGGAGTACTCCAGCATTGGACTATCGCAGGACCTGTGGACCACCCGGGACTCCTAAAGGACACCAGGGCTACACGACGGGCAAACCGCTGAGGGCTATTGGGTGAGCCGATTGAAACACCCGCAGGCGAGGTGATCGAGCCTAATGTGGCTCCTGAAAGTGTGAGTGGGTCCATCCCCTGTTTTTTCTATTACCTACTGTGAAAGCTGGACTTCACTAGTAAACATTTTTTCTTCTCTCCTAGGAAAATCGTGATGAACTTTACATCACAACTATGAACTGTTATATTTACTGAATATCAGAGCATATACGTGTATATATGTATGTACCTTTAAGAATATAAGAGATATTTTCTATATTGTGAACGCGGGAGCGCTGAGCACCTGCCCCTTGTTTTATCTTTTATTGTATCAGGTCCAGAGGTCTGCCCACTATTTTGGAAAGGATCCCATAATTCATGCCATCAGGTTAGCATCTTGGTGGTATGACTGCTGATGGCTTGAATGAGCTATAGTATCTAGTATACCCTAATGAACGCCAACGTTTGGATTTGTAAGCGTTATTGCCAGGATAAGTGACTTTAACACATGCCCCTAAGAAATCACTGAGCGCATCAATGATTTTGTTATCTTCTGTGAGCTTACTGTACTTTGCGCATACTATTAGGGCTGCAACCAACGATTATTTTCATAATCAATTAGTTGGTCGATAAACAAGTTCTATCCAATGAATCATTTAATTTAAAAAGGAACATTATATATAATTTAAAAAAAAAAAAAAACAACCCCTGCAGCCCCTTTTTTTCATAAGCAATTTGCATAGTGTACGTACGTACATACAAAGTGCATGATTATCGTATAACAAGCACCTGATCACAGTAATGAATTGATGCTGCATGCACAGTTTAAGCCCATGTCTGCTTTCTCCCCACTACGAGCGCTCAGACAGGATCTCAGCAGGAAAACAGGGTGAGAAGGGGGGGGGACACTCCATGCAGCCTGCAGAAAGGCATTCCAGATCAAAGAGGATGTGGCAGGCAGGTTGGAGTGGTAGCACAGGACTCCAGCTTCAAGTAATGATAAAGCACCAGCGGTACAGCACCCATACCCAGTGGCAGTATTCCAGGGTTTGTGTTCTAGCGCTGCTAGAGTTGTCAATGGATTAAAAACAAGCTGGTTATGTCCAACATAACCCTATAACTAAATCATACCGAGTAACGCAGCGGCACAGCTTCTCCAATCAGCTCTGAAGCAGAGTTCGAAGTTAGAACGTTTAACTCAGTCTGATTGCAAACAGTGTGCGCTGTACACATCGATTAATAGACAACTATTCTCATTATCGATTAATCGATTAGTTGTCAATCTATTAGTTCTTTCAGCCCTACATACTATACTTAACATAGGGAGCACAATCATTAGTGTTTTGATAAGTGAGGTAGCATCTGCCCCAGAATATTTCTCTAAAATGGGGACGCTATGGGTAAACATGAAGGTGCAGATTTTCCCCATTAGCTTCCCTATTTTAGTGCACAATCTGGAATAGGGCCCATGGTTTGCGAGCACCTGGTCATAGCAATTGAGTGATCCTGTGGGTGCAGCTCAGGTTCATGTCTGCTTTCTCCCTGAACAAAAGGCTATGGCTATGAGCACAGTGATAGACATGAGGATGTCAGCATGCAAAGCAGGGGAGGGGGGCACTCCACCCAGCTTGACCACTTAAATTCGCTAAAGTTGTCAGGGTGCATAAAGTGCCCTTTTAAAATTTCATGAACAAACAGAGAGGGGACCAGAGGTGGGAGCGTACGAGTTTGAGCAAGGGACCGGACCCTAGTGTGGGATGGAGTTTGGTGGAAGAGACTGGACCTGAGAGAGGGAGGAAAAGAGGATGGGGTGATGGGACAGGACTCCAGCTCCAGGCAAGTATAAAACTGACAGTACTGCTCCTCTAAACAGTGGCAGCACCCCAGGGTTGGTGCTATAGCGCTTCGGCTATTGTAAACTAAAAACCTGGTGAGGTCTAACATAACCATAGAACTAAATCATACCGAGTAAAGCAGTGGCACGTCTTCTCCAATCAGCTCTGTTGGAATGTCTCAAGTTATTAATGGTTAACTCCGTCTGATCTAAACCGTGCGTACGGTACAAATGCAGAATAATTGAACGATTAATTAGAATATTTATCAGCTATTCTCAATATTGATTGTTTCAGCCCTACTTTTCTCTGCTCATAGGATTACATCAACTCTCACATCACACATTCTTATTGCAAGGTTCATTTTAACAAAAGATTCATATACTGTAGGCTAGTGATAGGCTGCTGTAAATTTGATGGCCCTTTCCATTGCTAGGCTTGGTCTTTTTCTGAAACATTTTCAAGTGAAAACAATGGTAACAAATGGCAAAACAAAATATGAGAAAGCAAACAATTTAGGCTTTAATGTTAAATAAAAATGACGGTATTTTGTGGTCCCAGTTCTATGCATCACTGTAGGAATGGATTAGTAGAGGGCGACGAGTACATGGAAAGGATGAAGCAGTTGTAGCCGACAGTTACTAACACAATACCTTGTTAGGTCTTCTGTCAGCTGGGATGGATCAGGAGGATAAAACTTCACGTTGAAGACAAACAGCCAAGGGGAATCTGAAAATTGGAAAAGGCAGTTATGTAATAGCTAGATATGCACAGAGACTTCGGAAAAAAAAAGGTAAGTGGCATTAGTTAGCCTTGGCACAAAACCTAAATTCACAGAAAGGGATTTATTGTATTTAAACGTACTGAAGTATTACAGCCAATATTAAACACTCGGCAAGTATTGTCAACTGGTTCTCCACAGGGAATGTGTCAGAAACACTAAGTGTAAAGTGTTGCAGCTGTTGATCGCGCCATTTTCCACCCAGTAATGGCTTTAAAACACGTCTGAGAAAACGATTGCATTATAAGACCTGTAATTGGAGGCGGCTGCCAAGCCTGAGCAGACTAAAGGGAAACCACTGGAGACCTCTGGAAATCCCCAATAGTCCTGTAATGGAGCCATAATAAAATCTTCAATCTGCTCTAAGTGGATGCATTATTACATTTGAATTTTGTCAGCATTTATGCCAGCTATTGTGCAGCATTCAATAATCAAGTACAGAGTGTGAAGATAAAACGCCAAAAATTTGTTTTAGAGGGGGCTGGGGAGACACAACGTTTGGGTTTCTTCACAATAGTGTCATTTTAGCACCTTAACCGAAACGTGATCCCAAGGGACCTGAAACGCAGAATAAACTGACCAGTTATGAAGGATTTACTAAAATGGTTAACAGGGTTATGATATGGTATATATTAAAGATGATAATAAATGTTGAAGTCTAGTTTTGGTTTAAGCATTTCAAGGGCCTGGAATGGAATATTTTTAGTGGACCCATTTTCATTAGTCTCATTGTGCCTTTCTCCAATCTCTCTTAACCCCCCCCCCACCACCACCACCACCTTGCCTTTATTCTGTGTTTGAGGCATTTGGTACATCCATTTTTTGCCGAGTCCACTAATGTCACACTGCAAATCGGTTCATGTGAGTTAGATAAGCCAACAGTGCAATCAAGAAGTCACCCCTAATAATATGGGTCGTGCATTTAATGTAGTTAAGGCTACACACTTGACAAGCCCATAGCACTCTCTACAATGTTATTGGATGACTGCCACAATATCATGAAGACGTGATCTCATCTTACCAGAGATCCTGAGGAAGGATAACTAGGATGTGATTTCATCTGGGTATTTTCTGGTAATGGCAAGAGAAAGCAGCTCATCTAGGTGACGGATGGAACTGCTGCTCAAAAGCCAAAAACCTTACAAATCCTTGGAATGAGTTCTACTACAGCGAATAACAATATCTGGCTCCTCATTGGATGAATCCTCTGAGCTCTTGGCAGAACACACTGCAGAAGCTGTGAGTCTGGCACTTGGAAATAACTGCACGAGCTTTAAATGTATCAATTTCTTCACAATATCACTGCGTTATCTTTATCATTTTTCACACTTTGGGATTAAAGCCAAGATAGTGGTTTGTTTATTAAATTGAGAATTCCTGGCAAACTCACTTTTTCAGACACCACATAAACCCCCCCCCCCCAATCTGCCACAAGACAAGGTCCGCTTGTGTTTATTATAACCAAAATTGAAGTGTATGCTTCACATAAGATTAGCTCACGCTTTTAATGCATTTTTTGTTTCAACTCATGCCAATGCTTTGTTATAGTAACATAATTCCATAGAATTGTTTGCGCTAAGATTTATATATATTATAACACTGTGCAGTAGAGCAGGGTTCAGCAATCTCGGCCCTCCCAATGTTTCGGAACTATATCTCTCATGATGCTCAGCCACGCCACACATCTGGAGGGCCAAGAAAGGAGAAACCCCAAGGGTGATATTCACAAAGCACCAGTGTTTCAACTACTGGAGAAAACAGACGGTATTGCAGCGCTGACAAACACCTGCTACTCCTGTTGCTCTTTGGATTTTAGTTTTGAGAAATGCCAAACAGTGAAACCTTTCCTGAGACTTTAACAATTTTACCTTTGTGAAATGCCAGTGTTTGTCAGAGCTTCATTACTCCCCATTTTCTCCAGCAGTTGCAATGAAAAAACACTTAAACATTGGTCAGAAGCAAAGACTTGGAGGAAGATGTGCCATCTATATAAATAGGCAAATACTTTGGGAGAGAACAAAACTATTAAAAGGGACCTGTATGCTTTGTCATTGTGCCTTTAAAACCATATAATGCCTTTTGAATGAGCCAGTAGTGTCATTCAGCAGGCATAAAAAGCAAGTAAAGAGGATATTTTTTCATATTTACCAGCTTTTGTCGTTTTCCACGCCCCACCTCAGGGGGCACTTTGAGCTGCTGCTAACCAATCAGTGCGTAATCATTCAAATGCATAAAAACACACTGAGCATGTGCAACTGAGTTACTCCTCCCTCCTGCACTGTGAGCTGAGGGGAGGCAAGTGCTGAATGCCATTCCAATCTGTAACTCTTATCCCCAGCTACTACAGAGACAGGGAAGGAAAGAAATCAATATACACAGGGAGAAAAAGACAGATAGGTACAGCAAATAAAAAAAACCACACAAAAAAATATAAAATAAACGGCAAGATAACATAGTGAGAGAGCACACAACAGCGAGAGACTGCACACACAAGAGAGACCGCACCAGAAAGGTGTGAGAGTGAGTGATCTGTGAGTTTGAATGAGAGAGTTTGAGTGAGACAGTGATGTAAACCATGAAAGACAGCAAGTGGGTGAGTGTGTGTGAGCAAGTCAGTAGATGAGTGAGCAAGTCACATTTGCAGAGGTGCTAATATGCAGTTCCTCAGTTTCCCCAGTCTGAGGTCCTGAGTGTGCACAGCTTGTGCTCTTTCATGGGTGGAGTAGTGGGCAGGGAGGAGGTGGGGAATATACAGGAAGTGGGAGCTGAAGAAACACCCCTAGCTGAGGGACTTGGCCAGAGAAGATGACAGATTTTAAAGCAAAAAAGTTGATATTTTACACATTCTTACAACCTTTAGTCATTTATTCTAGTTTGTCTATTGGTATAAAAGTGTTTAACTGTCAATTTAAAAAAATGATTCTAGACATGCATGTCCCTTTAACCACTTCAATGCTAAGGACGCGCTGAGCGCGTCCTCAGCATTACCGCTGGTGTGCTGAGGACGCGCTGAGCGCGTCCTCACATTGGGGTCAGCGTTCGGCCGGGTTCCGGCCGATCGCTGGCCCCTCCGGTGCGGGCTGACATCCTGGATGTCAGCCCGGCATCCGGACCAGCAGCCGCCATTATTATTAGGTGTCATCGCGGGAGCGCGATGACACCTAATTCAGGCGCCCCCCCCCCGCATGTGCGGAGGAGGCGCCTGAAAGGGAGGGGGGGGGGGGGAGGTCTCTCCCTCCCGATCGGCGGCGCACAGGGGGTTAACCCAGGCATCATTTGGAAGGGCACAGCCTGCCCTTCCAAATGATGCCTGGCATTAACCCCTGGGGAGCTGGATCGCAAATCGGCGCTGAAAAGTGCCGATTCGCGATCCTTCCCGGGAGCTGGCCGACATCTTGGATGTCGGCCAAGCCTCCGGGAACTCCCCCAGAGGACTGGCGTCATCGTGCGTAGCACGATGACGCCAGTCCTACAGTTAACCCCTATCTGCCACCAACTGTGGAGATAGGGAGTTCCAATGAACTCCCTATCTCCCGATCCGTGGCAGCTAGGGGTTAAATTTTGATATCGTTGGATCGGCCAGAGCATGGCCGTTCCAACGATACCAAACATGAAAGTTAAAAATGTTGTAAAAAAAAATAAAAAAAAATAAATAAAAAATAAAAAATAAACACTTTTTTTTCTTTTTTTTGGGTTTGTTAATGCAGCAATATTGTTCCCATTTCAATTATAATGTGAACAATGATGCTGCACTAACGATTTTTGTATGCGGTGCGTTTGTTAAAAATAGTGTCATTTTCCCCAAAAAAAAATGTAACGAGACTCCATCTCTAATTTTTTTAACAAGCGCACCCCATACAAAATATAACCGCAATTGCTCGCATGTTAAAATGTGGAAAAAAACACTTTACACGTTGTAAATTATTGAAAATACATATTTTATTGCATTTTTTGTTATAATATACAGACATGACATAACGTATACATATAATAATGACATATTATGAATCTACCGAGTCTGACGGAAAGAACGATATATAATATGTCGGTGTCATATACTAAAATAAGCCTTCAAAACACGTTTAAACATGATGCGCAAAACAGGTAAAAAATGACCTCAGCACAGGGGCGGGAAAAGCCTCAGCAGCGAAAGGGTTAACCAAGAGTCTTTTCGAAAGTCTAAATCAATGTTCTCTTTGTCCATGGAATAAGTGAGTGATCTGGAACACAAAAGTGCAGGACGCATTTTGTTCCACAAGATGTCTAGCCTTTAAGGTCATCTGCTGCTGATGAGGTTTAGAAGTTGTGTATAGAAAGAAAAAAAAATGTCAAGAATTTGTCCAGACCGCTCAATAAATATCATTTTCGGCATTCTCAAATGGCAGGAATGCAGGAGCTAACGCAGTAAACAATCAATATGATTCATAGTGAACACAGTATGGAACATATTTCTTTACCCCTAGTAAGGACAATCCCTCACTGTTGAATCTCCAATGCGATGCCAGATTTTGGGGCCAAATAATGCCACGTTGAAGCAAATACAATGAACAAAAAAGGATATTCACAATTTGAAGAAAGAAAAAAAAATTACCACCCACTGGCGTTGTAAGAGAAAAAAAAAAAAAGATTTATGAGGTTACACTTAAGCCAAGAGGCGTGGGACAGTTGCCAGGTAAACAAACAATATTGATCTCGTTTTTTCTTCTTTTTTTTTATGCATGTTTAGAGATGACCTATTAAGCAAAACCAAAGATACGGTTCAGATTTTACCCATCATGTACATTTATTTATTTATAAAAAAAATGCTACACAAATTTTAAGACTGCAAGTTTATGCTTGGATCAGTGGTTTTGACTCCAAGCTTTCTGTGCTTTCATCATGCTATGTATACTGTTATTAGCTTGCTGATGGTTATAGCTCCGCTTTAACCTGGCTTGCCCCAGATGTACTTCCCCTGGACTCTCAGTTTTGTAATGATGTAAAATACCAAGCATGTGCTGACCGAAACCTTCAAGAAAAGTATACACCTATGCTACTGGACAGATTGCAAGGGTCCATGAACACCCTGGAGAGCATTGGGTCCATATTAGGAGAATCTGATCGCATGCAAAAGCAGGTAACTCAACTGTCACACTGTTCGGAGAAACTGGCAACACAATTCATGGGGAGAACCAAAATTACAACAAGTCTACCCTTTAATAGACTCCAATAAGTAGGGTTTGGGTTAAAACTGTGGGAAAACTGCTCTTCAAATGACAAAATCGTTGCTACTAGTTTATAAGGAGCCTGGAAATACTACAGTTTCTTTTTTATAAATACAAAGAAATTGGGGTGGGGGGGGATTTATGTTAAGAGGTTAGAAGGCAGTCACTCTGATCAGTCATTGAGTCGTATAGAGAACATTAAGCAGATGGAGTCAGAATTCCATCCTGGTGAAGTCACAGTCTATGGTATAAAAAGCCATAATAAATAAAGGCGTATAGATAAGACTTGCAAGCAATCTATGTCACAGGAAATCGCAGTTAGTGAGGCTATTGGGGCGAGCGCTAAATAGCCAAACGAAAACCGCACTGAAAACAAAGCCTGTAAAGACCCAAACTATGCATAGTTCTTCAAATATGCTAATTCTAAATCAAGTCGGCAGCTGCAAAGTGACAAGTTGTGTTTATTCCATGTATACCACTGGATGCTTCGAATTCTTCCAGTCAAGGAAATGCTGAAAGATGTGCATTTCTTGGCGAGCGCTATATAGAGTACACATAAACCGGAGGGACCATGTGAAAAGCATGCACAGAGATATGTTATTTACTTTGCCTTTATTTTCTAACAAAATATCAGCACAGCCCTACAGGGCGACAGATAGGATGTCTGCTCCCAGATTTCTTCCAGATGAGGGTATGTGAATCTGGCACGTTTCCACCACGCTGTTTGTATGTGCAAGGCTTGATGGGAGGTATAGGATGATCTGTGGCAAAGTAACTGTACAATGAATAAACAGGGGCGGTGGGCTCCGACACCACATCCCCACTAGGTCAAAAGCAGCATGTGCCATCATTTGTTATCCGTTTACTAAAAACGTTATTTATCAGGTCAGAAGATTGGATTCATAGATTACTACACTCCCATGCTAAGGGGAGAAGGCATCAAGAGCCGGGAAAACGAATAGTGCTCCAAGTTGCGCCAGTATTTGCACTAAAGAGTCACTTTATATTTCATTTATCGGAGCACCACAATAGTCCTTTATCCCCTCGTGATGGCTTATGTAAATTTTCATTTTTTAGTATTTGCTGTAAGAGCGAAGGCAAATCTCATGGATGGAAAAAAAAGTTGTAGTGCAAGGTGAGCACCTGCCTGCATGTGAAAGGATATGTGGAAACTGACTGGAAATCACAGAACCCACACAAATCGTATAGAAGTAAAAATAGTGCTCCCGAATGCTTAAAGGGACACCATAGGTTTAAAATGGGAGTGGGTAGGAAACAAACACTACCACTGACATAAGCTGTAACTAGATTACTTATGTACTACAAACAAAAACACATAAAAGCACGTTTTTTCTTTGATGTAATTGCATATAAAAAGGAAAAATAAAGTTATGTTTTTATCTTCTGCTTCTATTATGTGGATTTCTCCCATGATGAAACATTTACCAAAAGCCTCCCTTTCAAGCTATGGTGTAGGATAAAACCGCAGTGAAGTCGCAAAGGGAAGGTGGAGGGAATGTTAAAATAAGGCTGCAGGAGGTCTAGGGTGTTGAGTAGGCTACCTATGACAAGAGACGGCAGCTGAATGAGATAGCTGACTATCGTACCCCTGGGGATGTTTTTGCATACATTCCACACAGATTTTGGACTTCTTACCAATAGAGCCCATTCTATGCCCAATGCCACACAGTGAGGAGCAAGTGCAGTAAAAGATACTGTGGGGGGCAGTTTACAACACAATGTAAATATTCGAATTACGCAAACATGAGTTACAGTTACAAGTATTTATAAAATCACTAACAAGTTCCATAGTGTTGTACAATGGGCGAGATAGAACAACAAATATACATACAAGTTAAACTCACAGAAAACTAGGAGAGGACCATGCTTAAGAGGTAACAATCCAAGAGAAAACCAAAGTATATGTAAGATATCAGCAGCATAAAAGAAGATTTCAGTTTTGGTGGTAGTATCCCGCTAAGCATTAACCACTTCTGACTGCATCAGAGCAAGTCACCTTGCTGCAGGAAGGAGGGGGGGGGGGCGAGAGATCTGGAGTTCCATTAAAGCATTCAACCAATCCAATAGTCAAAGAAAAAGGAATGGCGGTCACTGGGATTTGAAAAGGCTGCTTTAAATCGGAGCAAGGAGATACATTTCAGCTCATTGCATGAGCATTTATCAAGTATGGATTGATCAATCCAAAGGAGGGGTTGCCAGACCTAAATTTGTTCCTATTTCCTGGTCCAGAAGTCTGAAGCACTGATCAGCTCACACCAAGTCTCTTCCCTTTGATGCTTTTGCTTGCTGCAGCTCCGTGGATAAACCTTGATACGCTAAAGGTTTCATAGGCTTCTCACCAGGAGAAAGGATATACCACACTCCCAACATCTGTTCGTCACCTGTTTTGTTTATCGTAAACAGCCCATTCCAAAATACTGTACACAATACTGCAGGTGATCTAAATATGTTCCACACAGAACCAGCAAAGCCTCTTTCACAATGAAACTGTCAAGTTTACACCAAGGTTGGAAACTAAACCAGAGCTGTAGTAAACTTAGCAATTCCATAGACTGTAGAGGCTCTGGAAAGTTTAGATCAGCTCTAAGTTAATGCCAAGTTTGGAATAAAGCCCTAGTTCAATAGAAACATCACTAGAATAAAAGGCATCAAAAGGGACATCTGGTAGTTTTTTTTATTGAATCCTACCTATAGTCCTCCCAGGGCTGCCTGTAACGTGGGGCAAAAGGGGCAGCTGCCCTGGACCCAGTGATTGTTGTGGGGCTCAATGCAGCTGCCCCTCGAGCCTGCAAAAGCCATAGCCCACTCCGCAGCACTGTGCCTATCTGGGACTCCTCCCGCAGGAGGCTCACAGCTTGTATAAAGATCTTATCGTCAGAAATGAGCCCCCCCCCCCCAGCCAGGCCAGGCAGGAATTCCCTATGGAGTACATACAGGGGTCGTTTCATCCCCGGTATATCCAGAAGCTAGAGGGTTAAGAGGGGAATTATTGGAAAGGTCGTGCTCTGGCCTTTCCAATGAGACCACTTACCAGATTTTATGTAAAAATAAAAATTGTATGGGACGGGCCCTGTCAATATTAAAGACGGCCCCAATTCTAAAATCAACCGGATCAGAATACTCTTTAAATCTGAATAGGCTTGCCGAATCATGAGTTAGTCATGACTAGAACTAGGGAAAGAGCAGATTCACAAGTATTAAAAGCAACAGTTGAAAGGCCTGTATAGTGTGGGTAGGTCATAGGGGAAAATGGGTGCAATCTGAATACTCTTTTTCTAAAGCGATAGATGTGTATTTCGCTTTGTAAGTGAAGGGAGACAGGATCACTGACTGCTGCAAACGGTCAACTTCCTGTTTTCAAGCATATTAAGTCTAGCCTCGAGGGGAACCAAACCTCCTCAATTTGTTATCAGCATCTGTTTGTAGTTTACAGCTTTATCTCTAATAAATGAAGTCAGTTCATAATGAGGAAAACAAAACGAGTACTTACTTCGAATTTGCCTCTTTATTTCTTTTGCAGGATCCAGCCAGTTCTAGAACGAGACAAAAAGCAAAGTATTAAAATGGCTTTGTTACACACCAAATAAATCCTCAATGATCGTTCATGATAATTTGTGGTTTAGAAGTAGAGCAAACATCACATCTCTGTATTAGAAATCACTTCACCTGGTGTAAGTGGATGAGAATGGAGACAGGAAAGGCCCTTCCCTATGACCCCCTCCCGCATAAAGGAGTAAAAGGTATTCAGATTTACATGGCAGATACAACATTGTAAATATACAATGCAGCACAGCAGTTCCATGAATTGTGAGTATGAAAGGGCTCTGCACATACTATTGTGTATATTATGAAGATTTATTATGGATTGAGAAGAATGGCCAAGTGATCATCAGGCCTCAGGAATGCAGTGCTGAATGGCCTTGTGTAACATTGGACTCTACTAGACATCAGATGTAAACTTGCCAGTGTCATTGAAGACTATGGAGTTGGTAAGGTTTCAGACTTATTGGTAATTTTTTGACAAAAGGTCCCTGCATGAGCCATAACCTGGTTCTGAATAAAAAACACTTTTTATTTTTTTGGAGCTATGGTGTCACTGGCTCTTCATTTTGTATTCTAGACCCATCAGAATCTACCCACCACTTAAATGTACATACTTTTCTTTTTATACCTAGCGTGTTCTTTCAAACACCCCCACCTTCTTACTAAATGCAACCACCATAAGTGTCAATAATTCCTGGGATCCCGTTTTCTAGTACCGACATTGTGTCTGGGGACTCTCCAGTGTCGTGGCACACACAAGAGTGCCTGGCGTTCAGCTCACCCGCACTGCAGCTGCAAACCAGCACAACAGCCGGCTCATAAATGGGTCACTGTATTGCAAGTAGACTAGAAAAAAAAAAATGTATCATTCAGCACGCTCTGGATAGAGGTCACAAAACAGAGTCGCTATAATCCACAAATACAACGACCACAACAGGAAAAAATGAATCAGAAGGGACTGTTGCCAAAATTAGGATTTTTTCAGACACTATGTGCTCAAGAGAAACCTTTAAAAAAAAAAAAAATGGAAAGATGGATATTTTTCTGCAAAGTGCTGGAGAGAAGGGGTGGGGGTGGGAGTGCTCTGAACACTGAAAAAACGTCAAGAATTGTTACATCAGGTCACAGGGAAAACCGTTGACGCATTTAAATGTGTCAGATTTCAAATGTGACCTAGCGTGCTGCTTCCCCCAGGAAATCGGAATTAAAACGCAAGAGCGAGCTCCACTGGATTGGGTTTTAAAGCAACATGGACAACGGAGCAATGTCCTATGTTACAGAATGCACAGTAAGTGGCATAAAATCTTCAGGCAGACATCACTCACATGTGGTCCTTTTCTCCTTCAATACACAGCTATATACAGAGTATAACAACACGGGTTGTGGCACTTACAAATGAGATCTATGCCTGCAGCCAACGTTTCACTACTCCCTTGGCATACAGACCTTAAAAAATGTCACAGCAGCAATGCTAGAGCCTGGATGTATGCACACAAACCCAAAAACATTTAAAAAAAGGCAAGCTTGCATTTTATGGAATGGTTGATATTTGAATCACCCTTTGTAATAAAATCCCGAGATCTAGCAGTCGATCTGAATGTAGCTTTCTATAGAATAATCTAAAAATGGAGCTAGAGGCAAAGTCTTGGAGCGCAAGTCTTCCTGGTCCCTGGATTTCACTATAGATGTGGCCAAAGACTAGCCTTTTAGAGAATTTCACACCACCAATCTGGTAAATACTGAAGTAAAGTACTATGACATGGATGTCTGTCCATCAAGAAACTTATTTTTGGTTCCACTGGGTACGGACGCACACATTCAACTTTGTGCTTCCTGGAAAAGGGTAGTTTCTTTACCTCGACAATGGCCACACTGCCCTTTCTACCCCTCTATCTTATACCCACTTTTCAGGCTCTAAAAAAAGGAATATTGTTGATCTTATCCACACGAGGTCACCAAAAATATGCAGATTTTCACCTATGAACAGATATCACCCCAAAGTAGGGTATAAAACTAACTGCATTGAGAGCTGGCTTTTCCTTATTTAGGACAAGAGGTTTCCCAATCAGGTGAATAGAAATGGAATTGTACTGTTTGGTATCGTTACAATGTAACCATTAGGTGCACAACCTTTGAGGCTAGGGTCAGACGAACGCATTTTCACGTTGTCTGTGAAAAAGTGCGTTCGAACGAATGGACGCATTTTTTCACGGAATACGCGATAGCGGTCATACTATGCGCATTTGCGTTCGTGATTTTGTACGGATCATCAATAAAACACTTTTTGTGTCTGGACGTTATGTTGGCCGGACATTAGCAGTGTCTGACATCTCCCAATCACGCACACACACTGCTAGCGGACGCAGCGCACTCTGTACAACCGTACTAGCGGTTTTACGTTCGACAAAATGCATTCGTTTGCCACGTGCGTTGCGCAGCCGTACTTTTGTGCGGCCGTACTTCGTATATTGGCCGTCATTGCCCGGCATTTGCTGCTACTACGGCCGTGATTAAGTGCGCCTGCACGCGCGTTCGCACTGCCTCAGTCTGACCCCAGCCTTAAAGCACTACCTGAAAAGCGTACATAAAACAACTTATGTCCCAGAGCGCACATATACTTTAGCTTCTTCACTAGACTCCTAGAAATAATAGTGTATTCTAGTACTGCTATAAGAATGTATCACAATAGTATTGTTATTGTTTATTACTCTATATTCCACATTAACCGTGGAATTCTACAAATAAATCATACAATTTTACTAAACTAGAGAATTCATAACACGTTTCACAAAGAATGTTGTATACCTCTTAATGTGCCCATGTGGACGGAGATATGTGGGGAAGACCATGAGATCGAAATAAAAAGAATCCAGGAGCCCATACAGAACATCAGAAATGGATTAAAAACATGGTCTCTCTACATTTCAAACTAAAACAACTGTAACCTAATAGCTTTAAAGAAAGGCAGAGGCTACCTCCAAGAAAGCTCTAAAGAAGGGCAGAGGCTACCCTCAATTAGGCCCAAGGCACTTCACACTAGAGCTGGTATATGAGGCTCTTAAAAGCGTAAGTGTTCCCTTGTCTATGGGCACTTGACTCCCTATCAGACAATATTGCACTATTTTTTTCTTCTTTTGTTTCCTCTTTCCCGCTTCTCCTTTTTCCCATTTTTGGGAATCGGGAGTCTATACAGGACTTAGGTGAAGACATTACATCAAGACCTCACGTAAACCTCTGGATTGCCTACGTGGAGACCCAATCAGACTACCTCTATCCCCAGCATAGAATATATGGTTGGTTGGACTGGTTTTTTGCTTTCACTATTGATTTGGAAAGCAGGACTTGATTACAACAGCTACTTAAAGGACTTTCATATGCACTTTTATATGCACTTATATTTGCACTTTATGTGACTCTTGATTGCACTAGCACTTTAACTGTTATTCTACAGTATATGCAATTTTGCTCAATTGCACATAGATCATTCACGGCAGCACTTTAGTGGTCGTTCCGACCGTGCACTTCCTGAAATAGTGGGAACACCGTACCTATCTATTTATTTTAGGCACATTATGTACCGCATGTATTTCAAGCTTGTATATTGATTACTCTAAAAAGAGACCGCGCCACTAGGACCCACCCCTTTCTCCTGCTGTAACCTAATAGGTTAGAAATTTCTAGGAAATAAGCAAGTGGTTAGAGAATTTAGAAGAGGAGACTTCAAAAGAAAAATAGGGAAAGAAGAAAGGAGATGGATTCTACTAGAACCCTGCAACCTAGGGGCCTGACATTTTTTAAAAGACTGATGGAACGGGAAGGAAACAGAACCGCGTCGGGGATAAATAAAGAACGAGAAGTAAAGAGAAAGAAAAACTAATTAGGGCTGGGGAAATTAACGATTGATTAATCGATTAAATTTATTTTGATCAGCGGGGGCCCCATCAGCTCCGGTATCGGACTCTAGGAGTCCGAATCCGGGGCTGTACTGGCTTCTTGGGGCTTCCTGGGGCCCTGTGAACTGAATCCCCATCATTTTACCAGTCAGATTTTTTTGAACCTTTTTTAAAAATATTTTTTTTCCACAGAAAATGATGGAAGAAGGTGGTCAATAATATGGAGGGCTCTTTCTTGGTGTTTTGTATTTGATGTCTTAGACGCACCCGCGTAGTTTTGAGGTTGAGTGCAACCTTCTGCTGTTTTGTATTTTATATATAGAGAGCTGACAACTCCCATTTGGTGTGCACCCCTCCCTGTTTACAGATGCTCCACCATGGCAGCCTATAAAAGGCCTCGAGCTGCTGGGGAGCTCCAGGGTGAGTTGATCCTGTAAGTGCAGACTGTCAAGTTAGATTGGCGACAGTGACAGGCTTAAGCAAATTATGATCATAACTTTGTGAACTGAATCCCCATCATTTATTACCTCAGTCAGGTTTTTTGAACATTTTTTTTCACAGAAAATGATGGAAGGTGGTCAATAATATGGAGTGCTCTTTCTTGGTGTTTTGTATTTGATGTATTAGATGCACCCGCTTAGTTTTGAGGTGGAGTGCAACCTTTTGCAAATATATATATACACACACACATATATTTTATTATTATTTTTTCCATGTAAACTAATTTTTCTTTTCCCACACATGTTGAGCACACATTTATAGGTTCTTTCATTTTTTCTAAATAAAATTATAGCCTTTTTGCATATTGTCACGACCCACTACGCGCGCTGCTGCGAAAAGACGCCGGGTTAAGCCACTCACTACCTGTCTATCCTAGACCCAGATAATCTACCCGTCCCGGCCACACTACCTCTCACAACAGGCACGTGGAGCGCGATATACTGATCCCAGGATTGCAACGCAGTACAAGTCTTCTCTTGAAGTGGGTAATGACTACGTCTCCCACAATCCCCTGGGCTCACTTTCCTACTCTATTAGTAACGCTGCCACCAGTCCTCATGGACACTACGTGCGTCGCAACAGGAGACGCAGGGCTTAAGCAACCGCACTATCTGCCTACCCTAGACTTGGACAGTGACTACAGATCCCACAATCCCCTGCCGTTTCCTGACGACTGCAACTCACAATTTCTTATATATAACTGAGCTTAAAGCAAATAGCAATACTCCCAATCTCTTAGTTAGCGTGGATTTCATCAGCCAGAATCAGAACTTAAATACGTTGGTTTATTTATGATCTAGAAAAATCACAGTGCATTTGTTACAGGAAAATTATAGCTAGAATAAATCAATTAATTACACACTACACAGCAAATAAAAGAAAAGGATTAACCACAGAGCATTACTTACGAAGAGTTACTCATTAAGCTAGCATCGATGGTCTCCTGGAGCCTGGAGATAGGAACATGGACCGATCAGTCCTCTTTCGAAGGTACCCCAAGTGACCAGCCCCAGCACATGGCCAGTTTTCAGAATTTATACACTTCCTGACCCTTCCAGCCCCCACCCACAAATGGTCCAGCCTCATGCACTACATATCCCAGAGTGCCCTTCTCGAGGGCGCTCAGTACGCTTGTCAATTAATCTTTAATTGCCCAAAGGTGTCCATCTCTCCCCCAGGGATCAAGGATGTGCTTCCTGTCTTTGAAGATAGGGCCTAAATCTTGGTGCCGGGTCGGGTCCCAAGGTGTGATTGATATGTCAGTGTACAAAAGACATTCCATTTTACAGCTACGTGTTATATCCTCCCCCCAAGGGAGAAAGCTAACCCTTTTAATTACATTTTACCACTTATCCTCATAACAGCTGTGGACACAGGGATACGCTTCCCAAATGGTCAGACATGAGTATGAATATGACGATATGGAGGAGATATATATATATATAACAGGCACTTAGACACATAGAAATGCAGATTTAATCTGCCACACATTATTTTGCATGGTGCAGAATATTAATAGAAAAATATTTAAAATTTTACAACATATTTATGTTCTTTATTTTTAATCTGGGAGAATAAATTGGAAGTCATGTGGAAGCTAATCGCTATACCGAGGTCTGAAATTAAAGAACTGTTAAGGTATATAAAATAAATGGTATGGATAAAACACAAGGGACAGATATGCAAAATTATGAGAACACCATTAGGATGAGAAAAAAAAAAAGTTTGCAAAGACAAGATTAAGAAGAGTTAAATTGACGTCTCAATATGTATTTTACACACTTTTTTTGTGATACAAAAAGAAAGAGAATGGGATCAAACACAGTGACCAGCAGGGCCTATCGCAAGCACCTGAAGAGCAGAGGGAGGGAAAACGAGGACATTTTCACATGTGCGGACCAAGCTGGAACTCATGCTGCGAGCCCCAGAAGTAGAGTCAGGGATTCTCGCGGCCCCCATATTGGAAAGTGAGAGCTAACCAAGCTTAAACGCAAGCCACCAATCCCGGAAATAAATGCCATCGAGAGGAGAAAACCGAAGTAAATAAAAGAGACACTTAAAGCCACTGTGCAATAAAGACTTTTAAAATATATTTAAGAAAAAAAAAAGGAAGCCTGATGGGTGAAACATGTCTTAGTGGATACCTTTTACATATTACTAAATTATTGGAGATTATTTCACCAGTTTAATTTTTAACTTTTATATTTACCAATTAAATGTAAATGTATTCATAATCTATTGTCCTGAAGTTGCCCGATTTGTGGAGGCCTTTGTTAATAACAAGTGCTGAAGGAGCATGGAGAGTACCTTTCCTGGCCTGGATCAGGAGGTGGTGGGGCATTACCAAAAGCACTGCAGGTGCTGCATTAGAGCCAGAGTCAGACAGGGAGTAGGGTCCAATAATAGAGACCATTCTCCTATATTGCGGTATTGTTTTCTATACAGACTTCTCGCAGAATTAAATTTCTTTATGTTATGGTGAAATCTAAAAGAGGGGCAAGACCAGCCCTACTGGTCTGCATTTCTCAGAGCCGTACATATTGGGCTCTTATAGGGAGTGCTTCTCCAGGGAGGGAGGGTTTTCTGGATAATAGCCCTACACATAAAAGAGTGTATTGCACAGTATTTGGTGCCTTTAACTGTATTTGGGGTTATTCAGAGAGGGGCACAACCATGTGGAAGGACTAGAAGACTCGAGGACATATGAAATACAAGTATTGCTTTCTTGTTCAAGCACATTATTACAAGGGTTATCCATGGAGATCTATTGTAAAAGCACAAGATTATTTATTGCTGTCAAGATATTTACTTAAAAAGGGAGTGTTGGGAGATTTATGCTTTTTCACTTAACATTCAATATTGATCTTTGAAGCTCAATGTATTGGTTTTAGCATTGTAGAGGACACGGATTTAAGATCGATTGTGATGTGGTGTATGATTTATTTGTATACTACCAAGGAAACCGTTTTATTTTTACTCCAAATTCCACATTAGCAATACTATTGTGATACACTCTTATAGCAGTACTAGAATACACTATTCTAGGCCTATGATTCTAGTGAAGAGAAGAATATAAAGTATTTGTGCACTCTAGTACATAAGTGGTTTTTATTTCGCCCTTATCAAGGTTGCCGAATGTTGTGTAGCCAAAACCTAACACCATACCCTAGGGCCCTGCCTTCCCCCATTCCCATGCATACACCTCCCTCTTTCCGATTTAGGAATTACCCCCCACTGTTTCAAATCAAACAATGAAGGTACCAAGCATGAAGTCTACGTGAAGCTTTCTATTGTATAGTTGACTGTTGCGATGTTTTCTTGCCGTTTCCAGTACTTTGTGTCGGAATAGAACATAAATATAATAGAATATAATAGAATATAATATATGCCAGGTACCTTATGAACACATTGGATCTTTAAGAAAAAGTTACAGGATTTATTCCGGGTATATGAAATTGGCACTTTAGGAACAGAAGAGATAATGGGTTTTCAAATGGAGCAAAAATGTGCACTTTAGAACCCAATAATACATTGGTAGAGGATTAGATCACTGTATCAAGTCCTGGAGGAGTATGGTAAATATATACAATGAGTATGGGCAAAATAAATGTTATGCTAGGGCTTTGTTTTCAGGATATTTTTTTTTCCTTCTACTCTAAAACCACCCTTTTCTTTCCAATTTATTAACTGTGGCCAAGTACGAATGCTGCCATGTGGAAGGGAAAAAAAGTCAGTCTGCAGCATCAGGAGGGAAAATTGCATGTTTTATAATTCTACATTAAAGATCAAATTTTAATATAGCCTTTCTACGTATTAATTCATACCAATTAAATGCCACTTTAACTTGTGTGAGAAACTCCACTTAAATAAAAAAAGCAAAAACCCTATACATCAGAAAAGATGACCATTTTCTTTAGACGGACTTTGGCAGTGTGGGTTACACAAGTGCAATGAGAGCTTGCAGCAAAGAAACATTAAAAAGTACGAAATCTATTGTATGCAAGTATCTAGAAATCAAATCTCACCTTCTGGTCAGCATTGTCTCTATACATCAACCCGAAGTAGTCCGTCTCCAGTAGGTTGAGATGCTCAAACACTCTCGCAAACAATACCTGGCCCTTAGCACGTTTCTGGCAAAAGGAGAAAGAAGGGAAAGAAAAAAAAAAAGCTTTTAGGAGACTTTACAAAATTCACATTTTTTAGTGATATGCAAATACAAAACACCGGATATAGAATGTACGAAACCGCAATTTCAAATGACAAAATAAGAGTTTATGGTGGAATACTAATCCACAAGCATACAAGTATTTCTTAAACATATTAACGCTTAAATTGAGTTTAAGATCAACCCTGATTTTACTTTTACGAAGATTTAGGAATTGGCAAAGTGTCCATCCGAGCATCGCCAGGGCAGGCAGGTTCGGTAGGCACCTGGGAAACAGGTTTGTTCTGCGCTGATATAACCTTCATTTAGGTCACAATTAAACTCGATTTAATCGTGGAAAGAAAAGAATTGCCAAGCCCTATTCTGACCATTTTTTTTTTTAGTGTCACTTAACGACGTAATCCCTGCATCAGCACCTGCAGCGCACTGCTACACAAGTCACATAGATGTGCACTCAGGGGACGACCAGATGTAGGTACTACATCGTGGTACAGCATATAAGCAACATTACGTCTCTATACCGGATTTATATATTTTATAGAATTCCACTAAAGCCCCGTTCACACCTAGGTGTTTTACAGTACGTTCCTGTGTGCTGTAAAACGCCCAAACACGGAAATCCCATGATTTCCTATGGGGCCCATTCACACCTGGGCATTTTACAGCACGTAGGAACGCGCTGTAAAATTCCATACGCACTAAAAAGTACAGGAGTTTCTTTGGGGCGAATTGCAGCACGTTCACGGCCATAGACTGCAGCGCGAACGCGCTGCAAAGCGCGTTTTTCAAGTTTTTTCAATACACGCGCCAAAAACGCGTATATGAAAATCGCTGAGGTGTGAATCCAGTCTTAGTTTTTATTTCATACTAGGTGGAAAGCCTGCCCAGAGGGCAGTCTATTGATAAGTGTGGTGCACATGAATGTTGGTGGAAAGGAAAACACAGCAGCGTCAAGAAAAGTTAAAAAAATTTAGTGACCATTTTGAATAAATTTCTTTGAAAACAACATTTTTAGTGAAGCATGCATCAGTCCCTGGTAATAAGTAGCCTTGTTCACGTCCATCGATGACTTTGATTTTAACGTCCGCAGATCTCTTTACTCGAGAGAATGCAACATATAGTTGTCCATGGCTGAAGACGGGGTTCTGGTAAAAAGATGCCAACTCTGTCCAAGGTTTGTCCTTGGTATTTGTTAATAGTCATTGCAAATGCCAATTTAACAGGAAATTGTCTCCTTCGTAAAACAAATGGCAGTTCGGTGTTACTTGGGGCTAAATCAATTCTAGGAATGAGAACGGTTTTTCGTTCTGAGGTAGGTGTCAATACTTGAGCAATGATCAAATTTTGTCGCATAGCTGTCACAATCAGTCTTGTTCCATTACACAGGCCTCTTTGTATTCAGGTTACGCAGGAGCAGAATAATACAGCCAATTTTGAGTTTCAGTTTATGAACTGGCATCCCAGAAGGAGCCAATTCATTTAAGAACTCAATGGGGTAATTATCCTTGTCTTCCTGGGATTCATCATCAATAGAATCAGTGCTTAAATAAGTGTAGCTCTCACCTTCTAACAAACTAAGCACTTCTTCATTGATATTGTCTGCATCACAATTTTTGGGGCATAAAATTGCAGTTTTCTCAAACGTTGAAATATCGTCAGGGTGTAAATAGTCACCATAAATTTCCTTGACAATGGAGTTTTTGCAGATCATTTTGGATGGTATCTGAAAAATCTCTTGATGGAAGCCATGTTCGTTTGTGAGTTTTCCATCGCCAAGTTTTATTAGCCAAGAGCTGAACTCTGGATCCACAGATCTTACATTTGTTTGCAGCTTTATGATCTTAAATTTATCCCATAGTGTATTGAATTTAATGCTGGATTCAACGATTGCTGATCGACTGCCATGTGCCACAACAGGTAGAGTTTGTCGGAAATAGCCTCCGAAGATAATTGTTTTACCGCCAAAAAGGTTTGTTGTTTTTCATGAGCTCTTGCAGTAGTTTGTCAACGCATCTGAGAGCATCACTTGGAGCCATGGTTGATTCATCCCAAATTATAATTTTTGTTTTTCTAAGGATTGTGGCATCATTAGATGTTTGCCTCATGGAAGCTGAAGTGTCCAACAAAGGAACAGGCAGTTTAAATTGTGAGTGATATGTGCGTCCACCCTCTAGCAAATTAGCAGCAATTCCAGTAGAAGCAACAGCTAATGTTACCTCTTTGTTTCCTCTAAATGAATGCAATAAAGTTTGGTATAGGTATGTTTTGCCACTACCTCCAGGGCCATCGAGAAAGTAACACCTTTGGGGTAATGTATCGTTTTCGGTGGCAGAAAGAATGTCTTCAAAAGTTTCTCTTTGTAGATCATTTAAAGCGCCTGCATTTGTACTCCTATGTGACTTTCAAGAACTGCATCATAGAGGTCGGTTTTGCCGGTTGAATAGTCGGTAGGCGTTGGTAAACCAAAATCCTGAAATTTTTTCCCGTTAATTAAAATGTCTTGAATGTCTAATAGAGCATTATTGAGACCTGGTTGGCAGTCTGGTGTGTGGCCAGGGTGTCTTGATAAGTCTTCAATGAGTTGTTTATATTTTTCAAATAGTGGTTTTGCATTTGGTGGAGATGCAAGAGCACAAATGTTGGCAAAAAGCTCTAAGCAGTTGAGGCATCATCTCACTTGAAGCTTCGTGAATAGTCAAGTCCCATAATTCTTCATCCTGAAAAAGACCGAGTCTTTGAGCAGCTTCTTTAAATGTTGGAAATTACACACCACCAACTGTTCGGATATGTTCAAATGAGCTGGCTCCTTTAACATGGAGTAAAAGTAATCTCAAGCAAAATCTCTCCACATCCGAATTTATGTTAACAGAGTACATTCGCCCAATAGTGTTATTTTCTCGATGTCTCAATCTTCTTTCCCATGTGGTATTTTTCCATTGAAATACAAAATGTTGTGGAATATCAGTATACAGGAATTCGCGGGCAGCCACATCTTCTCTGTTTAAGGTAAACCAAGCTGTCAATGTTGTGTCTCTTGTTTGGGTTCTTTCTGTAGCTTTCCTGAGGTTATCTTCATTAAAGTATACCGACTGTTCGCCAGGAAGATTGATTTGTAAGCGCATGATGGTATGTGTTTGATGGTGCATTTTGAAACCAAGAAGGCGCCATGCTGCTTCTGGAGCGGTCACATATCTGGAATCCATGAAGGAGGTGATCTCGTCATGATGGAGCGTTGCATGTTCTTTGATGGCAATATTAGCACAGTCATGTCCTTTATAGATTTATTTGAATAAGTACTTTACACTTTTTATAGAAGCGCAGCTCTCAACGTTTATATGGCAGTTGTATTTTAAAGCTAATAATGGGTTGTATGGCACAACCCAAGAGTTATTGATTATTTTTCCATTTACTTCAATTGAAGCAGCTGTTTGTGTTCTCCGGTACAGTGGATAGCCATCCAGGTTTGGCAAAGTTTGGTCTTGGTATGGTTTTGGGAAGTTTTTTGAGCAAACACCATCAGCCATGCATGGCGAATATTATGAGGCCCACATGGTCCATGTATCATGTGTTTGATGACTATTGCATGTAATCGGGGTTGTGCGTGAATGTCAGGGATTTCTGCAGAAATAAACCTATCAATAGCATCAGCATCTTTAAACTTATCTTGAGGTGATAATATGAATAAAATATGTGCATGAGGTAATCCACATTTTTGAAACTATTACATGAATTTTAGCAACAGGTTTACCTAACACATGTTTGTTTGTGATGTCGTGTAGTAGTTCTTTTAGCTTTAAGTTGAAAACTTTAGCAACCAAATCAGGGCGGTATTCCACTGCTTGACCTTCTGTAATATTTTCTATAATTTCTGGCCATTTTGGGTTGCATGTCATTGTTATGAAGAAGTCAGGCTTACCATATTTTCGCACAATAGCCATGGCATCTTGGTAGTTTTGCAGCATGTTTCTGGGACTACCCTGAAATGTTGATGGAAGTATTACTGCTTTTCCTGGTATCAAGCCCTGTTCTTCGGCAGCGTTTTGTAGATGGTCCATGAGACCTGTGTATTTTTCAACTCGTAATTTGGACTGATTTTGTCGTACATAGTTTAGACGGTTACCTTCGGTCTCAACATATGCGTCTACAAAGTACTGTTGAGTTAATTTGCCTGCATTTAAAAATGGGTTGAAATCTTTTCGGATGGAAAGCATGTAGCTATAAAATTGCATTTGAGTGACCCGTTCTCTTGGCTTAGCAGAGGAATGACTGCGTATGGTTTTTACAGTAGTAGGGGTGTAGTTAAGTTTAATGCGAGGTGACCAACTTTGGTCCCCAAATGGAAATAAAAGTGGATAGAGCATCGGCTCTAAGTTTGGATCTAAAATGCTTATCCTTTCAGTTTTTCTGTCTGCGTTTTGAGTTCGGCAATGAATAAGAAGATCTTTCAAGAGGAGGTTCTCCATCATCATTTTGAAAAATAATAGCTACTTCATTACTGCGAGGTGCATTGTATCTGCGTTGATCGTCCGTGCGATCTTGTACTATCGCCATGGTGACAGTTGGTGGTATAGTGCCATTTTGTATAGCCTCCTGTAAGGATTCTTGTTCTACCTCATAACATATTGCAGGCTTCTGCAAATGGATTGTTTTTATCCATAAAAGAGCTTAACTCTGTCATGAGCTCAGGGTTGCATTTTGAATTTTCATTAATCATGAGGCGTTGTTTAGCGGCCTCATCGGGATCAAGAATATATAGTTGTGCAAACTTTCGGTTATCCTCATTGTATGGATGAAGAGATGCAGTTCGGTGGTAAATCTGGCCATTAATTCTAAAGCAGTAAGGTCCATAACCAGGAGGAGGAGTAATGTTTGCCCCCATGGAAGCAAATGCTAATGAACTGTTGATAGATCGAATGTTTTGTTTGAAATTTTTTGAATGCTTATGAGCGCCTGTCATTAGACTTTCTATCAAAGGAGAAACTTTAATGGGCTCCATGTATACTTTTCTTTTTGTTGCAGCATTGAGTGAATAGTCTGTCGGATGGGTGGTGTGTATTAAAATGCAGTGCATTGCAGTTGTTGCACAGAACATCGAGTTTTCCACAATAATGTTGTTGCACTGAATCACCCTGTTCATTGTTAATGATTTTATTAAGTTTTGTTTGTGCACGTCGTACTTTGTGTGCCAATGTGTTTTTGATTCTTTGACATCGTGCATTTTCATCCATATTCGCTCTTTCCTTTCTTTTCTGTTGGTTTTTTTTTATTTCTAAAATTTTGTTGTTGCTCGTTCGGCATGTCATTAGTGCTAGATTCTGAGTGATTTTCTCTCCTTTTAGCGACAGATTATAGTTGTAAATCCATCTTTCTTTTGGGTGGCATTTCTTTTTTTTTTAAAAAAAAAAAAATTGTGTGTATGAATTTTTCTTGGTTTTATATTTAAAGGGTTAAGTGGTTTGTGGGGTCTTTGCAGGGGGGGGGCACTGCTTTTTTGTTAGGACCTCCTAGGTGTTTTATTTTTAAAAAATTTCGTTGCGTTAGTGCGGCTGTTTTTTTTATTTTATTTTTAGTTTTTTTTTTTCTTGTTAGTCGGTGCTCAGTGGTGAGGGGGCATTGGTTTTGTGTATGCCCTCTGAGCTCTTGTTTAGGTGCTTTGGAGGTTGGCACCGGTTTTGTTAGGTCCTCAGAATTATTTTTTTTCGTTGTGTTAGTGTGTATGTGAGGTTTTTTTCTAAAAAAAAAAAAAAAAAATCTTGGTGGTTGCTTTGTTAGGGCCTCATTTCATTTTTTTTTTTTTCGCTCTGTTAGTGTGGCTGTGAGGTTTTTTAAAACAAAATTATTTTTTTTCTTGGTGGTTGCTCAGTGGTGTGGGGGCACTGTTTTTTTGTATGCCCTCTTGTTTAAGTGCTTTGGAGGGGGCACCGTTTTTGGTAGGTCCTGAGTTTTTTTTTGTGTTAGTGTGGCTGAGGTTTTTTTTAAAAAAATAAATTCTTGGTGGTTGCTCAGTGGTGTGGGGGGTTGTTTGGGGGGGTCACTGGTTTTGGTTTTTTGTATGCCCCGAGTGCTGTGTTTTGGAGTTGGCCAGATATTTGGGGGGGGTTGGTGCACAATTTTTAAATTTTTTTCTGGCCTGGTGCAGCTCGGTTAAATGGTGAAGGTGTGTAATTATGTTTCCGTGCGTCTTTTGTTTTTTTTTTGGTGGTGTAAATTGGGCTGGGGGCTCAGTGCGCCGTTTATTCTTTTGTCTGCTCTGCTGCGTTTTATCTGAGGCGTTTTCGCACGCCTCAAGTTACTTGAGGATGCGGCGGTTGGCTGCGTGCGCACCCTATTCCGCACGCATCCAACCGCCCAAGCACGCTATGGCGGGTGGTTGCGTGCGCACTCGGCTGGGCGCACATCCAACCTCCGCAACACGCTTTGGGCGTGCTGCGGCGGGTGGCGCGCGTGCACCCAGCCAACCTCCACAGCACCCTGTGGGCGTACTGCGGCGGTTGGCTGCGTGCGCAGCCAACCGCCGCAGCACGCCCACACCATGCACATGCGCAGTACAGGCTTGGCGACGGACACACCAAGCCTTACTGCATTATAGTATAGATAAAAGGCGCAAAACCACAATGAGCCACATTTCTCACACCCAGGGAACATATTAAAGGTGTAAAACCCAAATGTTCTTTGCAATGTGGGCAAAATATCACTTTGTACATTATACTTCCTGCCGTGAATGTTTTAGAAACGCTTTGTAAAATGTTTTGACAGCTCCCTCCAACTTTTCTAACGCTGCATTTATCAGTTCTAGCAATTTATTTGCTGTGTGTATCACGGCTTCATGGATCATTTTTGCAGATGGCAGGAGGATCGATTGGCATATTAACATACAATTACAAGCGCTTACAGCAATAACCGTAATGAGATGTGTGAGGGCATGACGTAATAGCCAATTAAGGCTTTGTGAGGACAGCGTCAGGAATCTCAGACAAGGGTCTCTACGGTAAAAGAAAAAAGTTTTCACCATTTCACTGTGGGTGATTCTTGGGGTGCATCCACCCTCTTTCCACCACACATATCATCCATGATTCCTACTGGCCTTTCTGGACAGAACCAATCTACTCCAGCCCCCTTCCCTCTCCCCGATTGACCTGCAGACTGTCCTGCCTCTATGGGAGTATACTAGATGAGCACAGACTCCAGTGACAGCAGTGCCACTGCCAGTAAACGTTATCACCGCAAACGTTGGCACTGTCCTGGCTCACCTTCATATTTTGATAATGCACAGCATCCATGATTTATACACCTTTGACATCTGTATTTGAATAGGATGCGTTGCCAGTGGATTTTATATACAGATATCTGGTTGAACTTGAATGCGATACCGTTTTAGTGATTTGTGTTTCAGCATGGATCAGCAGCCTTGGCCCTCCAGCTGTTTTGGAACTAAATTTCCCAAGAGGCTCAGCCAAACTAATAAGGGGCTGAGCATCAAGGGAGATGTACTCCCAAACAGCTGGAAGGCCACGATTGCTGACCTCTGATATACAGTGTGATATCAGAATTGCCATACAGACAGATCTCTCTTGTGTTTGACTGTCCTTGCTACATGCTCTAGTCAAGTACATGAGTTTAAGCGGACGTGGTTAATGGATTATAAATAGGGGGGGGGTACACCGTTGTTGTTCGGGTCTGGTTTGAACTGCTGGAGCAAATCATATTAAAAAGATCAACAACCAAAGGTCTTCTACTATACAAAAGAAGGAAGTATGATTTGGGGGGGGGGGGGCGCAAATGTACCATCTCCTGTGATGTTCCCACGAATGCAAAAGATGGATTGGGATACCGGAAGACTAGACATACTGGCAAACCTATCAGCATTCCGCATTCAAAATGTGCTTTGAGTTCCTGGAGGGCAGTGCAAATGCTGCAGCTCATCTAGTGCTTTCAAGAGGGAAACTTCTCTATTGTCGCTAGAATAAGGACATGAGAGAAAAGCGTGTAACGGCAGGACAGGGCTCAAAGGTTGTGACTGTCCAGAGGTCAGTTCTAAAATGTGGTTTTAGTAGCAAACCCTACCTATCCTATGGAATAGAACCTAACATTAGTAGCTCTTTTATATTGTGATTGCTCATGAACTTACAATAGTCATATGACTGAGTAAAATAGATCCAATGCAAGCCTTTTTAGCCACAAAGTACACAAGCAAATAGACATAAGGGATCTACAATAAGACACAGACCACACCTTTTTTGTGGGTTTTTTTTTAAAAAAAAAAAGAGTAACTGTAATAGAAAATCTTAAACACACCAATAGATCCTTGGGCAAGACACCTAACGGTACATACTTGCCAACCATACAATATCCGCTGTGGAGCCCAGTGGTAACGTCTCTGCCTTTTGACTGTGAAAAAGCAAGTCAAAATACCAATCATCACATCCCTCCAATACAACTGGAGAAGCAAGTCTCGACTCCACGAGAAGCGGATTCAACCTAACCACCAGGTCGCTGCTCTACAATCATGAAAAGACAACTTGATCCCACTCAGAAGACACCACCAGCGTGTGTCCTTGGGCAAGTCACATAATGATATGGATGCGCCTACCTCACAAAATACTTGTACATCTCAGATTGTAAATTTCCTTGGGAACAAGGTCCCCCTGAATCAGGTTTTATCCATGTGTGCTATTCCAATGTATTCCTTGTACACGGTTCTTGAAAAGCGCTGCGGAACATGTGGCGCTATACAAATAAAGGATAATACATAGTATCTGCAATGTAAAAAAAGATACAAAACCAGACACGGGGCAACTTGACAACGTCTAAGCATTTAGAATAAGGCATGTTTGAGAAATGTGCTGTTCTTCCTTTCCAGGGATGATCCTTTTGGTCTTGGATAAGCTTCCTATTAAATTATACTCATTCTGGTAGCTATAATTAAGTCCTGTAAAATGGCTTGCGGTTATCTTATGCCCCGATTTAACGGGCTGTAGTATCATTAAGCTTTATTTCAGGACTCTGGTGGTGGTACAGTAATTAAGGTATATTAAACTTCATGGAAAAAATAAATCTGATTCTGTTTCCTACGTTTTTCCTTCAGCAAAATAAAGAGCAGTTTAAATACAGACAACTTCCTTTTCTTGCGATAAACATAACATGTTTGTGACAAGGAGTTTGTAGATTTATTATTGCATAATTCTCAAAATGATGTAACATCAAGACTATGCAAGATCTCAAATCATTGACATTCCTGTGTAAAAGCAAATGTTAGGAGTCGAATGCTGAGAAAATGAGGATACAATGGCGTTTTAGAATTGTAAGATGCACAGCTTTCTCTTGGGATCTCTGCAAATGCCACAAGGCAAGGGGATGGTTTCTTCACGGCTTTCTTTTGGACATTATCTCGTTATAGTTGGAGAGGGGGTCTTAACCTAGTATAAAGGACCAAAGGACAATGAAAGGAGCTGAAATGTGAAAGGTAAGAATTCAACAAAATATTACAAAAAGCGTAATGCACACTGATTCTTAAACACACAATTGGGTGCCACTGCCAACCAAATAACCAGACCACTCCTCAGCATGTCTTAAAGAAATCAGAAATGTAAGTAAGGAAGAAAGCACACCATTGAATACATAAAATAAACTTAAGGCAAGAGTAACAGGTAAGGCAAGAGTTCAACCATGCCAGTTTATACAAACTACATTTTATGTTCCCAAAGATACAAGGCAATTTTAATCTTAAATATGACGCCCCACCTAACCCATTGTAAGTGGCATGATCTGTGATGGTATTTATACGTCCCCTACGATCCTGAGATAAGCGTATGAGCCCTAACCCAAGAGGGATCCAGAACAGGAGTTTAAACTGTCCCCAGGCTTCCTCTGCTGCAAGGAGTTAATGAGCAGCACCTTAAATGGATTCCTGCCTGAAACAGAGGGGGAGACCGTGAGAAAGATCATGACTGGAAGAGGCTAAACATGGAATGTACTAGAAATTGTTGAACCTTGGTTTTTGCTAGTCTAATCCCAAGTAGTAAGGGTTGTTTTATTTGTGATGTTAGAGCTCAGATCAGCAAAGTTTTTATTTGTAAGGAAACTTTATGCAATCTACTCAGCCCATTCAGCAACTTAAAGACAAACGGTGTTGTTGTGATGCTACAAGGCTGTGACACTCTAGGGTCTGCAAGGACATGGTACCTGCATGAGAGTGCAGGATCACAACATCTATAATCAAGACTTTAAAATCGTATGACAGCATCTGATCCGGCAGCTTATGGCTTTACCTAGGCTGGAGAAATGATTGGCATTTAGATGCAGCATTGAAAAGCAAGTCTGGGTTAAAGTCGCAGCAAAGTGAAGAGGCAGACCTCTGTCAATTCACCGGGTAACTGAAGAAAGATAAACGCCTGGCAGGGAATGTGTTAATATTTCTAGATGTCCAAGTCCAAAGCTCTAATAATAATCTTTGAGAGCATAATAGTACAAATCAAGTTAGTATTCAAACTATACAAAATAAAGCTAAAGCTCAAAAGGGGCTTAGCCATTGTTTTTTTTGTATTATACCTAGAGAAAACATCCGAGCGTTCAATTCAATGAAGCTAAACAAATAAAAGGAACCAAGGCAACACGTCATTACCTATTTACCTACATCTTTATATAGCAGAAGTGGTATGCAATGCGTCTCACCACAAACATCTGCTCCATCCATACAGTGATCAAATAAAAAGACAGAAACCAAGACAGTTTTCTTTTACATTGGGCCATTTAAGATCGGGACTGAAAGATGATAATGGAAACCTGAATTGTCAGGAGGATTATATAGGAATAAAAAAAAGGAATGTGGCCAAAGCAAGCAGACCAAGCTGAAAGGTTTTCTGGGAATTCACTTCAAAACTTTAAACCTGTAGAACAATTCTGTCAGCGTGTCAAACAAATTCACTTTACATCATTCAAACAGATGTAAAGTATAGCCCTAGCAGCATGTATGATGCCAAGAACAGGACCGATACAAGATCAAAATATAGCTATAAAAATGAGCAAATTTTAATTGGACGGGATAGAAACCATGCCCTTTCTGTGACTACTTTGATTCTTTAGCAGCCTTAGGATAACAACAAAAAAAAAAAAAACACATGAGTGTCAATTCTAGAAGGGAGAAGAATCTTCTACTATCATTGAAAAGTGATTTCTTTACATGAAAAGAGTTACAGCACATACAGGGTATCAATTGTACACAGCGTTTATTTGGACAGGTAAACACTAGGGATGAGCCGAACACCCCCATGTTTGGTTCGCATTTGAACAATTTCAAAAGTTCGAGTTCGAACGCAAACTCGAACCAAACTCAATGGGAGTCAAAAGTTGGATTTTTAGAGTGCCCTCCAAGAGGGCATATATGCAAGATATTTGCCATAAAAGGTGTATGGGGGTCCGGGTAGTGCCCTGGGGGACAGGCAACAAGGACAAAAAGTTAAAAATAAGTTTTTAAAGGAACAGTGAGTTTTCCATGAAATAAGGGTTAAAAATAAAAATGAAAAATTCCTTCAAATATCGTGCCTAGGAGGTCCCCATAACCTGCCAGCGAAGTGGCGGATTTCTAGGATGTATATAAAAAAAAAAAAAAAATTGACGTTTCAAATGACGGTTTTCCTTTATTCATAAACAACTGCTTCGGCCGGCAGTCTGTATTAAAATAGGAGACGTTTTAGGACATGCAGAACAAGTTTAGTGATTTTTTTGGGCTAAATTATGGTGAAACTTATGCAGGCTTTGGATGAAAGTAACAATAGGTGCTTTAAAATTGGGCCTTTAGGCTAGGGTCAGACGAGCGTGATTTCTACGGACTGTACGTCCGAGCACACGGACGTACGTCAGTACGGAAGATGCAGTAGTGGCCACACAGTCCGTTTTTTCACTGACGTATATTTTGACGGATGTAGGAGGGAAAATAAAATAAAAAGCAAAACCATTTTGTCGGTGAAAAATGCTGGACGTATAAATGCAGTCCATCTGACCACGTTCCATTGCTCACACACAAAGCTATGCAGACGTTGCGGACGCAGCGCACTTTGTGCGGCTGTTCTAGAGGTTGTACGTTCTTGCCTGCCTTGCGTTCGTGGGCCGCGGCCGTTGTGCATCCGCAGTTCAGTGCGGACGTACTTCGTGTAGAGGGCTCCGACGGGCTTTCTTTCATGCTATCACGGACGTACTTTTAGGCGCAATCACGAACGTGAACACTACGCTCGTCTGACCCCGGCCTTAGGCCCCCGGCACACAAGCGTATCTATGGCTCAGGTGCGTCCGTGCATTTTTGACGGGGAAGGCCATCCGCCGGATGTGAAAAAGCCCTCCCCATCAAAAAGCTAAACGGACGCTGACAGGATACAAAGCGCTATTCTCCATAGGAGGATCGCGCTCTGTACGCTGAGCGCAGAGAGTGGAAGGAACGCCCACTTTCACGGACGTTCCTTCCTTTCTCTCAAAACGCTTGTGTGCCGCCAGCCTTAGAGTCGGCAACAGTGCCCTCACACAGTAACCCCTCTGAGGATATGAATCTGGTACAGGCGTCAGTGGCAGTGCACCCAAATATTGTGCTTTTGGTGCCAGGTCAGCAAGTGCCATCATACAGTAACCCCTCTGTGGTATTGTGGAAGAGTGCAGGGGTGGACCATGTGGTCCTATATTAAAAAGATATGAATCTGGTAAAGGCGTCGGTGCACCCAAATATTGTTCCTTTGGTGGCAGCAAGTGCCTTCACACTGTAACCCTTTTGTGGTATTGGAAGAGTGCAGGGTTGGACCCTGCAGTCCAATATTAAAATTATATGAATCTGGTAATATAGGCGTCAGCGGCAGTGCACCAAAATCTTACTGCGCTATAGTGTATGGCAGGATGGAAGAGCACCAGCAGTAACAAGCAGCGGAATATACCAGACAGGGGCGCAGAGCGAGAGTAGTGGTTATAACAAAACCAGCTCAACAACGTTTAGGCACTAGTACTGCGCTACTATATATGGTGAGAATTTGCCCACACCAGTCCCGGCGGCTCTGCGTCATCACGCCACGCCCTGCCCCCTGATCACTCACAGCTGCGCCGGAGCTCCTGGCATTCAGCCAGCTTGCGGCACCATGCGTCTGGGGCGCCCCCCCACCCCCCGATCGCGCCCCCCCACCCCCCGATCGCGCCCCCCCACCCCCCGATCGCGCCCCCCCGATCGCCACCCGGGGCCCTGGATGTCACAATATTACAATCCAAACGCAAACGGGTTAAGTAACCAAATTTGTAAGAAGAAGAATTAATGCAGCATATGAATCCACACTGCCGGGCAGCACCTTAAGGCCCGGTTCACACCTAAGCGTTTTACAGCGCGTTCCTGCACGCTGTAAAACGCATAAACAGGGAAATCCCATTATTTGCTATTGGACCCGTTCATACCTGAGTGTTTTACAGCGTGCAGGAACGTGCTGTAAAACGTCCTACGCTCAAAAAAGTACAGGAGCTTCTTTGGGGCGTATTGCAGCGTGTTCACTCTGCAGTCTATGGCCGTGAACGCGCTGCAATGCGCGTTCGCATGTTTTTTACGTTTGTGCGATACGCACGTTAAAACCGCACATATTGCGCGCGGGAAAAAAACGCAGGTGGGTACCCAGCCTTACAGTATAATTAATGCAGCATATGAATCCTCACACTGCCGGGCAGCACCATTCCAGTTTGTGGATCCAGTAAACAAGTGAGTATTAGAAAGAAAAAAAAAAAAAAAAAAGGTTTTATTTTATGTTGCTGGGGACATTTAAAAATGTCCTCGGATTTTTTTTTTTTAAAAAAATGTGCCGCCTTACCTTAGCCTGGTGGTCAGTGGTGGCTCCCTGGATCCTGGTTGGGCGGAAGGGGGGGGGGGGTTCTGCCGTGGCTCCCTCCCTGGAGTTCCTGCGCCACCTCTCTGCCACATGCACCCTGGATCCTGGTTGGGCGGAAGGGGGGGGGGGGTTCTGCCGTGGCTCCCTCCCTGGAGTTCCTGCGCCACCTCTCTGCCACATGCACCCTGGATCCTGGTTGGGCGGAAGGGGGGGGGGTCTGCCGTGGCTCCCTCCCTGGAGTCCCTGCGCCACCTCTCTGCCACATGCACCCGGCTGGCCAGCCCGCCCAGTTGCAGCTCTGTAATCTTGCGGCCGCATGCTCCTCAAGTCAAGGGGTCCTTGGGAGGGAGACTCCGGCGGGCTGCCCTCTACAGTGCCTGATTTAGAGGGCCTCGTCTGCCTGATGTTTTAGCAACAAGAATGTTTTATCCCATAGGCTTCAATGTTAAAAATATTCCCGTTTTAATCCAATATCTAATAAACCAATGCTTATAATATTCTGCAGTAAAGAGTGTATTTTTAGAATTTTAAGCATTTTTTATACTTTTTTTTTTAAATAAAAAAAATTCAAATTTATGGCGAACACACCAAAAAGTTTGAAGTTCGCGAACTTTCGAAAAGCCAAAGTTCGAATCGAACTCCAAACCGATCGAACCGAACAGCTCATCCCTAGTAAACACCCCGCTGCATTTATAGTAGAGCTCCAATTCCTAAATCACCGTTGCCTTACAAAGTCTACAGAGCAAGGAAACCCCACAGAGGCGCGGTCCATCAAGAAGCAGCTGCTGCACTGCTGCTTTATAGCAAAGCCGATTGCTGCAGAAGTATTATTGAGCGCTCTGCATCAACCTGAGCTAAAGCTGTAATGACTTTCTGATTCTCCTGGTCAGAAACCTATCAGCTTCCAGTTTAGAGCTAAATCTACTGTACAACCACAAACCCTTCCCCTGTGAGGGCTAATTTAGCCGTGCTGAGCGCTGAAATGCAACACAGCATCAGTTGCGATTTACTAATTTAGTACTTTCAGCTGCTTACAAACTGAACACCTCTGCTGTCTCCCTTCCCACAAATAAGCAACTCAACCACTTCAGCCATGATGAGGCCAGAGGAACACGCAACAACAACAGAAGGTATTTTATCATGCAGCCCTCATTGGAAATTAACAAGATCTTTAAAAGGAATTGCAGGTCTAGAAATATTTTTTTTTTAAATTGACAGTTAAACACTTGTAAACCTATAGACAAACTAGAGTAAACCAAAAGTTTCAAAAAAAGTGTAAAAAAAATATTTATTTTCCTGCTTTAAACTCTGTAATCTTCTCCAGGCGTCGCCCTCAAAAAGGGGTGTTTCTTAATCACCTACTTCCTGGATATTCCCCGCCTCCTCCACTATCCCACCCAGCAAAGCTTCACATTAACAACATTTCTTGCTCCATCTTGCCCACAGCCCCAATGCACCCCACTACTTCACATACTCCGCTATTACCCTCAACTAGCGTGTCACCCCTATCCTCTTTGATTGTAAGCTATTGGGCAGGGTCCTCCCTCCTACTGTTCTGTGTGTTTAACTTGTAGGGACACTTGTTATTCTGCCTCTCCCATTGTACAGCACTACGGAACTTGCTAGCGCTTTATAAATACCTGTGACTGTATAAACAAACAAGTTGTGCAGCTCAGGACCTCAGACTGGGGAAACTAAGGAACTGAATAATAGCATCTCTGCAACTGTGAAAGTGAAACGTACTTGCTGACTCGCTCACAGACTCCCTTGCGCCCTTTCCTGGGTTACATACTCACTGTCTCAAAGTACCTTAACACAGCCACTCACTCTCACACTTTGTGCTGTCCATCTCTTGTGCACGCTCTCTCACTGCACCTTTTCTTGGTGGCCCTCTGCTTTATCCTGCTGTCTTTCTTTACCATTTCTTGCTGCGTCTGTGCTTTTCTTTGTTGTCTCTTTGTCCCTTTATCTCCCTGTGTGTATGAATTTCCTTCCCTGTAGTAGCTGGGGTGAAAGTTTAGCCCTGCCCTCCCAAAGCCACCACTCACAGTGCAGGAGGGAGGAGGAGCAACTCAGTGGCACATGCTCAGTGTGTTTTTTATCTATACTTAGTATTGCACGCTGATTGGTTAGCTTAAAGTGCCTCCTGCGGTGGGCGTGGAAAATGCCAAGAAAGAAAAGCAGGGAAATATGAAAAAAATATCGTATTTACTTGCTTTTTATGTCTGCTGAATGAGACTACGGACGCATTCAAAAGGCATAGCATGTTTTTAAAAGCACACTAGCAAAGCATGCATGTCCCTTTAAGCATAACAACGGCATGATACGTACCAGCAAATGGCACTGGTAAGTTTCTGCATATAGAAAAGAGTCTCTTCTCACAGACATGAATCTGGCTCCAGTGGAATCCTACATGGCAGTCCTGCAATTTGAGATATTTAACATCTCGCCCAAAAGCATTGCATTTTTGTGCTGTGCCAGCAGAGAACGCTTAATGTGCCATTCTGAGCAGACGGCAGGAGACCATGCCATTCCAGGAAAGCTACGCTCTGTGTAGGTGTGGGCCTTATTGACACTACATTTATTGTGCGCTCCGCAGACAGGGATGGGACAATTAACAGCACAAACAATGCATTCCGCTTTAGGATGCATTCCATTTGCAAAAAGTCTGAAAAACAAAAAGACTAGATTTCATTTTTAAATTCAGTATTCCCACCGATAACACTGACAGGCTGGAATGAAGTGTCCAAATAGGACGATCATTGGTTAACTGCCGAAAATGGCATCAAAGTCCATCTGTAACTGCAACATCAAGACTTGCATACATCAGATCCTAGGAGTGAAAGTCAGATCTCACTGCTTAAAGATGCACCATATTACATCTCACCTGAGCTGCATTGCTGGTGGCAGTCACAGATGTGGATGGCATGCTGCAAACAGCAGATACCACCCACCCCCCACTACTTGACGGGGGGGGGGCGCTGAACGTTTAATAGGGATGAATTTTACACTGACTTGCATTTCAGTTACTGTCATCCTTGGCTCTTAGGCCCTGTTCACACTGTGCGATTTCATCCCTTGGATTTTGCGGCGACATTGCAGCAAAATCCACGCAACGTCACGCTATGTAGCTTCTCCAATGCATTTCAAAAGGAGCTGTTCACATCTCACGCGTCGCGGTAGCATGTTGCTGGTACATAACCCTTTTTTTGCGATTTTCATTGTTGGGGCTTTGCAAAAATTGCACAAAAACCGCGACGTCATCGCTCTATGTCGCGAATATGAAAATTGTGCGGAAAAATCGCGTGATTTTCAAATCGCACAGTGTGAACGGGGCCTTAAAGTTTGTCAACCTCAGGTCACCACAACTTGACAATAAAATTCCCCATATGGAAAGATCTTTGCATTGTCTGATGAAAACATCATTTGGATCATACCGTCTTGCACTTTCAAAGTTTAGTATTACACTTAGCCTTGTAAATAATACAAACATGTCATTTTTAGTTTTACTTGAAGGATAAAATCTATTCAAATAAAGGGTAGAGCAATAACCACACACGCCATTATGTAATACGAATATATTACACTAGAGTTGGGAGACATACGGCTGCCACATGCTACATTGTAAGAATATTTGTATACTCATGTCACTTATTTTTCTTGGCAGGGTATGGATTGTACAAACCACTTTCAATAGACATTATCCATGTGTTCCTGACAGTTTAAACGCCCATAAAAGCAAATTAAAGGGAAAGTGGAAATGATAGCCACGTGATTATAGTGTGCTTTGTGCATATAGGGTGGATCAGGGATGCTCTAATTGGTCTTCTATAAAGTGACACGTAGCAGTAGACTGGTATTCACTCATTTAATGCTATCTTACTAGAACGTAGGATTCATGTAGCCCAATGCTGAATCCACCTCTTTCCTGTACAACCTCTAGGGTAGATGCCACATCAAGTCAGGGCGCCAGATGGCAAACGTCAGAGAAAAACCAAAAACAAAGAAAGTTGCAGCGAGGGGGGGGGGCACAGAGAAGGGAGGGTTGAGAGAGAGCAAAGACGATACAGTGCATTCATAATTCATGTTTAGCCGGTTATCCAGTTTTTATGGGAATCTGTCTAGCCCCGTTATATTGAAAAAGATTTGAGTGTTTTAAAGTTGGTATAAATCTATCCACATTATCCCTCCTTTGGATGCACAGATAAAGCCATTTGGAGCAGAATGCTCAGAGCGCTGCCGTTTCCTTCGGCTCATACAGGGAGTCTTGAAGTGGAAGCTGTAGACTTGTGTCCGCTCGAATATGAATCAGCTGCTCAGATGTGTCTCAAACATGATCGTGCACGGCAGCCTTTAAATGTCTTACGAGATGACATTTTTATTTCTGCGATGCACAAGCAGCACGCGGGCTGCAGAGCAATCAGCGGTCATTAGTAAGCCAGTACTTTAGGCTGCTAATGAGATTGCACAATTGGCTGTTTCCAGGTGGATGCGCCGCATTTAAAAGCTTTTGAAGGGCTTTATAAAAATAGGTCAGGCCCCGTCTCCTTGACAATATTCTGCTTTTCCTTTCTCGTGTTATACCAAGATGAAACTTTTGCGCATGCCGAGTAAAAAGAATTGCGATTACCTAGCCAAGAATCTGCAAGCTCAGGAAGTCAATTAACACCGATAAATATGTGCATACGGATATGTACCTAAGGAAAACCTGTCACACTGTTTTACTGAGGCATCATATTTAGTTGCAAGTATGGAATCCATCATTGCAAATTAGGGTTATATATCATAGTTGTAAAAAAGTGGAAACTATTGAAAATTAATTAAATGTTCTGCCCAATATTTTTTTCTTTTTCAGGTGAATTTATTCACCTTTTCTCTTTCTGTGCAATTTGCATTCCGCACTACTGACGTGAGACTAACTGGCCTATAGTTTCTCGATCCTCCCTACTGCCCTTCTTGAAAATGGGCACGACATTTGCTATTTTCTAGTCTTTGCATGTATTGGAGGTCTGGTGTCTGGGTACACATGTATCTGAGGTCTGTTTTGTGTGGGTCAGGGTGTGTGTAGGCCTGTGCAGGGGGTAAATGGTGTGTGGCCATACATTTCAATATTAACATAAATTGGACAGGCTTTCAGCAAAATCCTAAAATATTTATTGGAAAGCGGTCACATGACGTTAAAGTATCGGTTCTCTGTATCTGCGAGTACATGAAAAAAAGTATTGGTACTCCTACGCGGTCTTAAAATAATGGAGGATCGCATATTGCAGCTCCATCAACGCGTACCCTAGCGCTTTGACGGAGAGGGCTACTGCACAGACACAGCACGGCCGCTGTTGCGCAGATGCCAGAAGGCACGTCAGTATGGGCGCACAGTGCGCTTGTTTGACCGGCCTTAAACAGGCACAAAAATTCTACCATAACCACAAAAAACTCAAACACAAGCGTGATTTTTGCGTCGTACCAACATGAGAAAATCGACAAGTGTAGTGCCAAGTTGCAAGAGCGAGCAGAGGGGGGGAAAAAAAAAAAAAAAAAAAAAAAAAAAAGGAGCAAGGCTGTAGATTTTAATTGCTACAAAATATGCCTTTTTTAGTAGCTTCTAAGGCTAAGGTCAGACGAAAGCATTTTTAACGTGCGTTTAGACGCACGAAATCACGGCCGTGCTAGCAGCAAATGACGTCCAATGCCGGGGAACATACGACGAACGGCCGCACGAAAGGTCGTCCGCGCAACGCAAGTGGCAAACGAACGCATTTTTTCTAGAACGTCAAACCTCTAGTACGGACGTACAGAGTGCGCTGCGTCCGCATAGCGGCGTGTGTGTGCGTGATTAGGAGACGTCAGACGCTGCTAATGTACAGCTAACATAACGTCCAGACACAAAAAAGTGTTTTATTGATGATCCGTACAAAATCACAGACGAAAAGGCGCATCGTATGACCGCTATCGCGTATTCCGTGAAAAAATGCATCCATTCGTTCGAACGCACTTTTTCACAGACAACGCGAAAATGCGTTCGTCTGACCCTAGCCTAAATGTGAGCATTGTTTATTTGCCCTCACACTTTATTATCACCTCGTTTTATCTGCATCCAGAATGGGGCAGCTTTTCCATAGGATACAGAGAGGAATAAAGGAATCACTATGATATAGTATTTAAAAGTTTGGCAAGCTGAAAGAATTGTGCCTTTTATCCCTTCCCTAATCTTAATGCTACATCCACTCTTTTATAAAATAAATAAAAACAATGACACAACTTAACATTGTTCTTTTCATTCAAACCACTTTTTAAACTTTAGCAAATGAAAAGACGATTTTTTTTAACGTTCCCTTTTTGGAAAGCAATAATTTGGGCTGGTTGCTAGTTTTACACCTCAATACATTACAAAGATCTTGCTGTTCAATGTAAATAACAATCTGGGTTGCAGCTGCCATTTGGAAAATGTGTTCATATTCATGGAAAGGCTTGGCATATCCTTGGTATCAACTTGTAATTACAATTGGCTTGAATGGAGATTCTGGCACAACACACGTCCAGCGCCTCACAGGGCTTGTAATAATCATATACTAAGAGCAGAAATCAGCAGGAAACTGCCTCACAGGCAAGGCTGCTCGCTGACATAACCATCCGTTTGGGGACGACTTGCTCTCCCCCGCTGTCATTTACACAAGGTAACTGGCAAAAACTTAATAGACTGAATCCTCATCCTGGAATGAACATTTATCTGTAACAAGCAGGCGATGGCAAGGACTCTTTGAAAAGCGGCAATAAGACAATAGGAGTTAAAATAACGTGACTGGAGAGTTATGATAAGAGCTACTTCTCATTGATAAGAAAACTGATTCCACTCCATGGGAAGTTTGATATACAATAGTCAAGCCCTGACAGAGCTAAAAATAATATAATAATATATAATATCCAGGTTCCGGACGCTAGCATCATTCGACGCTTCAGTCTTTCCTCAGGATGGAAGTCCCAGCAGGGATTGAAACATTGAAGGATGCCACCATAATAAAGTATTTGTTTCTAATAAGAAGTCTCTGTGTGCATCCGGAACTTGCATTCTATACATTAAATTTTGCAGCTGGGATTGGTGTCACCGGAGCAAGCACCGTGGTATGTGGAGAGAATATATATATATATATATATATACGAAATCAAGGGACAATCACTGTTTGCTGTAAGTATAAAAAAAAAAAACACACAACCCAAACGAGTAAAGGGTTAATTTTTACTAATCTATTCAACTAAAAAGAACAGTATAGGCAGCATGTCCACTTAGGCTGGGTTCACACCTGGGCATAGCGCTGCGTCGCGCAATGCGCGTGTTTTTTTTAACGCGCGTTGCAGCGCGTTCGCGGCTATGATATGGCCGCGAACGCGCTGCTGTATGCCCGAAAGGAAGCTCCCGAACTTCTTTTTGCGTTGGCCGTTTTAAAGTGCGTTCCTGTGCACTTTAAAACGCTTAGGTCTGAATGGGTCCCATAGCAAAGCATGGGATTTCCCCGTTCCTGCGTTTTAAAGCGTGCACGAACGCGCGTTAAAACGGCTAGGTGTGAACTGGGCCTTAAGGGATTACTTCCTGCAGCAGGTACTAGTCTCCCCAGAAGAAAACCAAAGAGGTCAAGGTTTGAGATATGACTTTTTTTTTTTTTTTTTTTTTTACAGTCCAGGCTAAAAAGAGGGAAGAGAAAATCAATGTGCGGGTCAAAAAGCATAACTAATCCCTTTGGGTTCAGCCTCAAGAATTCCTTTAAGTAAAGGGTCAATGAGTAACTGGATCTACACTTTTTAACTTTTATATTATTGATCAGAACACCAGACAGACATAAATATTTTAAAATGTATATAAAGGTCTCTTATGTCAGTATAGTGTCAGTATAGTGTCAAGACCAAATGAAGACAATAAAAGATACGCACTAGTATGGTTTTGATTTCCTATTGAATCCATAAACTGCTATTTATTGGTTCATACAGAATATATAGGGATATAAATAATCCTATGATTATTGTTTGTCACATAACATGAGGGTTAACTTGAATCAAAATACTGGTTACAGGCAATTACCTGGTACATCTACTTATCCACTGTGCTGAAATTATATAGTTTAGGACTTGAGAAAGGTCCTTGCACTGGGCCGAAACAATGCCTAGCCGTGTTTACATGCTTTTATAGAAAAGCGCGCTGTACCAATCTGTTTTCCTCTAGCCTTACCGGATGGCTTTCAAAGCGCTTACAATGCGAGTCACTGGACTGTCTGGATATTCGCAGGAGACTTTTGTGGTGAGTTTTTAAACAATTTGATGGGTTAAAATGGGTGGGGTGTCTCGTCTCCCCTCCCCCCATTGTAGAGTTTCTATTTTTGCGAGTACCTCCACCCAGGGACATTTCCCCCCCCCCCTGACATTTTCTGCGATGCCAAGTGGACTCTGGTTTCTCTGCTGTACTCAGACGGCATTTGTTTTACATTTTTCTTATGATGCGCCATTATGGAGGACTCTGTGCAACCCTGCGAGGCCCTCATTTTATGTTTGATGGTACGATGACATCCTTACTATGTGGTTATGGTAATTGATCCTACGAGGCTAACTTTATTGGTCGACCCGTTATTACTTTTTATTTCTGTATGATCTACTGCTGGCTTATTTTCAAAATAAAATCTTGAATATTGAAAAATGCGTGGGGTGTGGACAGAACAAAGAGTGCCATAAATCTTTAACAAATTAACCCCTTCATTTCCCTCCTGTTTCAACCCCAGAGCATTCTTTAACCTCCCCATTTACGTTGACATTTCGTGTCTAAAAGTGGCCTATACACCCCCCCCCCCCCCAAGCTGTATTCCTGAGTGTGGCTCTGGGTTAAATTCCTATGTTGGAAGTGGTAACCCCGAGCAACACTCAGGATGCCGTTGGATACAGTTGCAAGAAAAAGTATGTGAACCCTTTGGGATTACGTGGAGTTTTGCATGAATTGGTCATAAAATGTGCTCTGATCTTCATCTAAGTCACAACAATTTGAAAAACAAAGTCTGCTTAAAATAATACAACACAAACATTATATGTTCATGTGTTTATTGAACATAACATGTAAACATTCACAATGCAGAGTGGAAAAAGTATGTGAACCTTTGGACTTAATAACTGGTTGACCCTCCTTTGCAGCAATAATCTTGACCAAACATTTCCTGTAGTTGCAGATCAGACCTGCACAACGATCTGGAGTAATTTTGGACCGCTCCTCTTCACAAAACTGTTTCAGTGTAGCAATATTCTTGGGATGTCTGGTGTGAATCGCTCTCTTAAGGTCATGCCACAGCATTTCAATCGGGTTGAGGTCAGGACTCTGATTGGGCCACTCCAGAAGGCGTATTTTGTTTTGTTGAAGTCATTCTTTTGTTGAATTACTTGTATGCTTTGGGTCATTGTCCTGTTGCATCACCCACCCTATGCAGAGCTTCAGTTGGCGTACAGATGGTCCTACAAAAAAGGCACAGCGCACAAACATCAAAACCTCATCCCCACTGTAAAACATGGCGGAGGGAGCATCATGGTTTGCGGCTGCTTTGCTGCCTCAGGGCCTGGACGGATTGTTGTCATTGATGGAAAAATGAATTCCAGAGTTTATCAAGACATTTTGCAGGAAAATGTAAGACCATCTGTACGCCAACTGAAGCTCCGCATAGGATGGGTGATGCAACAGGACAATGACCCAAAGCATACAAGTAATTCAACAAAAGAATGACTTCAACAAAACAAAATACGCCTTCTGGAGTGGCCCAATCAGAGTCCTGACCTCAACCCGATTGAAATGCTGTGGCATGACCTTAAGAGAGCGATTCACACCAGACATCCCAAGAATATTGCTACACTGAAACAGTTTTGTGAAGAGGAGCGGTCCAAAATTACTCCAGATCGTTGTGCAGGTCTGATCTGCAACTACAGGAAATGTTTGGTCAAGATTATTGCTGCCAAAGGAGGGTCAACCAGTTATTAAGTCCAAAGGTTCACATACTTTTTCCACTCTGCATTGTGAATGTTTACATGTTATGTTCAATAAACACATGAACATATAATGTTTGTGTTGTATTATTTTAAGCAGACTGTTTTTCAAATTGTTGTGATTTAGATGAAGATCAGAGCACATTTTATGACCAATTCATGCAAAACTCCACGTAATCCCAAAGGGTTCACATACTTTTTCTTGCAACAGTACATCACCTGTCCCTGCCCTCCCTCAATGTCCCTCGCAGTCTCCTCCGCCGATCGCGACCCTCATACTTCCTGGTTCCCTCCTCGCAAGAAGGAAACTAGGAAGTATGAGGTTGCGATCGCCGGAGGAGAGTGCGAGGATCAGCGAGGGAGCGCACAGAGAGGTTATGTATACAGCCCGAGTGACTTGGGTTTACCGCTCTCAGCGGTGAAATTTGACCCCGAGACACACTCGGGAACACGGTCAGGGGGGTTAAGAGTTTACCTCTGAATATAAACATCCGGCTGTATGCCTATTTAGTAACGACGTATCCAGGTTTTAATTTTGTTCTAAACATAATTATTTAAGGTCACTCATGCATTTGACTTTTGCTCAAGCTCCAAAAAGAAAAAAAGACATAATAGGCAGGCATGAGACAATGACGAAGAACTTGTTTGCCACGTGGAATCATCTCTTCACCCAGTGACATCAGATTTAGGTGGGGATATCACTGCAGGCATAACAATGAGAATGCTCGGCTTCATAATGTACAACAAAAGCATACAGTAGTGTCCTCTAAAACAGAGTTCATTAAAGGAAGAATATTTATGGGAATGTAGCCAAACAGCAAAGTATTCATGCTGCCGAGTTGGCAGCTGATCATTACGGTTCTACTAAAATCACACCACAGATATATAAAATTGATTTGAGAATTAGGTATTTCAACAGAAAACTTGAATTACGGAATGTGGATACTTCAGCGCTACGTAATCAACTGCTGTTTGAGTGAAGAAATCAGACAATGTGTATTTTGATTTATGAGAACGGGATCTGCATGTTAAATATAGTGAAGATAAACAGAAGTTAAATATTCTAGCCCACTGGAAAAACCAGAAGGACAACAATTTCTACCGGTGATGGTAATAAAACCTAACCTTATAATAAACCAAGTGCCATTTAAAAACAATTTCACATTGAATATGGCCATTCTCACACTTAGCAGACATCACACACATTAAAACCAAAACACATCCACTGTTTTGGTTTTGTTTTGTTTTGTTTGGAATGATTCCCTCTAGACCAGGGGTCAGCAACCTTGGCTCCCTGATGTTTAGGGAACTACATCTCCCACAATGCTCAGTCACCCATTAGGCTGACTGAGCCACATGGGAAATGTTCTCAAAACATCAGGGAGCCAAGGTTGCTGACCCCTGCCCTAGACCAACTACAGAGATTTACATTATCTGTGGCTCTAGGTGGAAAAAACACGGAAGATATAATGTCCTAAATGAGAATAAAAATGCAAAGTATGTGGAATATAAACCTCAGTTTTTTGGACTCACAAAATCCCTGGGGGAATAGGCATCCTTAGGGTGCTCCTGTGGAATAAGCAGTTCTCCCTAGATGTAGTCTTTCGAGTTGTGGATGTACCACCCTATGTTACCAGCTGGTTTAGATCTTTAAACGTGCCCAATAACAGGAGACCACCACAGGATACCAAGATAGAAAATTTATTCCACATACAAAAGTAAAATAAATTAAAATATAAGAGTATTAAAACACAATGACACGTTTCGCCTGGAGAACCAGACTTCCTCAAGGGCAAAATTTGTTTTAGACAAGGTGCCCGGCCCAAAAGAAGCCAAAATTACCAGCTATTTCCCAAAAAAGAATACACCTTGGGAACATCCAAATCAATTCAGCCCTCTGGTGGATTCATCACCACTAAAGAGAAGGATGGAGGAAATTTAAGGGTGATACAGGAGAATAATGATATACATTTGAGAAAAGCTGGCATTTTCAATCTAACGAGCAAACCATTGAAAGAAGGGGAAATTCTGCCCCAGTGAGCCAATTAATAAGTTTGATATTTTCCTAGATGCAAGACGTTTTTAAACTCAAGCTAACTTTAAAACGTTTTTTTCATAAAGAGAGAGATTGAGGAACAAGTAGATGTTGAAAGAAGAAAGATAAAACACCAAAATCTTTGCACTTTTATTCTCATTTAGGACATTAGATCTTCTGTGTTTTTTCCCATTGTTTGAATAAGGAGAGTGTGAACCGTCTCCTGGGAGATTGTCCTTTTGACTCTAAAGCTGAGTATTTTTGTATTCACCTAATTTTATACTTGATATTTCTGTGGCTCTAGGTATCTCCTAAATTAGAATAAATGAACTGCCATGTTGTAGCCACAGGGGAAAGAAAAAACAGTATGAACCAAAACGACCTGTTTTGGTCATAACATCAAAATTTTAGATAGCCAAGGATTTCCATTGATCATTAGCCGCACCACATTAGTGAGTAGTCATCAAATGGCAATATTCGGAGCTGGTAAATTGCTAAGCTGTTAAAATATTGGTTTTGGATTTGTTACATTGGTCCCCACCTCTAAAAAGCACCCAACGCATTTCGCCCGTCAAGGCTTGTCAGGAGTGGTTAAGCACTACAATACACAGTGGATGGGTTTGTTTTTAATGTGTGATAATGCTGTGATGTCTGCCAAGTAGGAGAATGGCCATATTCAATGTGAAATAGAAATTGCTGTGTTTTTTTCAGTGGGGTAGAATATTTGTCTTTGATGAAGGGTAACCCCTAAAATATCCTGTGACTAGATTGTTTTTTGAGATACATGTGGTTGCATCTTGTTCTCTCATGTACTCGAGTTATGCTTTACTACCTGTGTAGTAGTTCTTAAACAGAAGTTAGTTTTAAGAGGAACTCTATGGTCTGAATTCTAAAATTTAGGGTCAGAAAGCCACGTCCTGCAAAATACAGCAGTTTTGAAGTTGTGTTTAGGGAAAAGGGCGTGATCTACAGTTGGTACTCTGGTATTCAAACAATCCATTTGGCTCGCACAAATTATTCCATTTACTACAGCGCAAACGTACATTTATGTGACCACCTAAATGGAAGGACGTGCTATGGCAAGTCTATAGAATGCCAGGATATAAACAAGAATACGCTGCATTAATCACTTGTTATTGTATTCAATCTGTGCTGAGCAATGATGAAAAACTATAGGTCACATAATCAACAACTCAATATAGATCTCCCTTCAAGGATTAGTCAAGAGCTTTTTTTTCCTTTAAACATAAGCAGGTGAAAATGATAATTGAAAAAGACATTTGTATTTTTGTTTGAATTATTGGATTATATTTTTTTTTGCACTGAAGGAAATCAAATGTACAGGCTGGGTGGAGTAGAGGTAACATCACGGCTCTGCGTGGAGAGAGCCTGTGGAGACATGGGTTCGATCCCGTCAAATGCACCTCTCCAGTAAGTGTCCTTGGGCAAGACACCTAACGGTACATACTCACCACCCAGGATATACTTGAAAATGAGAGAAATCTTAATGTATCCTTCCTGGTAAAATCCTTGCTCAAAAAAAAATATATGTCTAGGACAGTGCCTGGTAGCCTAAGACCCCACATTGTTCAGACTCTGCCTCCCCATCCAACCACCCACCCACCCAGTGCTGGTCTATAATTTGTAGCTTCCTTTCCAGCTGCTTCCACTTTGCAAATCACCCTAATTAATCCAAGGTTCTAGCCCTTCCCATGATATGATAATCTGTATATTTGTGTTTTGTTTTCAATATCTTGCATTGCATTACTTTGTATTTCTGTAACAATTCAATGTTCTTGAACCCAGGACATACTTGAAAACGAGAGAAATCTCAATGTATCCTTCCTGGTAAAATCCATTGCAAATAAATAAATGAAAACTACAAGCCCATGATACAGAGTCAGAGACCTTGAAATTACCAGAGAATGAAACAAGTAGTAGTTAAAAAATAAATAAATCCACATCTTAGGTGCCAGGGCTAGACATTATTACTCAAAAGGCCCATAGACTTTCCAATCATCAAGAATAGCTTTCGTTTTCAAGACAAGGGAAACTACAGTTTGTCCTAAATAATACTGGTGCCAAGTAAGTCCAACTATATATGACAATTGTTAAAATATCCAACTTTGTAAGAAGATGCTCACCTCTAAATCACAGCTGTAGTCCGTTCCATCCAACAGGATCACCTTACATGGCACAGTCTTCACTTTCTTCGTTGATTTAAGTGTGCTGCCTTTCTTTGTTTCAGCAGGCTTGGACGCCGTTACTTCATTTGTGAGGTCTTCATTTTCCTCTTTTTCAATAACCTTTAATTCTTCCTCTTTGTGTTCCTCTTTAGCAGGCTGCCAAGGACAATAGCAGAAATTTAGGGATCCATGAGATACGGAGTACATTAGGAGGGTAAAATCCTAAAAGCACTTCATTTTCTCTGATTTAGGGAGTGCCAAATGGATTCCTGTCATAACAAGCATCAACATCTATTTTGCAGTAAACCGATTTTGAAGAGATGTATCTATTGTAGGCAAAAAAGTGAACTATTACATTATTCACGGAGCTACAGAAAGGATTGGCAGATCCAAGAGACACGTGGCTTTTGACTTCTGGAATTTGACCCTTTGCTCCGAAATTTGTCTACACAAAATTGTCTGCTAACGGGTAGCTTTACTGCACTAAACACCACAAGTGTAAGGCAGGGGGTTGCCTTCGGGAGAAAAAAATAATATATATATATTTGGAAGAATGGGAAAGCCAAGAGACACGAGGGTGCAAGTAAAGAACATTCTACAACACCACAAACCACAGAAATAAGAAAAGGCAGAGTAGAGGGGAGGAATATCTATCCAATAAAAAAGGGATGAGTGAGACTGCAACAGGAAACGCATAAATGGCTGCTCCCTCCAAGGAGAGAAACAACCCAATTAGATCAGGAATGCAGGTCCAGAAAATGTAACTTTAATATTCTTCTATAAAAATAAACAAAAAACTAGATCAGACAATTGACAGACAATTAGTCAATACACACAACCATTACCCGTCGTTACATATTTATGGGGAAAGTGTCCCCCATGCACAGCTGTGCTTGAAACAAGACTTCAGCGTCAAAGGTTATCCAACGCGTTGGTTCCAGCGAGCTGCTACAACTACACGTGAACAATTACTGGCTGATCAAATTCAACCGCAAAGCAAACTAATTATTGGTGGTGTATTGGAACGTATTACGCAGGTTGGAATACAGACAAGGAGATTGATTAGGTTTTGGCCACTCCTGACTCGGGATGCACAATTGGCAAAAGGTCTCAATGAAACAGGCATCAATTACGTCAGGAATTTGAGGGATAGACTGGTGCATGGCCATTACATTGACACCTACTACAACCAAGAGAACTACAAGGATGTCAAGTAAATTGTGTGGCGTGCAGGTTTATCTTGAAGGACTCCAAGATTGGCGTTCATTAAGAGAGTCAAAAGCTATTTAAAATTGAATAATTTCTTAATTGCAATTCCTCTGGTACAGTGTCATCTCCCTGACCACATCAGTCTATTGCTAATCTAACGCTTACTCCTTTGAGAGGTGGTATTGTACTATGCTGCCACCTTCTCGCTTCCTCTATACCCGCTGTAGAGTCTCACACTAATCCTGTAGTGTAAATGCTGATGTATAGACTTTGTCTCCCACAATTACCCTAGGCTGGCCGTCCACAGGCACCATATTTGTGCGAAGGTGCGATGATCCGATATCGTCTGAAGTCGTCCAAGCGATCCTACAACATGCAGGCGAATCAGCCCTCTTCCACTGCATCCGACCACCATCAGACGACTTCAGACGATTTTATGTCTTTACAACAGATGTGCGATCCTTTTGATTTCAATAGATTTTATCGGATGATGCTGAGACGATCTGGTACAAGAGAAGTGACAGCCCATAGGATGCAATGGAAAAATAAACTTGAATAAAAAATTAGACAATTTTTTTAATCTGCAGGAAAAAAAAGCATTTTAATTTGTTGGTAAAGGGGAAAAAAATTTGTATTTTTCTGGGCAAACTTTTGGGTTCCGATTTTTTTTAAAAAAAGCGACGAGGCTTTTTTTCACTTCAATCTCTTTTTGTCATTGTGCCGGCTACAGCATTGCTCTCCCTGGTGCTGAAACATTTCAGCAGCAGGTAGAGGGGAGGGGGTTAATCCCCCTCCCTTGCAGTCGGGTGAGTTTTTCTTTCACTATCAGGGTAATTCAAAGAGATTCGAAAAGTCACCGCACGTTCGTGACTTTTCGTTCTCTTCAATTCGGTTCCTTTTGCCGATCCCATTTCGGTGACCTTGCGGTGTATTCAGCAAGCATCACAGGGTCCCCGAATTGCAGGGAAAAGCTACCACAAACCCGACGAAAACAAACCGCAAAACCCAGCGAATGCACGCCGAAAGCCCACAAAAACATCTGGATTAACCGGCCGAAAACCACGGAAAAACCCGAACAGGAGCCGATCACACGCAGCGCAGCCCCCGGAAAAAGCCGACACCGCAGACAGAGTGAAGTGAATAAATTAGGAAAACAGTTTGTATGAATGTTTGAAAACTGAAACGCTGTTTGCAAAGAAACTGAGCGAAAATGTCTGAAATTTGCACATGAGGTCCAGGGAATGATAATAAAAAGGGCTGTTACAGAAAAAAGTAAACGAAAAGTAAAAGAAAAAAAAAAATCTGACTTCTAAAAAAATCTATATATAAAATAAGAAAAAGGCTTAAAATATCCTAAAAAATCTATAAATAAAAGAGACTCTTTACTGCAGAATTTTATAATGAACGATTAGATATTGAATTGAAAAAAACGGGAATATTTTTAACATTGCAGCCTATGGTATTCGCCTGAATAAACTTGCCAAATTAAACCACCGAATACCAGGGCATTTCGGGAACCTTTCCCTGCTGGTTTGTGTTCTCTGAATAGCCGAAGCAGTGCTTTTTCATGGGATTTTCACTGCCCTCGAACAGGCACCAAACAGGCACCGCATGTGCAGGCAATTCGCCAGGATTTGGCGAATTGCTTTCTCTCTGGATAGCCGAATGGCCAGGAAAGGTAACCGAACGCTGATTTTCAGCGTTCGGTTACCTTTCTCAAGCAATTCGGATCTCTTTGAATTACCCTGTATGAGCCGGCTGCGCTGGACAAGTGAAGTCCTTTGATGCTGAAACGGAGTTTCAACATAAAGACCATTTTTTTTCTCCTAGCAGCGGGTGACCAAGTCGTTCGCCCGACTACTGTGCCTGTGGATTGCCAGCCTTAGGCTGGCCGTCCACTGGAACTGTTTTTGAACAACCGATGATTTTGTCAGACCATGGATGAGGTCGGTCGTCCGACCATGTCAGACTAGGGTCGTCCACTGCGTGCGATCTGTCGTGCGACCACAGACGATCCAGATCAAAATCAGAGAGGTGGAGTGCGATCATCCGATATAGTCTGTCGTCGTACGTCCGATCCCGTAACATGAATGTGAATGGAACCATCGTCCATTGCGGCAGACGTCCGACTTCTGGTAAAGACCACAGCAGATGGGCGATCTCACCTTGCAGGCTGGGAGTTCAGAACGATTGGGCAAGATGGACATTGACAAACTCATTAGGGGAGTAAGAAAAAAAAAAAAACACTCCCCTAATGAGTTTGTCAATGTCCATCTTGCCCAATCGTTCTGAACTCCCAGCCTGCAAGGGGAGATCCCCATCTGCTGTGGTCTTTACCCGTCTCCAGAAGTCGGCCGCAATGGACGATGGTTCCATTCACATTCATGTTACAGGATCGGACGTACGACAGACGATATCGGATCATCACACCATCGCACTCCACCTGTCTGATTTTGATCGTCTGTGGTCGCACGCCGTGGATGACCCTAGCCTGACCTGGTGGGACGACAGACGTCGTCCATGGTCTGATGAAAAAGTCTGTCATCCGACTACGGATCCAGTGGACGGCCAGCCTTAGGCTGACAAATTGCAGAACGTATATTAAACGTGCCAGATGTCAGTAAGGGACTATTATTCTTGACGGTCTTATGGAAAAACACATACTGGACATACATCTTACTTTAAAAAATATAAATACAGATGGAGCTCCCCCTTATCTGGAATGCTTGGGGCTGTGAAAAGGTCAGATCGCACGACTTTCTGGCTTTTGGAATCCAATCAGGATCCCAAAGCTCAGGGGAAAGGAAGGGATGCGTCAGAGGAGCCACTCTGCAACAGCATCAGCTTGAGACATGCTGCGCACCACGCGCACCAGGGCAATGCTGAGCAGCGCCTGTGTGTTTGTCGCTGGTGGTGTGCAGCATGTTCTGCGCTGGCACTGCACAACAAATTTCCAGTGCAACCGTCGTAAACACATGCAGTGATGGGTGGAGCGTTAGAGTGAAGGGGGGGGGACCTGTCAGACATGGCAAAATAAGTTTTGACTGAAAGACTAGGAAAACGTTGGTTTATGGAGTGTTTTAGTTTGTAGAGTCTCTATACATGGCTTTGATCCATGCGAATTAAATTTCCAAGTCGCGTCTTATTCTAGTTCATACCTTTTACACAGTTTGTGGCCACTTTATTTTGTGGAGAAGCTGGGGGGGGGGGGGGGGGGGAGTAGCAAAAAAAATAAATTGGAAACTGAAGACCACATATTGAAACATAGCATGGTCCCATAGCATAGAGTATTGTAATTGGAGGGTGTGACGAAACAGACGTTTCAATGTTTATTTGCATTTACTTTTCCTTGCTCTGTATGTAGGGTAGAATGTTGTGTGATGTGCTGTGCTGTTGTCAAAGTGTGTATCTGTAGGTTACAGTTACAAGTTGTTATAAAGCACTCACAGGACAGTAGGAGAGGACCCTGCTCAAGAGCTTGCAATCTAACCTTTTGTTTGCGTCCACCCCCCATGCAAGTATTGGATTCCTTTGTCTTCACATGCTCCCATCAATCCACACCTCCCCCCAGCAACAAAGTCACACACGATTGTTATCTGACTCCTAAGGTCCCCGGCACACGAGCGTATTTTTGGCTCATGTGCGCCCGCACTTCCCTGCGTCCGTGGGTTTTTCACGGGGAAAGCCCTCCACCGGACGTGAAAAAGCCCTCCCCGTCAAAAAGCTAAACGGACGCTGAAAGGCTACAAAGCGCGATTCTCCATAGGAGGATCGCGCTTTGTACGCTGAGCGGAGAGAGTGGAAGGAACGCCCACTTTCACGGACGTTCCTTCCCCTCTCTGTTAACGCTCGTGTGCCGGGGGCCTTAGCCTTGCCTTCCGTGTGTTTGTTTTTCCTACTCTAAAGTGAAAATAAACTCATTCTCCATTTTGGATTGAACCTGCTAGGATCTCCTGTGTGTTATGGCCTGCGTTTGGGCCAGAAGCAGTACTTCTGCGGAATACTGAATTTAAGGGGAGCATTCTGCACGTGGATGGAAACCCCCACGTTACAGAGGCTGATGGGCAGGTTGACATATCGGATTTGTCTAAGGTCCCAGGAAGGCTCTCATTTCCAAGTGTGCAATATAAAGTCAAAAAAATATTTCCACTTGTTTTATGACGTTTTACCATGTTATTTTGGTTATCTTCTTGAAATTGGATCTAGACGTATGCTATTTGAATATTTATGAGACATCACCTGTTGTTAAAGTGTGAAATCAAGTTTCAAATACAAAGCTGTGATGATCTCCTATTGTACACCAAAGCACATAATTTCTTCAGTTTGTGTATATCTGATGTAAAGGAGATGGAGATAAAGTTACTCTTTGTGGTGGATAATGATGGGGATAAAGAATTATTTCATTTTTATGGCTGCGCATATGTTCTATCCAAACTCTTATCAACTGAGGAAAAGCACTGCTCAATAAAGATTAAGATGGCACCGGTAAAAAAAATAAAACCCCACCCCCCCAAAAAAAAAAAAAAAAACTTCAAAAAGATACATCCCCCGCCAGGAAATATTACTTTTTTTGTAACAAGAACATGGCGAGAATAATGTAGTCGTCCACATTGAAAGCAGTGCGTCGCAGTTCACATGGATTCTTGTGGGGTACAAATCATAATCTGAAATAATTGTTGATATACCTGGGTCTCCGCACTGCTAACTGATAGTTTCTCTTTTTCCTCCTGCTGGTCACCTGACTTTACACTTTCACTTTTCCCCTCTTCCACATTTGTTGGGGTACGCACTTCCAACTCTTCCGCTTTACTTTTGCCATCCTCAGATTCCTCAGTCACTGTGTAGGATTTTTGTTTCTTAAGCCATGGTGGTAGAAACCGAGAGATTCCTTTCTGTTTTCCGGGACTTTTCTGCCCAGGGGAGACTGGAGAGGATGGGGATTGCATTACGCTGGCTGGTTCACTTTCTTCGGGATTCTTGTCCTCTGGGCTTTCCGTCACAATCTCTGTGGTTTCATTCGCTTGGTCACCGTTTTCACTGGAGGCACCCTGCTGCTCATTCTGGTCCTCATCCTGTTCCTTGTCGTTTACCTCCATTTCACGTACGGGTTCGGTCGTCATGGTCACCGATTACACTGTAGAAACAAAATATTACATTCTTCTTACTTTTGGCAACATAATAGCATACCATAATTTAAACCGAGCTAAAACGGTGCATCACACGCAGTAAGAGAGTGGGTGTTTTTTAGGGCATGACAAATTTGCTTTGAATCTAGGGGTCCGCTACAAAAAAGTTAGAAGCCAGTTTTTGTTTCAGACAATACCATTTTTTTTTAAATTTTGTTTTAGTAGGATTGAATACCAATATTCTTTTTGCCAGGTACTCCGATACTTTAATGTAATGCGATGCTTTCCTATAAAGTTTTTTGAAAGTCTGTCCAATTTATGATAGTATTGAAATGTATGGCCACCCCATTTACCCACTGCACACACAGACACACATTGACACACAACAGACCTCATATATAAATATATACACCAGGGCTGGATAGATTTACATTAAATGTAGAAGACCAGAAGAGAATATTGAAGCCAACTAGGAGGTTTTTAGATGCCAGGCAAAGACTGCATTAAAAAGCAAGGTGTGGGTCTATGGAGGAGCTAGTGAATTGAAAGGCAATATTAGTAGGTTATGCAGCCAACCGGGAAATGCACAAAACCTTGACAAAAATGTGTCTATAGATACAAAGACTGCTTTTAGAATGGTGTAAAATAAAACTGGAAATTCAGGAGCCAGGAGGAAAATTTTAGGAGTACCAGGTCCATGGATTTGTCAAGCCCTGATAGATAGATACATACATACATTACATACATACATACGGTGGGTGTACACATATGCATAATACATCCTATTATACACATTATAATCAAAACCGGTGAATGCACTCAATATACTTTATATTATTTCGAAGACTTACGTATAATTTACTTGGTAACCAAACACCAACATTTTGACTCCATACAGTGAAATACAGAGGCTCTTCGGAAATAAAACTTAAGCTGTAACTAGATTACTTGTGAATTACAAACAAAATCACTTTATAAAACAAATGCTGCATTTTTTTCCTTTGAAGTAAATGCATGTAAAAAACAAAAAATAAAAAAGTGTTTATCTATTTCCATTTTGTGGATTTTTCTCGAGGCAACATTATCAAAATCTATACAGTATTTAAGTAAAACCTCTGCAGATTGGATAAACCATAGCATTAAACAGTTAATGAGGTGGAAATGGGAAGGTTTAGACAAACTATGCAAGACATGGCAGACGGAGATGTGACCGGCAGCTTAGGCTAGGGTCAGAGTGGGGCAGTCGGAACGCGCGTGCAGACGCACTAAATCACGGCGGCAGTAGCAGCACATAACGGCCAATGACGGCCAATATACGCAGTACGTGCGTACGAAAGTGCGCCGACACCACGCAACCGGCAAATGAACGCATTTTTATCAGAACGTGAAACCGCTGGTACTGACGTACAGAGTGCGCTGCGGCCGCATAGCAGCGTGTGTGCGTGATTAGGAGATGTTCAGACGCTGCTAGTGTGCGGCCAACATAACGTCAAACAGCCGGATTTCCCTAGACTTCTTTCACCCCATCGTCATGAAATACGTCCAGAATTGCGCATCGTCTGACCACTTAAGCGTATTCCGTGAAAAAATGTGTGCGCACGCATCGACGTACATTTTGACGGTGGCTGCAGAAAATGCGCTCATCTGTCCCTAGCCTTAAAAGACTACTAATCTACCCCCTGGTGATGTCCTTTGAATACATACCACACAATACAATGATTTCATTCAGTGATCCACTCATTCACTCCATTCTATGACCATTGCCACACTGTACGGCGTGATGTTAAGATACTGGGTGTGGGCCGTTTACAACACAAAATATCACACAATGGATGCACCCAGTGACCCAGCGAGTGAACTATTTTAACATACGAGAAAACAAAGCACATGTAAGATATCAGCAACGTAACAACATAAGGAAGTTTCATTTTTGTTGGTAGGGTCCCTTTAAAAGAACAAAAATCTAAATACAGTAATAGAATTCGTAGTCTTCATGAAAACTCAAAGTATGGGTGCAATATTTTTTTTATGTACTGAATCCAAATGCTAATGAAACCTCTAATGTGGTGGTAATCCAATACGAAGTCAGAGGAAACCCCCAAGTGATTTCAAAATTAGGTGACTCTCCAGCATCACAGGAAGTGGTGTTGCGGCAAGAGGTCCTCAAGTCCCCCCCCCAAAACAGTCCGTTACATAACGCCTGCAGATTTGATCTGAGATTATTATGCTTTTCTATCCAAGCACTTGAGTCTGTACACAGTCACGCCAGTAACACAGCATCCTCAATCATGGGCGCCAGCATGAAAGGGTATCAAAGCTGTGAACGAAGCAGTGATTAAGTGGACACCAGCTTTAAAAGTTTAATTTGATGGACAGCTGATCACTAAACCAGCCTCCATTACTTTGCATGTGACAACCTTTTACATTCAAAGAGCTAAACTTGCTAAGCCTGAAAACCTACACAAACATATTTACTACACAGAGGTTTTGGTAGAACTCAAAATAACAGGTTGCTACTATTGTGGGAAACAAATGGTTTCAACCAGTGGACAAAAACTGTACAGTCCCCAAAGGAGAGACAAACTGGAGCACAACAGTTGCAATCAATAACACTGAAACTGTAACCGGAATCACTTGGTTCACTTTCAGGACGGCGCCGGACCAAACACAAGCAAGGATTGTCTGAACACGAGTCTCTTCAGGAAAGGCAAACTTTATTGGGTCGTCACACAAATGCTCACACAGGATTGAATCGCAAAGAGTGAGCTTCGTCTCCCCCCCCCCCGACAAGGGGTCTTATACCTCAAATACATAATTGGGTACATCCCAATTAGCCCACCTCCCGATGACACTTTATTCCACCCCACGTGGGTTAATACCTCCCATTGTTCGTACAAAGGAATTCCATACATTGACAATAAATTGGCAAACTTCATGTTAGTCTGACAGTTTGGGATTTGCTGCCGCACTCAATCCGGGCCGTGCCCACCTCCCTAAATGCTAGGTTTATTTTTATACAGATAAAGCATGGTCTGGTTTCTACGCTTTTCTTTGTCTCTCGGCAAGTCTCAGTGACCTTGCAGTATCCATTTGTCATCCTGTCTTTCCGTGCCAAGAGCTGGCCGGATTTTTACCTCGGGTTTTATTGCTTCTCTGCTAATCTACCACATTCCTAAGATTCTATGTAAGCTTCATTCTAGTGTCTAGTGAAATCTATCTAGTTATTTGCAAGTGAACCAATATTCTGAACAAGATGGCCGCTTGGCTCATAATAGCGACCATCTTCCAGCCTGATTCCACTTCAAAACGAGCTCCTTGTAAGACTGGCCCCATAACTGCAAACCATTAGAGGGGTTTCAATTTGTGTCACTAAATGCATACAGATTTACAGAGTGCAAGTCCTAGTACGCTCTGGGAGCTACATGAACAGAACAGGAGCCCGGCAATCCCGGATTCTAGTTTATGGAGTAACCACGTTTATTTTGCATGCAGCAAAGCTTCAGCTTTATCAGGTCACAAATGTTGGAAGAGGAATTTTGTTTACAATGAAAACTTTTAAAACTATACATGACCATTCTGAGCAAGTTTACTTAAGCCACCGCTTTTTATCTAAAGCATTGTTATAAACCATTTACAGGACAACGTGTGAAACTGAAGAGACAAACCTCACAAGGACATTTTAGAGCAAGGGGGAAAAAAAAAGTACGGGTGGGTCAAATGTACACAACTTTGAAATATTGCCTATGGGTAACAAGAGATTGCTGTAACACTAGACTTTCAGACATGATTTTGTTTATACGGATAGAATAAGGTACATGAAATGTAGTTTGTGAATTTGGAAGAGGCAAACCTACAGTTCCAGCTATGATTTAAAGAATTAAAATGTGCAGCCAAAAGATAAACACCACACCTGAGAAGATGCTTCAGAATTTTCTGGGGAGTGCTATATTTTCATGGACTGAGATCAACAAATAAAAATAACCTGAAGCAAGGCATTCTTACAGCACTCTTTGTCCCTTTTCTAAGTAGGTTTTGTGTTTGTGACAGCTTATAACATTCTATGCATTTTCACTATTGTAAATTGAGTAGTCAGTGCCCTGCCCCATCCTCTCTCCCATCATTGGACTTGCAGGGCTGATTAAGGCTAAGGTCAGACGAAAGCATTTTTAACGTGCGTTTAACCGCACGAAATCACGGCCGTGCTAGCTGCAAATGACGTCCAATGCGGGGCTGCATACGAAGAAGGGCCGCACGAAAGTTCGTCCGCGCAACGCAAGTGGCAAACGAACGCATTTTTTCTAGAACGTCAAACCGCTACTACTGACGTACAGAGTGCGCTGCGTCCGCATAGCGGCGTGTTTGCGTGATTGGGAGACGTCAGACGCTGCACACGTCCGGCCAACATAACGTCCAGACGCAAAAAGGGTTTTATTGATGATCCGTACAAAATCACGGACGAAAATGCGCATCGTATGACCACTATCGCGTATTCCGTGAAAAAATACATCCATTCGTTCGAACGCACTTTTTCACGGACAACGTGAAAAATGCGTTAGTCTGACCCTAGCCTTAGCCCTCCAAGTGCAGGGAGTTTTGTCCTATCTAGAATCTGAGCGCTGAGAGCAAGTTGTACCGGCTGTGTGGAGTAGAGGTAACATCACTGCTCTATAACTGTGGAGAGACTGTGGAGACAGGTTCGATCCCGGCAAGAGCCCCTCTCCAGTAAGTGTCCTTGGGCAAGACACCTAATGTTACATACTTGCCACCCAGGACATACTTGAAAAGGAGAGAAATCTCAATGTATCCTTCCTGGTAAAATCCTTTCTAAAAAAAAAAAAGTACAACTAAAGGCTCTCAAGGCATTCTGGCATTCAGAGCCACTGGTTTTGCTGGAGTGTCCAGCCCCTCTGCGGTCACATGGCGTGCTGCTGCTGGCAGCATCTCATGTACAGCAGAGATCAGAGGGAGACCAGCACTGGATTTAGGGGTTTTAAAAAGAACCTAAAAAAGGTTAAAATGTTAGACAGAAGGCGCCAAGAGCGCTTAATGTCTAACCGCTCAGCGCCCCCACCCAGTTATTGTACATCTTTAATATTTAATTTATTTATTTATTTGAAAAGGATTTTACCAGGAAGGATACATTGAGATTTCTCTCGTTTTCAAGTATGTCCTGGGTTCAAGAACATTGTATTTCTGTAACAACTGTAACCACTCAAAGAAATAAAATGCAAACTATTAAAAACAAAACACAAATATACAGATTAACATATAATGGGAAGGGCTAGAACCTTGGGTTAATTAGGGTGATTTGCAAAGTGGAAGCAGCTGGAAAGTAAGCTACAAATTTTAGACCAGCACTGGGTGGGTGGATGGATGGATGGATGGATGGATGGATGGAGAGGGAGGGTGGGACAGCAGAGTCCAGGAGCAAGCGCGGTGGCAGAGGGTGATGTGAGTGTGTGGCCGGGCTGTGGAAGAAAGAATTTGCAGAGTCAGATTGTGTGGGCTGTATAGAGTAAATTTGTTGACGACATGGGAGGGGGGGGGAAGGGGGAGGGGCAGCCATATGGCAGCATGGCTTTAACAAAGCAGGAAATACATTTAGCAAGAAAACAGTCAACAGGCTGTTGCTTTGTATAAATCATACAGTTCCATGTAATTTATTTAATAAGTTTCTTGAATTTGCAAAATTACAGGATAGAATAAAGTATTACCAACGTGCCAAACCAGCAATCTGTAAGGCTAGGGTCAAACGAACGAGTTTTTCACGTTGTCCGTAAAAAAGTGTGTCCGAACGCATTGACGTATTTTTTCACGGAATGCGCGAAAACGGACATATGATGCGCATTTCCGGCGGTGATTTTTTACAGATGGTCAATAAAACACTTTTTGCATCTGGATGTTATGTAGGCCGGACATTAGCAGCATCTGACGCCTCCTAATCACGCCGCTAGCGGACGCAGCGCACTCTGTACGTCAGTACTAGCTGTTCTGCGTTCCCGAAAATACGCGCTCGCCGCTTGCGTTGCGCGGCCGAACTTTCGTGCGGCCGTACTTCGTATATTGGCCGTCATTTGCTGCTACTGCGGCCGTGATTAAGTGCGCCTAAACGCAAGTTAAAAATTCGTTAGTCTGACCCCAGCCTTACACATGCCAACCTCTGGATAGTGTGTTTGAGAGCAGGACCAGCCTCCATTTTTGATATGATCATTCTCGCTCTCTGAACTAATCTCCATGGTAGTCCTATGCATGGAATTACTTTAGGATCATTGCACTTTCTGGGCTCCTATCCCCTAAAATGAGGGGTAGATTTTCAGGCATCAGGAAAATAGCATAACGAGATCTTGAAATTAAAAGGAACACTCTAGGCTAAAAATCCCCCCCTTTTTTTTTTTAACATTAAAATATATATTGAATAACTAGGTAGGGAATAGGTATATTTTTTTAATGTAATACTTACCCTTAACCACTTGGCTGCTATGGACGCGCTCAGCGCGTCCAGCCAAGTGGTTCTCCTGTGCTACGGACGCGCTCAGCGCGTCCGAGCACAGGAGGCAGCAATCCGCCGGATTCCAGTGGATTGCTGCGCCCCCCCCCCCCCCGGTGCGGGCTGACATCTTGGATGTCAGTCCAGCACTCGTGAGCCCGGTGGGGACATTAGATGTCATCGCGGCTACGCGATGACATCTAATTCAGGCGCCCCCCCCCCCCGCATGTGCGGAGGAGGCGCCTGAAAGGGAGGGGGGAGGGGGATGACGCCAGTCCTGGAGTTAACCCCTAGCTGCCACCAACGGTGGAGATGGGATTCATTGGAATCCCCTATCTCCACCGTTGGTGGCAGCTAGGGGTTAATGTTTGGTACTGTTGGATCGGCCAGAGCATGGCCGTTCCAACGATACCAAACACCACTGTGAAAAAAGTTTTAAAAAAAAATAAAATTAAAAATAAAAAGAAAATATTTAAAAAAAAAAAAAATAAGTTTTTTTTTTTTTTTTGGTTTGTTAATGCAGCAATATTGTTCCCATTTCAATTATAATGTGAACAATGATGCTGCACTAACGATTTTTGTATGCGGTGCGTTTGTTAAAAATCGCGTAATTTCCCCCAAAAAAAAAAGTAACGAGACCCCATCTCTAATTTTTTTTAACAAGCGCACCCCATACAAAATATAACCGCAATTGCTCGCATGTTAAAATGTGAAAAAAAATACACTTTACATGTTGTAAATTATTGAAAATTCATATTTTATTGCATTTTTTGTTATAATATACAGACAGGTCATGACGTATACATATAATGACATATTATTAATCTTCCGAGTCTGACGGAAAGAACGATATATAATATGTCTGGGTCATATACTAAAATAAGCCTTCAAAACGCATTTAAACATGATGAGCAAAACCGGTAAATATGACCTCAGCACAGAGGCGTGAAACGCCTCAGCAGCGAAAGGGTTAAAACCACTTGATTCCAACGGCGTCTTATTTTTATACTCGCCTCCCTCCTCTTCCGCTCCAGTCCTGTCAGAGCTTGAACTTGGTTAATGGTTTACGTGAGAAGCGTGCATGCGCACCTCTCACGTAAACCAGCCAATCAGCAGGCTTCCTCTTCTTTGATTAGTGTTATGCACAAGAGGATGCGCGCAACACTAATCAGCTGCTGCCGCCAGCTACTGCAGCGAGTTGGAGATGGCAGAAGCGGGAAATACGTATCCCGCTCTGCTGACTGACAGCTGGGAGGGCGGAGTAAAGTCCTCCGCATCTCTCAGCTGTTTGAGCCGATCGGCTGAGCGGAGGGCGGGGAAAAAGACCAGGGCATACTCATGATCACCTAAAAAAGCTTAGGTGGTCATGCAGCCTAGAGTATCCCTTCAAGTTCTGGTGCACTTAGCTGGGCTTCGATACTTTCATGACAATATACAGTATATTTTCCACTTTGAAAGACCATGTTAAAGTACACCAAGTAAACAGCAGAGATTTATTTATTTTTACCGGATCACGTGAATGCTGCTCAATTACCAGCTTGGCACGCTCTGGTGATTAGATGCGCTCATTAGTAGCAGCACCTTCGGGAGAGCTCAGCATGCATCAGTAAGCAGTTTGGTACATCCAATAACCCAGCAATTAACGTCATTGTCACATATCCGAGACAGATTCCCAGGCTGATTAATTTGGGAGTTTGGCCATGTCCACTTAAATTATCAAAAGGGCAATCACTAAACAAGACAGCCTTTATAACTAACAACTCTAATATGCGCTAACCTGTAGGTTTTTGTATGTAGATAAGGCCTTCAGATGCTTTAATAGAACAAGGGGACTAGGGCATGTGTAAGGGAAAAGAGAAATCATAGGTTTCGTGGGAGTCTGTCCGAGCCACCCCAGCGGAGAGCAAAACCTGCCCGGGGGTTAAACATCAATGTTTGTTAATGAAAGTGGTTTAACAAAATTATTTAAAAAAAAAAATTTTTTTTTATTTTATTTTTTAAAACATCAACTGTCACATGAAAAACATACAAACCTTTGGAGAATGAAATATGTCGCATGAAATGACGTCATCGCGCCGGGAAGGGGTTTAAAAGCAGGGTCTGACTTCCATGAAGTCAGACCACTGCAAAACCCTGGAGAGAGAGCTACATATAGGGAGGGATACCCCCGTTAGCGGATGACGTGTGAAGAACATCCTCCGCATATAGGGTTGGAGGTCTCAGACAAATATATAGCTTTTTCTTCAGCAGATTCAAGACATTAGGTGTACAGCTGCAACTAACAATTATTTTCATAAGTCGATTTGTTGGCGGGTTATTTTTTTTGATTAATCGAATAAAAGAAATAAAATTTTTTGTTTCCGTAAAAGTAATGTTATATAAAAGAAAAAAATGTAACCCCTGCTTCCCCCTCCTTTTTGTCGTAAGCAATTTGCGTAGTGTGCATAACGCTTGTATGTACAAACGCAAATTGCATACTTTTCACACACAATGTACACAAGCACGGGGGGGGGGGCACATTCAGTTCCTCAGCCACTGCAAGTGCTAAGTTAGCAACTTGGTACTGAACGCTGTGCTGCAGTTCAGCGCTCAGCACTGCTAACTTAGCACTTGCAGCTAAGTCGAGAGGTGCTGCAGAGTAGCTGAGTGTGACGTGGGAAAGATGGCCGCCTCCACGGAGCAAATAACAATCCAAGAATATAGAAATGTTCAGTTTCACGTTTTTGGTGGACCAAAACGCCAAATATTTATTGGGACATAGTAAACATTAACATTTAAGTGCTAATATAATGCATACAATTAAACAAAACTGAAATAAAGAAAGTTATATCCCCCATACATATGAATAAATCACTTTCTATATGTTCTTTAAAGACATCTCATTCACAGCCATATCATAGATGCCATGGCTCTCAGTTTCTCCTAGTACAACAATGGATATTACAGAAACCACACCTTTCATCAAGCAATCCTCCGCCATTTTGCTTCAATATTCACAGCCAAAGAGTTCAGTGAGACTGCTGCAGCAAACTGAACTGCTGCAATGTAGCAATTCAGCAGCAGCTGAGGAACTGAACAGGCCTCTGGTCACAGTGATGGATTGATGCTGCGTGCAGCGCTTAACCAGCTCCAAAGCCGTATCTGAGGTTAATAATTTTGAACTCAATGGGACGCTAAACCGTGTGCTATACACAGATTAAAATTGACCAGCAGATTAAGCGATGGGAATAGTTGCCAATTATTTTTTAAAGGACCTTCTGTATTATTTCCACCCATTTTCATGCATTTTTATTGTTTTAAACACCTTTAAAAAAAAAAAAAATGGGTTCTGCGCACAGATCGGTCGTCTTCAGTAGGGTTCAGCGGGCTGATCGGCGGCTCCATGTTTAGCAAATTCACCGCAGGGTCAGAGAACCAGAATGGCCCCGAACGAAAAAGCACAGAAATTTCCCCGAAATGGTCGGTGCTCTTTGAACAACCCTCTATGTAAAAGACACTGAACTTGCTCCCGGCATGGAAAGCGAGACGGTGAGTAATAGCAGTGGCTTTATAAGTGAAAAATGGACAATGCTACCAATTTTTACAAGGTCTGGTTTGGCATCATTGGAAAGGCTTCCACTGACACCTCACTCGTAAATGTTCTCCAGCTACACTGTAATTGACATATTCCTATTTCATAACAGAAAGTTTAAATTTTAATAAGGACTTGGAAGCGAGTATTTTGCCATCTCTTTCTTTACTTTCCTCACAGCAGCAAAAAGAGTTAACATCAACACAGTAAAAAAAAACAGGTATCCCCACAACAGGGAAAGGGGAGTACAATGGAGGCGCGAATATGGTGTGGATATTTATGTTATGCAGCCGACAAGGATTATAACACAAAACCTCGACAGAAATGTGCAAACAACAGTAGAGAAAGAGAGGGGATCCTAGTGGCACAGTCCCTTCTGAGGGTGATCTATATACTGTGGGTACAGGTATGATGTTCCTATTGATCCAATAAGTGCACGGTCGAAATGACCGCTAAGGTGCTGTTTATAAAGTGCAAAAGTAGCAATGTGCAGAATAAAACCGTTGACGTCCTGTTCTATACAATAATAATGGCTGTCTTAGTGCATTCAGGAACCATATAAATGCATAAGAAGTGCAATTGCAATAATAGGGAAAAAAGTGCATATATAAGTGTACGTGAAAAAATTCCTAAAAAGAGTCCCGTATTCCAGTTCGTTATGAATAAAAAGGGAGAAAAAAATAAATAAAAAGAAATAGTTCGGACCGTATATTATATGGTGAAGGCAAGGGTGATCCAGTAGAGTCTCTGCTAAGATGATCCGGAGGTTTCGAGTGGGATCCTGGGGTATTGTCTTCTAGGTCCTATACAGGCTCACGATTCCCAGAAATTGGGAAGGGGAGGGAAACAAAAAAAGGAAAAAAAATGGTGCAATACTGATAGATAAATGGCCAAGTGCCCAATGAGACACTTACAGTGTATAGAGCCTCTCGTACCGGCTCTGGTGTGGAGTGCCTTGGGCCTAATCGAGGGTGGCCTCTGCCCTTCTTTATAGTAGTCCCAAGGTGACCTTTGCCTCTATTCTCTAATGCTTATAAAGAGAACATCCTCATAGCGCAATATGCAGCCAATGGTTAAAAGAGGTAGGTAATGAAAAACAAACTCACCGATGCTGGAGCCTTAAAATGCAGGCTCAACTTGTGGGCATATGGTACTACTATGGTGGGTACCTGCACCTCTTTCAGCAGCAGACAGTCTTCTTGCAAGGAGAAAGGGGAGAGACCGAGTATATACAGCATACACTGTACAATAAAATCTCTCAGATGCAGATGGTAAAGAAAAAAGGGTTTTAATGGTTTTAAAAGCAGTGGGGTATCACAGATACACGTTTCGGCTAGCAAATGTAGCCTTCCTCAGTCTATGTGAAGGATAGTCTCAAAAAAAAGGGGATGACCACAACAGGGGATAACCACACAACCCCCTCCCAGCCAATGAACATAGTCCCACCCAGAGGTCAGCAAATCCTCTTTCTTTGCTGCTCCTCTGGTAGATAAAGTATACAGTTATTGTGCTCCGCACAACGCTTACTTTTCTTTTTACAGATTTAGTTGTTTCTAACAGCGCTAGAAGTTTCTCTCCTTGGGACGCCGCTACCCTCCGGTGCTAGCCGCGGGGGTCAGTACTCCCACCGGGCCTGACCTATAGACCGCTGGTCTCTGAGTCAGACCCAGCATTCGCTTCAGCTTCCCCGCTTGGACACAGCTTGAACCCGTGGGGCTGGCATTGGAAAGGCTTCCACTGACACCTCACTAGTAAATGTTCTCCAGCTACACTGTAATGATCCTGGATTGGCCAAACACTTCGTTGGCCATTCAGGGCTTGGGGAAATCAGCAATCTCCTCATGATTTCTGGGAAGACATGTTTAATAGGCAATAAGTGGGGACGTCCTCCACATACAGTGGAGTCACGAGGACATTCCCCACTTATTGTGCACAGTGAAGGGGTTAAACATTTAGTATTAGTCTGCAACATATTCTGTGGGAGAGAAAAAAAAAGAAAGGAGTCTGAATACTGAAAGAAAAGATGCTAGGGTCCATGAGGGATTTAACACAAATTGATAACTTCCATGCATTAGAACAAAAGCTGAAGCAAAACCAATGCAATTTTCAGTGTTTGAGAAAAATGCAAGAGCACAATGCACATAAGATTTATGAACAAAAGGCCACATAAAAACTTTGTACATCCCTTCCCCTGGTAAATGGCTGTGGATTTCTGTATTTTAAAAATATATACTCATTTGCAGCATGAATGCGTACAATTGCAAAATACCAATACTGTATTTGAAAAAATATTTTCATAGTTTTACCTAATGAAAATACCTCGAAGGAGATACAATAATTTGTCCTGGTTTTGGGGACTGTTCACATGCACGACATTCCCTATTAATTTCGCAGTTAAAAAGGTTATAAGAAACCAAGAGCATCATTTAAAATATGACTTAGGCAAGCATGTTTATGAAATGAAAGCCTGCATAATCATATATAGGCTTATGTTGTGTCAGCTGTAATGTATAGGAAACTTGGTTGAAGTACATATCGCAAAGAACACTAAATTGGTTTGGCCCCCCAACAGAAAATTTGAACATGCCCTTACAATCACTCCAGAAGGCAAACAAACTATAGGGTAAAAACAGGGATAGTGTGTACAGATGGAGAGGGGGGGGGGGGAGGCATGGTTAATATTTAACTAGGGCTGAAACAACTAATCGATAATGAAAATAGTTGTCAACTATTCTCATAATTGATTAAACAGTTTAATCGACCAACCATTTAGAGTCAGACTGTTCTACAATGTAGCCTCTGAGGTTATTCATGTTGAAGACGTGCCGCTGCTATCCTCTCTATGGTTTAATTGTAAGGTTATGCTAGACCTAACCATATTTTTTAAAAATTTTCTTACAATATTAGCAGATCTGTAGCACAGATCCTGGGATACTGCCACAGGGTGGAAGGTGTGTCACTGGTGTTTTATTCATACTTTGAGCTGGAGTTCTGTGCCACCACCCCACCCTCTCGCAGGACCAGAGATGCCACCCCTCCCTTTTGTCCGTTCCATTCAACCAAATTCCACCTCACACTCTGGTCAGGTTCCTCGATCAAACTCACTCCCTCCCACCTCTGCTCCCTCCACCCACTCACTTTAACACTCTGACAATGCACTCTCGTGTGCAAAAAGTGCGCAAGTTACGTATATACAAACAGTACGTAAATTGCACAATAAAAAAAGGGAAGCAGAAAGGGAGTTAAAAAAAAAAAAAAAAAACATGGTGTTAGTTTAACCCATGCACTGTGGACAACGTGTGGGAGACTTCATGGAGTGCCCCTGCTATATGCGGAGCATGAACACGACGTTCGGGCAGTGGGCTTTACCACCCCATACCTACCTCTCTGGCCAGGGTCCCAGGGCTGTCTGACTTCCTAGAATTCAGATCCTGCTTTTATACCCCCTCCCGGCTCAATGTCATTTTCAGGTACCTGTGAACTCCTCTCCCTCCAGATCGGGAGGACAGAGAGATTCAAGACTGTCTGTTTAACCCCTTTAGGTGCCAGTCTTGGCCGCCAGACAGGCTCTAGGGGCCTCCCTCGCCCACTGACACCACATATGGGCGGGATGACATCCGCTGAGGAGTTAACCTCTAGCTGCCCAGGGATTTCATATGGAAATACCTGTGGTGGAGATAGGGGGTTCTTTGGCTAGATGGTCATGTTTGGCATCATTGGAAAGCCAGAGCATGTCCTTTCCAAATGATAACAAACATGACCAGGTTCAGTGTAAAAACAAAAATATATTTTTTTCTCTTCATTAATGCAGCACTATCATTCACTTTTCAATTATAATGTGACTTTTTTCATTCTTAGAAAAATACAGTCCTCATTTCTATTTTTTTTTTTTTTGAATTAGCATACCCCATAGAATATATAACCACAAATGCTTGAATAATAAAGTGTGAAGAAATATTTTTACACGCTGTAGATTCACATTTTTTGTTATAGCATTCTGGCAGGACATGACGTATACACAGGGCAGCCGTCAGAAATGATGGTGCCCCTTACTGAACCTCAAGATGGGGCCCCGCCGTAAACTTAAACCTTTAACAGCTTTTCGCCCCCTTACAAAACAAAAGGACATAACAGTTCCACAGCAATAACACTCACAGTAATGTGGGATGTGTATGAGTGTACCACAGAATCCACAGCAATAAAAATCACAGTAATGTGTGGTGTGTAAGAATGGCTGGACCCTGGCTGGACCTTGGGGTCTGGCAGGGCCCTGGCTCATCACTCCGCCGTCTTCTGTCCCTGTCTCTTGTCTTCTCCCAGCCGGGCCCTCAGTCGCAGGGAGCTTCTCGTGTGTGCCGCTTGCGTCACACACGTGACTGGAGAGGCGGGGCCAAAGCAGCATGCTTTGAAGGCCCATGCACGCTGTTTGGTCCACCCAGCCAGCCAGGAGGAGACACCGTCAGCTCCGGATTCGGACTCAGAGTCAGATACCGGAGCTGTTAAACAGGGATGCCAACGCTGCCGACGGGCCCGGCCCCCTTACGGTAGCATGGGGCATAATGCCCTGATGGCGGTCCTGCGTATACATATAATAAGGAGAGATTATGAATCTGCCAAGTCAGCCGTAAAAAAAGGATATAAAATTTGTACAGGTCGTACACTAAAACCTGACTTCAAATAATGAGCACAAAAAAAAATTAGCTCAGCACATATGTGCAGTGGCCCAGCAGTGAATGGGTTAAACAAAAGGGTGTTATGTCTGATGAATTGATTAAATTTTTAAATATATATATATATATATATATACTAATAGATTATGGAAATAATAGTTGCAGCCCTATATTTAACCTAATTTTTTTCCATGCCAACCCCGCTTTAATTCATCAGGCAGCAGGAAAATCAAGAGACGCTTTAAAAAAGTGCTCAGAATTATGCGAGTCCAATTCAGATTTTACATATATTTTCCACCTAATTTTGGTAACTGATGTTCATTGGTCTCAATGGTATACTTAGGAGAAGTGTACAATAAGTAATAGAATCAATGACCTGGATTTTAGGTCCAAGTTGCTATGAAAAATTACATGGGGGATTTTAACTAAATTAGTTTGGCCTTTGTTTTAGTATATAGTGTTCCTAAAATTATATTAAAGTAAGAAATTCAATCGCTTGCAATACAATCACCATGGTAATAGGTTTTTACATTACAGACCTAAATAACTCCAGGACGTAACAGATTTATACAGTCATGGAAAACGATTATGTGGATCAAAGCAAGTAAACTATTCTGGTTTTTAAGTAGGATTCCATTTATAAAGGGAGAAAATCAATTAAGCATTTACAGTGGCTAAACAATGCATCCTGTAAGATACTTGCCTTGTTTGACCCATTCAGATAAATGAGACCTTTAGTTTTGACAGTATATGGGAAGAGCTTCAAACTGGCAGAGAAATGTGTAGGACAAACGTCAAAGAGAATTCCCACGTCTGACAAAATTTGGCTTATTATTAGGGGATATTCAATTTCGCAGAAGGAGGAAGCGAAGATCAAGAAGTCTGGTTAAACTGGGATTGGGTACTGAACATGCGTCAAAGTTTTGGAAAAGAGAAAAAAAAAAGGTAATGCACATTTAAACACCATAAATGCAGGAGCTAAAGCAAATAAAGCTTTAAATCAATGATCACCCGTTCAAATGATTGATCCCTATTGCCAGCATTAAGTAAAGTAATTCAAATGGCTACACATGTCGACTCCCACATGGTGGAGAACAAATACAACCAGACAAGAGACTTCGTGCACTGCGCCTATTAGGGTTGGAAAAGAAGTCTACTTTATATGTAAATTTGTTTTTGATGGGAGTTCCTGCGACAATAGTCAAGTCAATTTGCATTATACAGTTGTGTTCAAAATTATTCAACCCCCAATGCTGTAAAGGGTTTTAGGGAATTTAGTGTACATTTGTAATTGTATTCAGAATGAAATCCTACAAGGACTTTTTAAAGAACCATATGCAACTAAAATGACATCAATTGGTTTTGTAATACAGTAGTAAATGTTTCTTTTGTGAATTCTTCATTGACACAATTATTCAACCCCTTAAAGACTACCACTCTGAAGAACAGAGGTTCATTCAAGTGTTTTCAATCAGGTATTGAAAATACCTGTGGATGTCACGGAGCAGCAATAAAGCATAATAAGCACCAATTAGGCAGCTTTAAAATGACTGTGATACTCCGCTCCTTCTAGACATTTACTGGTGTTGTTACAAACATGGTGAAGTCAAGAGAATGGTCCAGGAAGACAAGAGAAGAGGCGATTACTCTTCACAGGAAGGGCAATGGCTATAAGAAGATTGCAAAGATGTTAAACATACCAAGAGAGAACATAGGAAGCATCATTCGCAAATTCAAGGCAAAGGGCACTGTTGAAACGCTACCTGGTCGTGGCAGAAAGAAGATGTTGACTTCGACTGCTGTGCGCTACCTGAAGCGTAGAGTGGAGAAAAGTCCCCGTGTGACTGCTGAGGAACTGAGAAAAGATTTGTCAGATGTGGGTACTGAAGTTTCAGCTCAGACAATACGGCGCACACTGCATAATGAAGGCCTCCATGCCAGAACTCCCAGGCGCACCCCCTTGCTGTCTCCAAAGAATAAGAAGAGTCGACTGCAGTATGCCAAAAGTCATGTGGACAAACCACAGAAGTTTTGGGATAGTGTTCTGTGGACTGATGAAACAAAATTAGAACTGTTTGGGCACATGGATCAACGCTATGTTTGGAGGAGGAAGAACAAGGCCTATGAAGAAAAGAACACCTTGCCTACTGTGAAGCATGGCGGGGGCTCAATTATGCTTTGGGGCTGTTTTGCTTCTGCAGGTACAGGGAAGCTTCAGCGTGTGCAAGGTACCATGAATTCTCTTCAGTACCAGGAGATATTGGATGACAATGTGATGCAGTCCGTCACAAACCTGAGGCTTGGGAGACGTTAGACCTTTCAACAGGACAATGATCCCAAGCATACCTCCAAGTCCACTAGAGCATGGTTGCAGATTAAAGGCTGGAACATTGGAGTGGCCATCGCAGTCACCTGACTTAAATCCGATTGAGAACCTCTGGTGGGACTTAAAGAAAGCAGTTGCAGTGCGCAAGCCTAAGAATGTGACTGAACTGGAGGCTTTTGCCCATGACGAATGGGCGAAGATACCCGTAGATCGCTGCAAGACACTTGTGTCAAGCTATGCTTCACGTTTAAAAGCTGTTATAACTGTAAAAGGATGTTGTACTAAGTACTAAGATTGAATGTCACTTGGGGGTTGAATAAAACTGATAATGATGTGAGCACAGAAAAGACATTTGTGGTTATTTCATTATAAATGTTATGTTATATTTGTCTGACCTACACGTGCTGCTTTGATTTAATTGTAAGCAAGATGACTGAATGATCAAAATCAATGTCAAACTGGCCAAAACACTCAATTTCAGTGGGGGTTGAATAATTTTGAACACAACTGTAAATACGATACCTGGCACCCCCTCTCTAACCATGACAGCTGACATTGCAGCAACAAAGACCAGTGGGATACAATATGTCATCCTGCAGACGATATAGTAAAGAGTAGACATCAATCAATGACCGCCATGAAACAGCTATATAAATATTTACTTAATGGCTACGGTACAATGTCTGGATTTGTTTCCCATACTTAAAATAATCTCCAGGGCTAACCAAGCCTGAAACAGGCTCAGTTTGTTTTTTAGGCCTTGGCCCGGATCCGCTTTTATTATTGTAGCATTGAAAGAAAGGGACAGGAACATGTCAAAGTCAATGAGATGCACATACAGTGACATGTCCATTGACTTCCTGCAGCAGGATCCTAAATAGAGTTTTGAAAGCCTACAAAGAACAATGTGGCCAAGAGACGATTTAACATGCATATTATAAATATATGAACACAGAAGCCAAGTCCAGGCCTCACACTCCCATACTGCAGGTGCCTGTCCCCAATATTACAATATAACCAGAGGACAAAAAACATTTGATTATCTGTAGAGCGTTATAGTTAATTTTTCATATAGGCTCAAGAAAAAGTATGCATTGGCACGTGATCTATAACTAGTGATGTCATTCTGGAGAGTAAACGCAGCCGTGGTGCTTTTATTTATCCAATAGCCATGGTAACATTTACTACTGTAGAGAATGTGGCCCCAGAGAAGAGGGTGCGCCGATAGACACAGCAATAAACACCATGACCAAACCAATATGAAATAAAGCAGATTGGAAACAAGATCGCAGCAAACCAGCTGGTAAAAAAACAAAATGTTTAAATCCATGTCAATGGGGCAAATAAAATGCAAACGTTGGGGGTTCAGTAGTAGATTAGGGGAACTTGTTTTAGTACTAGAAAATTGAAAATAAGAACCTTTAAATATACACAGTTTTTGAAAGCCATACTACACCCACCTTGTTCACCTCTACACTCAATTTGCATATTAAACCCTTAGTATGACCTATACTGCAAATGTAATTCAGATCTGGGTATTTTGTTCTTGCCCATTACGCATGTACAGGCATATAGTAATGAAATAGCAAGCATGGATTCAAAAGGCACCTGCCACAATCACCACCTGGCCAACTCCTTTGCCAGTTGCCAGTCTCCTATACCCGACAGGTAAGTATCGGCTGCTCTGAACGGCACTCTGATCGCTGCGTCAATGCTGTAACCTGGCTGCACCCTGAAGACAAGCATGACAGGTGTGCTTTAAGTTCTTAAAGAAGCTCTGCACATTCCAGTCCATATAAACATCACGATGAACCTTTTATCCAGAGTTTTACTACATTATATAAAACTTCGACAAATAGAAAAACTAAGCAGAACTAAGGCTGTGTATTTAGAATTGAGTAACAACTGAAAAACACAGCTGCATCAGGTGAAATGCTGATAGACGAGGCTATGAGATTTGTCAAGCTGATTCAATCTCAACTGATTATTAGCAAAATCACTTAACACCATTGCATTACAGCAAGTACATACGAACTATAACTGGTATTAGGCAATCGAGCAGTCACTGAACAGTGTTTATAAACAATCTGGTGAGAATCCTAGGAGGTCTGTTATGCATTCTACATTGGGATTTGGGGTGCAGAAAGCAGGGGAGATACATATTTTGATGTTTAAGGCTAGGGTCAGACTGAGGCAGTGCAAACGCGCGTTCTGGCGCACTTAATCACGGCCGTGCTAGCAGCAGATGCTGGGCAATGACGGCCAATATACGAAGTACGGTCGCACAAAAGTCCGGCTGCGCAACGCAAGTGGAAAATGAACGCATTTTTTCGAGAACGTTAAACCACTAGTACTGACGTACAGAGTGCGCTGCGTCCGCTAGCGGCGTGTGTGCGTGATTAGGAGACGTCAGACGCTGCTAATGTCTGGCCAACATAACGTCCAGATGCAAGAAGTGTTTTATTGATGATCTGTACAAAATCACGGATGAAACTGCGCATAGTATGACCGCTATTGCGTATTCCGTGAAAAAATACGTCCATTCTTCGAACGCACATTTTCACGGACAACGTGAAAAATGCGTTAGTCTGACCCTAGCCTAAGAGTTCCTGTATTTTAAACTAACCAACACTGTACACTCAAATGTTATGTGTAATTTAAATCTATTTTTCCTGGCAGAGTGCTGCATATTGTACGAAACATACCACTGATCAGCATGTGATGTGAGTGCACATCGTGTGCCACAAGGAATCAATTACAGCGGTCCCAAAAGCTGCTTTCACAAGAGAATACATGAGATTAAAGCAGAAAATCAAATCAATTCCAGTGTAAAAAAGTATAAATAGTTAAGCAATCGCCACGTAAACCATAGGAATTTGCTAAAGGTGGCTCAGTTTTTGGACTTTATCCACAACTGCGATTTATAAAATGACCAACCCATGAAACATTAATATTTTTGGGGTAAGTGATTCAAGGATGGAAAGACTGTACTTGTTTAATCTCTGCTCGCAGCCATGAACACGAACACTAACACACACACACAATTTGACTTCTCAAGCAACCGAGTATTAGTATAAGGGTGTAGTAAATGACTTTAAAATGCACATACATCTACGTGTAGCATCTGGCTGCACAGACACAAGTTATACTCTACCTACTGCATGGGAAGACTTGTGACACTTGCTCGCTCGCTTTGCCTTGTTGGGTCTCGTGTACGTGCTGCCTGCTGAATACAGCTGCTGGAATGAGAGGACTGACTATCAAAAGCAAAGCCAGGGGAGGCTGAATGGGAAGCTTAATGAACAAGACAGACCCCACCCAAGCACTGACATTGCTGGAAGTAGAGGAGGAAAAGAGCATGCAGAGGGAACACGCAGCCCTTTCATCCGCTATCACACAGGGACCAGAGGCAGGGACGTACAAGAGTATGAAAAGGGAGGGGAACGGCACGTCAAATGGATCAAGACATAAAATTACTTGTTTACAAATGTCCAGTCCTGGCGGAGAAAATCTGTCAGCGCTGCAATACCAGCGATTTCTGCCAGTATTTGCAACACTGGTGTTTTGTGAAAAACGCCTAGAAATATTTTCAGCTAAAAAAAGGTGCAGAAATGTTTTTACAAGTACGTTCTGCTTATCCTGCCAAGTAGAGGTTACAATGAAAAAAATACATTCTGACAATTGGAAAAGCCCACACAGGCGGGTTGGCATGACTTCTTCTAGAAGGTCCTTCTCACGTATTTAATAAGATACACAGGGTTATTCAGAGAGAGGTGAAACTCCGGAGAATGACTCGAGAAGCGAAAATTCTAGGTCAAAATAGCAAAACCAGAAAAATTCTCCCATTTATCGCACTTTCCAAATCGGCTATTTTGACCTAGAATTTTCACTTCTCCAGTCATTCTCCCAGTTTCCACCTCTCTCTGCATAACCCTGACAGTCTCCAGTATTTGCAATTACTGGCCGATATCCCTGCTTATCATAGGGCTTCAGAAACTTGTATCAAACTGTGGTCTCAATTTGGATAAGAATTTTCAAATGATTACGAAGGATTTGAAGTGCACCTGTAATGGGAAACCCTATTTTTTGCCTGTTTGACAGGGCATGCCTGCCTTTATATAAATCAGTGGCTTTTCACTGACCCATATAACTAAAAAAAAAAAAAAAAAAAAGACAAGATCCTCCGTTTTTAGCTTTTCCTCAGTCGTCCACGTGGCCAAGTCATGCCACAGTTAGGAGACGGAGCTGTGAACAGAGCCGGCCCACAAGACTGCCCTGAGCTTGCTTTGAGTGCCAAGCTGTCTGCCCGTCATGATCTGCGTGATAGCTAGCACAGGACACTGAGCATGCAGGGGGCCTGCGTACAGAACGGATATCTGCACACTGTAACCCCCCCCCCCCCTCACCAGGAACATGACGCCAGCTCAGGGGAGAAACTTCAAAACTGAATATCTCCATTTTTTACATTGTCTAGGTCAGCGAAAAAAGACTGACCTATAAAAATAAATATTATAAAAAGGGGGGGGGGGAGCGTATCCATCAAATGGGTAATAGTCATTTTTCCCATGACAAGTGCACTTTCAATTGAGGTCTTGACAGCAAATAAGAAAATGTAAGAGCCAGGTAAAAATTTGTTGTTAATATATATTTATGTTGAGCAAAACAGAAAATTTTAAGTCCGATGTAAACTTAAAGGAGTCTGGAGCTACTTCACTGCCAGATTAGTTAAGCCTAGGCTTAGCTTCCATTTATTTAGAAGAGAAGCACCTCAATAAGCTGATCTGTATGTGTGATGCGAATTGCTCTGAATATTGTTTTCTGCATTTCTTGCTCACATATACACACACACACATATACACACACACATAAATATATATATATATATATATACACACACGACAAGGATGAGTGCAGCCTCTCCCTTCTATGTGCGTAATCATATACACTTCTCAAAAGATAGCCATCACCTTAGAGTATACAAAAAAAAAACAACCCTTACTTTATTTGGATCATTAAAATGGTCTATATGTGAATTTGGAGTACGTGGGCAATAAAAGGTGTATCATTTTGTTCCTTTTATTAGAACAGCAACCCATTTTTTTGGTGATAAATACAGATTTGTATAAAAAGATCAATCAGTATTTAAATTGCAGAAATGAAGAAAAAAAAAAAGAAAAAAAAAAAGAAGAGGCAGCATTCTAAAACAGTATCCATCAGAAACGTCAGTGTGATCTCATGTCTCCAATTATGTTTGACCCGGTCATTTCCTTCCTTTAAATCTTGATTGTTAGAACAGATTGGATAAAGGAGATATCTGCTCAAATTCTTCTCTTAGCCAGAAGAGCCACTAGTGAGCTTTGAGTAAGATGGCCCATTTGTTGTGTATACCATTCAATATTCAAAAATACTCACCCGACTTACAAAGCCTTCACCAACGTCACTCCCTACTACCGGTCTCAAATTACTCACATCCCAACTCAACCCCTCAAGATCCAACAATGACCCGCTTCTGCCATCCCCCATCATTACCTCTTCACATGCCAGACTGTAGGACTTTTCTCGTGCTGCGCCGACCCTATGGAACACGTTTCCTCGTCCGCTCAGAATCTCCCCCCCCAATCTGGCTTCTTTTAAATGCTACAAATAACATATCTGCATCTGCTCCCTCCAGATGAAAAAAATGTATTATAAATAGAAAACTGGAAATTATTATTATTATTATTATGTTATAAAGCGCCAGCATATTCCGCAGCGCTGTACAATAGGCACAGTATAGACAGGGTTACAATACATTGAACAACATTTGACAAACAGTACAGGAGGAGATGAGGGCCCTATTCCCGTAGGAACTCACAATCTGGGAGGGTTGGGGTTGGAAACAGGAGGAGAGGACTGTAAGGTGAGAGTGATTGATGGTTGCGTCAGTGAGTTGGGTGGTAGGCTTCCCTAAATAGGAACGTTTTAAGGGAGCGTTTGAAGGAAGAGAAGTTAGGGGAAAGTCTGACAGTACGAGGGAGAGCGTTCCAGAGAGTGGGGGCTGCGCGTGAGAAATCCTGCAGTCTATCATGGGAAGAGGTGATGCGGGGAGAAGCTAGGCGCAGGTCACTGTTTGACCTTAGGGAGCGGGCTGGGGTGTATTTGGGGATTAGTGAGGACAGGTAGTGGGGAGCTGAGTTCGTGAGGGTTTTGTAGGTAAGGATAAGGATTTTGAACTTAATTCTGCAGTGGATGGGGAGCCAGTGAAGGGACTCGCAGAGGGAAGCGGCAGAGACAGAGCGGCGGGTGAGGTGGGACAGAGGGAGGTCAGATAAGAGATTATTGCAATAGTCGAGTCGGGAGATTACCAGGGCGTGTATGAGTTGTTTTGTGGTGACAGCGGTAAGAAATGGTCGAATTCTGGAAATATTACGCAGTTGGTATCGGCAGGTGAAGGAAAGACAGGATGTGGGGGATGAAGGAAAGAGCAGAGTCAAGTGTAACTCCAAGACAGCGAACTTGGTTTGATGGGGAGATGGTGATACCCTCCACCGTGATAGAGAAGTCAGGAGGTGGGGAGGCAGTGGAGGGAGGAATAAGTAGGAGCTCAGTCTTTGACATGTTGATCTTTAGGTGGTGGGAGGCCATCCAGGAGGAGATGCCAGATAAACAGTCACTGACTTTTGAAAGGACAGGGGGAGAGAGATCAGGGGTAGAGAAGTAGATCTGAGTGTCATCAGCGTAGAGGTGGTAATTAAAGCCAAAGCTGTTGATGATTTTGCCCAGGGAGGAGGTGTAGATGGAAAAGAGCAGAGGACCAAGGACAGAGCCTTGAGGTACACCAACAGATAGAGGCAATGAAGAGGAGGAGTTACCAGCAAAGGACACACAGAAGGACCTGTTGGATAAATAGGAGTCAACCCAAGCAAGTGCAGTGTCACCGAAACCCAGAGAGTTGAGGGTCTGTAGAAGGAGGGGGTGGTCAACAGTGTCAAAAGCAGCCGAGAGATCAAGCAGGATGAGAATAGAATAGTGGCCGTGTTTTTACATCTACAAAATAGAAAACATAAAATATTCCCATAGCGTGATACATCAGTATAGTCTGAAGTTATGTAAATGGCTCCCAATGAGCTCACTCAGAATAAAAATAGTAATATTATCACGTCACATATTACCACAACACCAGTGCCTCCAGATTCCAGGATCAATAGCTGGAGAAGACACACACCATGGAGCAGATCTCTGCTGCAGCATCCGCAACAATTTGGCAGGAGGCTTCGGCTAGTAGAAAATATATTCACACCTTATGGATAAGAAAATGAAATAAAATCCAACGCATTTCACCTCTACCTTAAGGAGACTTCATCAGGTATAAACATAATATAGTCAACAGCAATTTATACACAACCAACTAACTGCCGGTTTCACGGGCTTTTCGCTATTTCCGGACACCTAGTGCATTCTCTGTTTAGATTCTTTTAAATGTTCCCTAAAGACACATCTGTTTAGGAGAGACTACCACCCAACTTTGTAAGGAAGCCAAGAACCATCATCTCTCTCGCCTCCTGTTTCTCACCCACCTAGATTTCCCACAGAAATCAGGTCCTCAATTCCTCATGTCTGTTGGTGAAATATTGCAGTAACTTTTTGTTGTATTGTAGAATAGTCTGGTCTTACCCATCGTACCTTTGTACAGCGCTGCAGAATGCGTTGGTGCTTAACAAGAAATCTTTTTGATATACCGTACCTATTGCTAGACCAGGGTTTGACAAACTATTTTTTTTGTAGTATCAATTAGTACAAAAGGATACAAATTAAGGACTCAGAGGTCCTAAGTCTGAGTCCATACCATCTGGTCAGGGATTGGTCTGCGTTTTATTCACGGGAAAAACTAAAATGCCTAACTAGTGCAACGATAACACCTCCAATTCAAGCTACAGAGATCAGGCAAGGCTTGTATCCACCATTCACTATTATAGCAAGATGTGCTCTAGAAGAAAAAGTCACAAGAAATCTCAAATATAGATTCAGAAGCCACTGCATTATCCCAGATTACAAATACATAATACACTGCAAGAATGAATACTTAAGGCTGGGGGTCAGATGAGCGTCATTGGAGAGCAGAAGGAACGTCCATGAGAGTGGACGTTCCTTACACTAGACGCCCGTCTGGCCGCCTCACTGAGCGCAGTTCGTGCACTCCGCCCTGGGGAGGATCGCGCTTTGCAGCTCCGTCAACTCATGCCCTAGCGCTTTGACGGAGAGGCCTGCTGCATGGATGCAACACGGCCGCTATTGAATGCGCAAGTCGTGTGCACGCTGCGACGGATGCCGGAAGCCACGTCAGTACGGGCGCACCTATTGCGCTCGTCTGATACTGCCCTAAGGCTTTAACGCGTCCAATCATACAATGCAATGCAATAAAAATCTCCAGGCCAAGACGATTAAAGTGCAAAACCTGAGTGCACCCTTCGAATGTAGTGCACAATACAGACTATACTATACTATACTACTATACATATATTTTATTATTGGGACAATCATGAGCCAGTTGGCAGAATGTAGTAGAGTATATTAAAAGGTACAATTGACCTTATACCGCCAGACTCCGGCACACCCTCTATGTTACCTCCAATTGCGAGCTTTTGCTACCGGCCCTCATATCAAAGTGGCTGCGCTTTCTAGACCTTCTCGTTTTGGAGAGCCTACGTTTAAAGGGCTCCTACCCGAAGGGACTTCTTTCCACCTTATATAATATGATTACCACACTGATGGATTGGAAAGAATTGCGATCTATAACCGCCTGGGAAGCAGACCTTGGTAAATCCTTGGAGGCGGAATAGTGGTCCAATATTTGAGAATCTATGAAGTCGGTCTCTGTCTGTACAACACATCAGGAGCAGCTGATCAAGACGATCTTCCGCTGGTATGTGACCCCATCGCAAGTGTCCCGTATGTCTCCTTCCACCCCGGATCTTTGCTGGAGGGGCTGCGGCATCAAAGGAATGTATATTCACATGTGGTGGACTTACCCCTTGGTACAAAAGTTTTGGGAGGAGGTTCACACGCTTATCACGGCAGTCATGGGTAGAGAGGTCCCCATGGACCCCTGGGCTTTTCTACTTTCCAGGCCATTCCCGGATTTCTCCAGACCGGAAAACAAATTGATTGCGAAGCTTACTTTGGCAGCCTGTGGAGTTCTAGCCGAAAGTTGGAACTGCCCCAGGGTCCCTGCATTTACCCGTATTTATCCGAAACTACGGGATGTTCAATTGATGGACGAACTCACAGCAGTTTCCAATCACACCCTACCTGCTTATTAGAAGACTTGGTCCCCATGGCTGGAGCAAATGGGCGCCTGACTTGGAGGAGGAGGGTTAATTTTTGGTCTCCTAAGCGCCTACATACTAGAGTTAGGCATTTGTACCAATTATGGGATTGATATTGTCACAGGTCTGTTCCCTCCTTCGACGTCTTCCCTACTCCCCTCCCTCATCTTTCCCTTTTCTGTTCCGCCTTTTTGCATCTCTTTCTTCTCTTTGGGCAAACCCTGCTCTTGTCCTTTTAAACCTTAAAATGATTGAAAGGCTTATGGTTTTCTGCTTTCCCTTTCAATAAAAATTTATTTACAAAAAAAAAAAAAAAAAAAAAGTACAATTGAACAACATTTAATATTAAAAATGGAGCTCATGGGCGCAACAAAGCACTGTATTAGGAGAGGTGTCTCCGGTGTTATATTTTACACGGAACGTTAGCTGAACTCATGAGCAGCCATTGCAGAGTCAAGACATTCTGCGCGTATGGCAGGGCTCTGCAGCCTTGGCCTTCCAGATATTTTTGTACTACATTTCCCACGAGTCTCCGCTAGCCTGATCTACAAGGGAGATTTAGTTCCAAAATTTCTGGCTGGCCATGGTTGGCGTCTCATGGAGATTTTCCTTGGGTTTATCCTAGCTTTTGTCTTGTGCAAATACGCCGACAACCTATACTACCAATTACAAGCAGATACTTACTATATAAAAAACACAGTACATAGAGATACAGGGACGATCGCGAAAAGTAAAAATTGGGAACTCAAAATAGGTTCCCCCACCAAAGAATAAGGCGAATGTGAATTTAAAAGAATACACGGACAAATTAAAGTCACATGAAGAAGAAATGCTTTCATGTGGATAAAGATCAGATTAAATCTGAAAATGCAAAGGGTTAATAATATCCACTTCATTATCCCATTATGTCCGGAAATCACAAAGATCACCAGACTGAGCCCTCGTGTGATCTTCATGGGGCACAATGTGAATTTTCCAGGGTTTTTATGAGATTATTATCATGGCTTCAAACCCAAGTGTCTAATTATGACTATAAGATCGATATCGCGAGACGCAATGAGGTCACAGAGGAAAAAAAAGCCATCTGTGAAAATGGTATCTAAAAACATGTGGAAATTATCTTTATGTACATTTATACGCCATGTTAAATAAATGGGTTTGTATTGAACTTTAATAGACTTGTGGGATAAAAGCCGCTCGGCTGCTGGAAATCTGCAAGTACAGATTGAAAGAAAACCTGCAAGCGAGTTAGAAAAGCATGTAGACAACACATCTCTAGGCGCCTGTGACTACCTTCGTCTTCGGATTGCCACCAACAGCTCTTGACTATAGGGCTCAACCTACGTAAGGGGCAGACTAAACAGCAAGGTCAGAAGGATTGATCATATACCTTGGCTGAAATCACCATACTGTAAAATTGATCAAAAAAATCCACAAAGCGCTATATACACCTAGTGATGAAACCGTTCCAAGGGCCCCATTCCAAGGTTGGTGATAAGATAAGGTCTTGAGAACTTATTGACACTTTTGGAGTGGGCTCTGCTTGCTCCTCAAGTATAATGCTTCCCTGTGCCTGCTTACTGTAAAATAACAACATCTCCAATACTTTGTTTAGGAGGATTTATTTGCACAGTGAGATGTAAGCGGGACCTACTCCAGGGTAGCTCATAGTACGTTCACCATCTTTTGTCCCTAAAAGCTGGTGCTACTTGAATTTGCTTTTCTAAACGCCCCAAAACAATCCCATACTCACTTCTGATCCCAGGGTGGATCGCTATACGCCGCTTCCGCTTGCCGGGAGCAGAGTGAGACTGGTAACACATAGGTCCCTGTCTCTCTAAATCGGCCACAGCTTGTGCATGATCCCACAAGTGCAAACTTGGGCAGAGCTCGCGGCTGGGAAGCGCAGGGCTCCATGGAGTCCTATGGGCACGCAGTGTCTCTGCATGTATAAAAACTTTGAGCTGTGTGAAATTCCAAAGCTAGGTGCTAATAAAGTGCCTAACCTAGGTACACTAAATATGGAGATAGTAAGCATCTTCCCTTTTAGGGCCAGAGGTGGATATTTGTAAACAATGAGGGCCCTATACCTTTTAACACTGTCCATCAATGGGAGGCTGGACCTCACGCACGACCAAATTACTCCGATCTCTAAAGTAGTAAAAGTTATCCACAGATTGGGAGCAGAAGCTGGTGGGTTCAATTTATAGAAAGTCGGGTTGTCATCCTTTGGCATTTGCAATTTCTGTACCTCTTGTATGAAAAGAAACAGCTTTACGAAATGTAATCAAAAACAAACTGCAACTCCATCCTCAAGTTGTATATGTGACTACCAGTCTCAGGTTCCAGACTTTACAAGTCCTATTGAGCGAGATCTCAGCCCAAATTCATACATACAGTTGTGTTCAAAATTATTCAACCCCCAATGCTGTAAAGGGTTTTAGGGAATTTAGTGTACATTTGTAATTGTATTCAGAATGAAATTCTACAAGGACTTTTTAAAGAACCATATGCAACTAAAATGACATCAATTGGTTTTGTAATACAGTAGTAAATGTTTCTTTTGTGAATTCTTCATTGACACAATTATTCAACCCCTTAAAGACTACCACTCTGAAGAACAGAGGTTCATTCAAGTGTTTTCAATCAGGTATTGAAAAACACCTGTGGATGTCACGGAGCAGCAATAAAGCATAATAAGCACCAATTAGGCAGCTTTAAAATGACTGATACTCAGCTCCTTCTAGACATTTACTGGTGTGGTTACAAACATGGTGAAGTCAAGGGAATGGTCCAGGAAGACAAGAGAAGAGGTGATTACTCTTCACAGGAAGGGCAATGGCTATAAGAAGATTGCAAAGATGTTAAACATACCAAGAGAGACCATAGGAAGCATCATTCGCAAATTCAAGGCAAAGGGCACTGTTGAAACGCTACCTGGTCGTGGCAGAAAGAAGATGCTGACTTCGACTGCTGTGCGCTACCTGAAGCGTAGAGTGGTGAAAAGTCCCCGTGTGACTGCTGAGGAACTGAGAAAAGATGTCAGATGTGGGTACTGAAGTTTCAGCTCAGACAATACGGCGCACACTGCGTAATGAAGGCCTCCATGCCAGAACTCCCAGGCGCACCCCCTTGCTGTCTCCAAAGAATAAGAAGAGTCGACTGCAGTATGCCAAAAGTCATGTGGACAAACCACAGAAGTTTTGGGATAGTGTTCTGTGGACCGATGAAACAAAATTAGAACTGTTTGGGCCCATGGATCAACGCTATGTTTGGAGGAGGAAGAACAAGGCCTATGAAGAAAAGAACACCTTGCCTACTGTGAAGCATGGCGGGGGGGTCAATCAGGCTTTGGGGCTGTTTTGCTTCTGCAGGTACAGGGAAGCTTCAGCGTGTGCAAGGAACCATGAATTCTCTTCAGTACCAGGAGATATTGGATGACAATGTGATGCAGTCCGTCACAAACCTGAGGCTTGGGAGACGTTGGACCTTTCAACAGGACAATGATCCCAAGCATACCTCCAAGTCCACTAGAGCATGGTTGCAGATTAAAGGCTGGAACATTGTGGAGTGGCCATCGCAGTCACCAGACTTAAATCCGATTGAGAACCTCTGGTGGGACTTAAAGAAAGCAGTTGCAGTGCGCAAGCCTAAGAATGTGACTGAACTGGAGGCTTTTGCCCATGACGAATGGGCGAAGATACCCGTAGATCGCTGCAAGACACTTGTGTCAAGCTATGCTTCACGTTTAAAAGCTGTTATAACTGTAAAAGTATGTTGTACTAAGTACTAAGATTGAATGTCACTTGGGGGTTGAATAAAACTGATAATGATGTGAGCACAGAAAAGACATTTGTTGTTATTTCATTATAAATGTTATATTTGTCTGACCTACACGTGCCTCTTTGATTTAATTGTAAGCAAGATGACTAAATGATCAAAATCAATGTCAAACTGGCCAAAACACTCAATTTCAGTGGGGGTTGAATAATTTTGAACACAACTGTATGTAAATATAAAAATCACCGGTGTATAGCATTACGTAGTAATACCTTTTTAATTTGGCCTAACGTTACATAAAAAAGGTATCACTACGTACTGCTATACTCTGGTGATTTTGGAATCTGGACCAACATAGCTAATCCAATAGCTCCTATAAGATACGTGTGTATAGATTTCTATAAAATCACGACATGAAAATATACTGTTAAGGCCAGTATTAGAAATATTGTGTTTGCAAAGGATTCCAGCACGTTAAAGAAAAGCGGACGAAAATATTGGAGGTTGAGGTTAAAAATTGTACACATTTTACACAGAAGTATGATATGACATTTTATGCCAGTGCAACAGGACACCGTTATATAAGGCAACCTAAGTAGCACCATATTGTGGGGTCAAGTTGTGTGTAATTTAGGTCAATGGATGTTCATAATGCACAGAATACACATGACACTCCTTCACATAAATTGACTGGATGGACATGACTAACCGGCCAATGAAAAGGCTTTCTACATCGTAATTATGTATCATAATCTATACAAAGAGGCATACTATCTACTCTGACAAAGTCTTTCCTGTTCCAGAAGGAGAAAAATTCTGAATACAAGTGTACTGGACAGAGAATAAAATTGATGATCCAAGTCAATGCAAGCTGCTGGTATACTTTGGCAAAAATAAAATAACTGCTTTCTAACTCTATAGTGCGAGGCTCGAATATCCAAACACCAGGACATAAAGAAATCCTATTAACTGATAAAACTGAATGTGTGATTAAGGCTAGCGTCAGACGTACGCAGTCATCACGTCTGTGTCGCCGCACAGTTTAACGTCTGTCGTAGCATTGATTTGTGATCAATAGAGAACACCACACAAAGTGCTCACGCACCACGCAGGTGGCAACGGACTCCATTTAGACCAGCGTAAATGCGCTACGACGGACGCCCAGAGTGCGCCGCTTCCGTGTAGCGGCCTGTATGCGTGACGGTGCGACGTCAGATGCATTTGCGACATTCAGTTTTTTTTGGTCGGTCTGACTGTACCTGTCATTTCATTTTAATTAGTTTTGATTCCCATATTTCCCTTTTTTTTCTACATCCATTAAAAAAAAAAAAAAAAAAAAAAGACCGTTTGGCGTCTACAGTTTCTTCCGTCAGTACGTCCATCCTGCACGCACACAGAGTGCACTCAAACTGTGTTCATCTGACATTAAGAGAACAGTATCTTGAGCCAGTGTCCAGCTTATCCAGTGCCACTCAATGCTCGAGTGCGTCAAGCGCCATTGGGGCTACCTAGGTACTAAAGGTCTCCAAGCATTAAAACCTGAGCTCAGCTTCTGGGTAGAACTAATACCTGGCAAAATGAGGGCTGAATCAGTCTCCAACCTAGGATGGGGTGGGGGGGCCGAAAGGGGTACTGTGATCACCCAAACAGCACGGAGTAGTTACAGTGCATAGACACCGGACTGTCAAACTACACGCCCCCTTCTTCCAAAACATATGGGGTTTGCAGCCCTAGTACATTGTGTCCCTTTAACCTTTTTGAGACAGTATTTTACCAGGAAGGATACATTGAGATTTCTCTCGTTTTCAAGTACATCCTGAGTGGCGAGTGTGTACCGTTAGGTGTCTTGCCAAGGACACTTTGGAGAGGTTGCTCGTGAGTTCCTACGGGAATAGGGCCCTCATCTCCTCCTGTACTGTTAGTCAAATGTTGTTCAATGTATTGTAACCCTGTCTATACTGTGCTTATTGTACAGCGCTGCGGAATAACCTTAAATCACTGAAATTTTACACATGCAATTATAGATTTGTGGATTACCCATGGTATATCAAATAGTAAAAGGTTTTGAAGAAAATACCTTTTTGTAACAAGTCAACACTCTAAATAAAAAAATAAATAAAAACATAATTCAGTTTTGCTGTAAAAATAATGCAAATCTGATAGAGGGTAAACTAGAACAGAATTGCTGTCAGCAGAACACCTGAAAAAAAAAATATTTTTGTGCTAAATGGTCTTTTTGGGTGGCAGGCGGTTACCCAAAATGTATGCGAAATGAACCCAACAATTTCTACATAAATTGCAAAATCTCTATGTGTGGGGACAAAATCAAATGGCCCGCTGACCACAGTCACTTCTCTCAAATATCTAGGTATGTGGTTAGACCCAAATCTATCCTTTGGCCCCCACATCGAAAAACTCTCATCTAAAATTTACCCCAAACTAGGTGCCCTGTACAGAAACAAATCCTGCCTGAGCCCCACAGTAAGAAAGCAAATTGTACAACAAATGCTTATGCCGGCTATTGAATACGGAGATGTAGTGTATGCAGCCGCCCCGCAAACACATCTCTGGAAACCTACCACATTGTATAACTCATGCTGCCGCTTTGCGCTACAATGTAACTACATGACCCACCACTGTGACATGTTAAAAGAGCTAAACTGGTCGTCGCTGGAGTCTAAACATACCCTTCACCTTTCCAACCTGGTGTTTAAGAGCTTTTCTGGGAAGCTGCCACCCTATCTGAAAAGACTGCTTCCTCCAGCAGTTCCCTCATCCTATAACCTCCGATCCAGGACCAGCACCTTACTTGCAATACCACAATACAAAAAGAAAGTGGCTCGATCCTCATTTTCCTACAGAGCACCACAATTATGGAATAACCTCCCAGACACCATCAAATCTTTCCCCCAGTCTAAAGTCACTCAAGAGCTCCCTATTAACATACCTCAATACGGAATGCATTTTTTTAATATCTTGCATTGTATTACTTTGTATTTCTGTAACAACTAACATTTTAATGTTCCTGGACCCAGGACGTACTTGTAAAGGAGAGAAATCTCAATGTATCCTTCCTGGTAAAATCATTTATAAATAAATTTCACAGGGTAGACTTTAATTTCTGGAAGTTGATTTACATAATCACGGCCCCCTTTGGGTCTCATTCCACCTAACCATTTCATTTGGAGATGCATATTCTTTACGTGGTGACAAACCAGAATGTTCATTAAGAATTAAGCCAAAACTGAAGTAAATGTAACAATGGATTGTTGTTGAAGAAATGGTCCTCACCTGAATGGCAGTCCAGATTGAATCAGTGGAGTGTGTCTTGCAATACTTTACAGAGCTCAGCTGGTAAGAAAAAAACAGGGAAGAATTACTCATCCTTGTGCGACAGATACGAAAAGAGAATATGGGCAAAACATTTTATTTCGCAGACAAGAATGTGTAGAAATCATTTGCTTTAAGATCAACAAACTAAAGAAAAACACAGGATGGATACAACATAATACAGCAAGAATGTGTATGTTAAAGCAGACCTGTAGTGGGCAGGTTCACTTTCCCGGGGCATCATAAAGATCAAAGCTTTATCGTCACACAATAAGATACTGCAGACTGTCACCATCACACGCCCAACGTGAAGGGTCTCCGGACCTTTATATAATTTACATACAAAACATAATGTTTGACATCTGTCAAACAATTAACACCAGAGGTGTTTCTGAACTACATGTTCCATGTAGTCTTATGTATGACGGAGCATCATGGGACATGCAGTTCCGAAACACCTATGCTTGCCTTAAATCTATTTGACCAACAGGGTTTAACAAATTTCTTTTGAAGGCGATTCTATTTCACCTTGAAATATGAACTCCAGTATAAGAGCAGAGAATAAAAAATAAAAGAAGTACTATCCACACGAAATTCCATAAACACTTTATGAATCAGTGATTTAGAAATCGTGCGTTCAGCATAAATAGACCGAGCTTTTGAACATGGCTCTCGCCGCTCTTCCACTCAAAAATGCACTAGGGGGGGGGGGGGGGTTAATGCAAGTCGAGGACAGTGACCTTAATTTCCCTAAGTGCTGGAATTGGCAATGCCGACGGACTTCACATCCAGCGGTTAATACCATTGTAGCAGGAAAAAAAGGGATAGCAGGGATGGAATTTTCTTATACGGTACTACATGACCGTATGTGGCGGAAGCATAATTATTAAAGTATTCTATAAAATTACCCTCAGGCTACATATGAAGGGTGTGTGAAACGAATGAATTTCTTACCCTAGATATCTCAACATCAAGCAGTACTTCATATTAGTGTTGGGTACACGGCTACTACTATAAGCACAAGGTACTTCAAAGCAAGCACCAATTCCACCACCAAAGATAATCCCAGGAGTCCAGAGTCTGCTGAGTATTACGGCGGGACTCGAGCAAATGCTCATAAATGGAATCTGACAACATGAAGATCTAGTCTAAAAGGACACAAGGGAATTCGTAGACCTCCACTCTTCCAGTTTTGGAATTACACCTTTGATCCGAGCAAGATCACGAGTACAAACACTAGCAGGGATTATTTTATTAACTGGTTGTCCTCACAAGAAAATACCTCATAATTGTCTGCTGTTTTTTTTTGCACCAACAACAAGTGCCTTAGAACTGCTCATTAGTCAAGAGGTAATGCAGTACTGCACATACTATCCAAAACTATCCCTGTGGAAAAGACGGCTTAGAAATGACAGGAGGAACAAGCCGGCTGGGTGGAGTAGAGGTAACATCACGGCTCTATAACCGTGGAGACATGGGTTCAAATCCCAGCCAGAACCTCTCCAGCAAGTGCCCTTGGGCGAGACACCCAACGGTACATACTTGCCTACCACCAGGAAATACTTGAAAACGAGAGGAATCTTTATGTACTCTTTCTGGTAGAGAATATATATATATATATAGATATATATATATATACATACATACATACACACACACAGTATATCCCCACTAGGGTTATTCCCCTAGAACAGTTTGAGTCAATGTTGCCGCAGCAACCTGGCATTTCAACTATACACAGCAAGAAACGTTAAGGGCAATAAAGTTGCCGCAAACAACAGTAACACGATTATTCGGCAGTGGAAGACATGAACTTCTGCTATTCCAGTGACTCTGGCCTATATCAGGGAATTGAGTTCTGGATACGGCAGGAAGCACTTCCTACAGAATATATAAATCAAGTACTGCAGGGGGAAATCCATACACAGAAACAGGTTTCCTACTGTGTCTGAATTCTGCAAACTGCAAGGAGGCGATTTCATAATGTAGAAATCAAGTCACAGATTGAGAGAATTCAACTTCATGAAAGGATCTACACTAGAAAGCCTATTTGCACATTTATACAATTCCCTGTCTCTTATAACATCTCATTTACAAAGATGATTTGTGTTCCGGATTAGATATTCTTCCTGGCTGTACATAATAGGTTTACCCCCTTCTCTGCTGGTGATGTGTGGTGGGGGGGGGGGGGGCGTCCTCGGCTCTGCACATTGTAAGCGGAGGAAGTCCTCAAAATGTCATGCGTCTCTGCAGGGACAGGGGGGACCCATGACCGCGCGACAAAGAGTCCCGGTGGCGGACTTAAAGGGATACTCTAGGCAACATGACCAACTAAGCTTTTTTAGGTGGTCATGATGCCCTGAGTATGCCCTTGTCTTTTCCCCCTCCCTCCGCTCAGCTGATCAGCTAAAACAGCTGAGAGACACGGAGGACTTTACTCCACCCTCCCAGCTGTCAGTCACCAGAGCGGGATTCATATTTCCCGCTTTTGCCGACTATTGCCGAGTAGGAGATGTCATCGCGCTTTCAGCGCGATGACGTCTCCAACTTGCCACAGTAGCTGGCGGCAGCGAGCCTCCAGCATAGTCTGCGGCTGCGATTAGTGTTACGCGCAAGAGAATGCGCGTAGCCACTAGTCAAAGAAGAGAGGAAGCCTGCTGAATGGCTGGTTTACGTGAGAGGCGCGCATGCGCGCTTCTCACGTAAACCATTAGCCAAGTTAAAGATTTACCAGGAAGGGAGCAGAAGAGGAGGGAGGGGAGTATAAAAAAAAACGCAGTTGGAAACAAATGGTTTTTAGGGCAAGTATTACAGTAAAAAAAAAATTATATATATATATTACACACACTCAATAACTAGGTAGGGAATAGGTATATTTTAATGTAAAAAAAAAATCCCTAGACCTTTCCAGCGATGCCTCTCTTTAATCCCCTAGTCACTGGTCCGCCACTGGGGCTTCCCCCGCCCACTGACGTCATCATGCATGAGCACGATGAAGTCAGAAATGGAACCCCCCCCCAGCTAAACAGGAAAATCTCTATAAATTAACCCCTAGCTGCCAAGGGGTTTTCCTTTGGAAACACCATGGTGGAGATGGGGGGGGTGGAGTCCAACATGGCCAGGTTACATGAAACAAAAATATATTTTTAATTAATGCAGCACTTTTGTTCAGGTTTCAATTCTAATGTGAACAATGATGTTGCAATAATGATTTCAGTTTTAGCTAAAACCACGTTTCTCATAAAAATAAAGTAACGGGTTCCCATTCCTAATTTTTTTTAAACAAGTGCACCCTGTAGGATATAACGTGGTACAAAGGTGATCACACCGCGGCCCACTGGCCCATTCTCTGTCCACATGTCTTAGGTCTAGTTTACGCTCCCCAATCCAGTTGATTTGTTTTAAACTAAAGCTTGACATTAAGGCTGGAGTCAGACGAACGCAGTGCGAACGTTTAGGTGCGTTTTATTACGGCTGTGGTAGCAGTAAATGACGTCCAATGCAGGCCCGCACACGAAATACTGCCGCACGAAAGTTCGGCCGTGCAACGCAAGTGCCAAACGAACGCATTTTCGCAAGAACGTCGAACCGCTAGTACTGAGGTACAGAGTACGCTGCGCCCGCATAGTGGCGTGTGTGCGTGATTAGGAGCCGTCAGTCGATGCTCATGTCCGGCCAATATAACATCCAGACACCAAAAGTTTCCCGGTTTGGATCCGTAAAAATCTCAGCCAAAATTGCTCATTGTATAACCGCTATCGCATCATCCGTGAAAAAAATGCGTTCGGACGCATTAAAATTACATTTTCAGAATTATTTCTATTAATTACTGAAGAATTGTGACACTGCTACTATAACAAGAAAATGTATTAAGCTGTTATGTAGTCCTCATTGAATCTGTATTGTTTGTTATCTTGTCTCCTAGATCTGCTCATGAATCTGACATTTACAAAACTTGTTTTACTCAAAACTTTATTATAAAGACAAGAGCAGGGAAAATCCATTTTCTCACACGCTAGACCTCAGATTTTGTGTGCAAGCCCCTGACGTTTAACACAGCACCATTAGTACAAACCATTTATTCCAGGGACTAGAAGAATGGAGCTTCTGATCATCTAATGAATTCCCATCAATCATCACTGTCTATTGTGAAAGCACAATTCCCTGTTTTATCTCATCAGTGCAACCGACCGTATTCAGTTCATGAACGATGCAGTCACATGGCAGAGCCAATGGAGACACCAAGCGCTGCCTCTATAACAAGCGGCTTTTCAGAGAGCCGTTTGAGATTTAGGTTGGACCAAGTATTTTATTACGGCAAGAACAAAAGACTGAAAGGTATTCGTCCTGGGTATATCATTTGGAAACCGTCAAGGACAGCAGGTCCCATTGAATTAGCTTAACTTATACGCTGCATTTGTAAGCATACGCATGGAAAGCGCATCTCAGATTTACATCCTGCAGGCGCTTACAGTGCGGTGATAATATACCTAGACCTTATTTACCTACTTGTAAAAAGGAACACAGCCAACGGTATTCATATTTTAAAACCAAGACTACACCTGTATTTATTCTGCTTTGGCGACCAGGTAGAGCTGACAGATCAGCCATGTTATCCTGGACACAGTCATTTCATTCAGATGGTGAGTGCCTGGAAAAGTGCTGTCCTGCAACATGTATAATTCATATGATGCAGGTAGGAAATCAAGGCAGCTCACCTGGGATTCCTTTCTGTTTCTTACCTGCTTATGGATTATACATGCTGCAGGGTGTCATTTTTCATGCACTGCCCACCAACATGAGTAAATGATGTGTGTCCAGGAAAACATGGCCGACCTGGCAACCCTACGACCAGGACCAATAGCAAACATGCAGCCCCACCTGATGACTCTTAAAGGTTTCCACCTGGCTAAAAATATTCTTTAAAAAAAAAAAAAAAAAAAAAGGGCTTCCTGACACATTTTTTATAAATATAGAACATGAATTCGGGGATACACCTAAATTTCTTCTGTGTAAAATAAAACTTTATCATTGAATCCCCTAAAAGATATACTGTAGATACTTGAGTATACCGCTAGATTTTGGTGACAAAAACTTACCTTAAAATTGGAGGGGGTCGCGTTAGATTCGAGACATCTGCATCGCGTGCAAAGAAAAAAAAAACTTGCCTTGCTCTGGATCTCCCGGAAGTTCCGGAAGTCTCGCTAAAGTGAATGCGTGTTCCCTGATGCTTGCAAACACTTCGGGAACTCCCCGATTCAGAAAGAGGTGGGATCTATCATAGTCAGAGGGCAAGCTCGATTTAAGGCAATCATTCACCTCGCTCGTCTCTGCTGTCCGTCTTATCGCAAGTAAAGAAGACGGATGGCCGGCAGCTTCATAAGTAACAACTACAATCATTCTAGAGCCGAGCACCCTAGCCGGATGGGGAGCCTGACTGTGTTGAGAGAACCTGGAAGGATTTTAATTGTTTTTCGGCACGGCATTCCTTTTCTCCTCGTGTTATAGTCGAGTCTTGAGTAGTCGCTCATTTCCATAGTAAATCTCTATCCATCGCGTTATATTCGAGTATCTACGGTAGATATTCCACTGAAGACCTCAAGTACAAATATGTACATTACTGGGGTTTATTTACAACAAATGGGTTAATCAGTATACATTGAATTTAAGGCACAATTTATAACGTGACCTTTTATAAAATGATATATATATATATATATCATACATACACACTTATGGTCTTTTATTTATATTAAAATAAAGAAAAGAGCAAGGAGAGCCATCCACCTCAACAAAAGACATCCAATGAATTTCAGTAACTTAATACGAAATAGCAGACCCTGCCATGCCAGAAGTTATATCAGACTTTGGCAAAATTCTAGAAGCCCTTTGCTTATTCCTGGATGTTGAGTTTATCCAGAAATGTTGGGCACAATTATTCCCTTGAAGAGGGCAAATGCAGAGATAGAGTCCAAGAAGGTAACAACATTGGGAAATCATTGGTTTGGAAAACAAGCAGTCCAAAGGAGTCCTAGACAGGAGTAACTCGGGGCTGCAGTGTTATGAGGGAGAGCTCACAAAAGCTCCCATCAAGCATAGAAGTCTCAAAGTAATCTTGATGTTCTACCAAAAAGAAAAAAAAAAAAAAGGGGTTATTTTAGGTTGCTGATATCTTACATGTTATTTGTTTTTCTCTATGTTAAGAAAATATTTTACTCTATAGGTGTCACTAGGTGTATCCATTGTGTGATCTTGTGTTGGAAAGATGGGGGGGATAGAATTAAGTCTATCGGGTCTATTCACTAAAAAAGGTGAAACTCCGGAGAATTGGTACAAGTGAACAAATATAGACCAAATAGCCGATTTGTAAAGTGAGACACAGTAAATGGGAGAATTTTGCTGGTTTGGCCATTTTGACCTAGAATTTTCACTTCTCCAGTCATTCTCCTGAGTTTCACCTTTATTGAATAGACATGTATGGGTGGATCACAGACTCAAATCACTGTATTGTGTGGGATGTATTCAAAAGACATCACTGGGGGTAGATTATAAAATTCTTGTAAACTCCCTGTCTCATATCATACAGTGGCCATCACTTAGCCTTGAGAACAAAAGACCTCTTGCAGCCTTGTCTAAACATTCCACCTCATCCGTTAAATAAACTTTTTCCTTTTTACATTCAATTGCTTCAAAGAAAAAAAAACAGCAGCATGTGGTTTATAAAGTGGGTTTGTAATGCACAAGTAATCTAGAGACAGATTATGTAATTTGTAAAGTCCCTTTAAGAATTGCACCTCTATAGAATACCACCTCTGCTACGAATCAGTCTGAAATTTGTCAGATCTGACAAGTTACTGTAAATGCTATTATTGTGAAGTGGAGAGGTTTAGGGACAATAGCCTAGCCAATAAATCCAGACTGAGATACTGTGCTGTGCTGAAAAACATGGCATGTACAAGTCACCCGCCAATCACTAGAGACCAATCTGTTTATGGAAGCAACATCAGCTGGAGTAGTGAATGGATGGCTTCATTCGTCAAGTTTGTAGGAGGCCCTTTCCTTGTCCTTGTGCACTAAGTGAGGCCATGAAAACAATTTGATGATTTTATATGGCCACTCCAGTTCCAGAGTCCCGGATCTCAACTCACAGAACCCCTTTTATAAGCAAATTACGAACGAGGCCTTAATGTTCTACACCAGTAAAGGACACAACAGCTCTTTCAACTAGCTGGGCAAAATTTCCACAGGCCGGCCACAGCAGGGTGTCGGCAACCTTTGACCTCCAGATATGTTCCAATTACATTTTCCACAAAGATCTGCTAACTTATTGAGTGGTTGAAAATCAAGGGGGGGGGGGGTCGTTTTCCAGAATACCTTACTCAGACAACCTATTGAGTATCTGAGCATAATGGGGGGGGGGGGGGAACTACAGCCCCCATGATGCTCACTCACTTGATTAGGTTGGAAAACATCTGAAGGGTCAAGGTTGCTAACCTCTTCACAACAACATCCACCAGAAAGCCTTCCCACCTTCTGAATAGGTATGTGGCACCTATAGCTACAATTGTGTGTCCAGCTTCCCTAGATTAACACCAATGGTTTTGGAATGGGATTTCAACACGCATGTGTCACATGTCGACATACTTTTGACCATATGGTGTCTACAGTAAACGCTGAATGTACTGAGAGGCTAGGGTCAGACGAAAGCATTTTTCCCCAAGAACGTGAACAAGTGCGTCCGAACGCATTGACGTATTTTTTCACGGAATGCACAAAAACGGTCAGACGACGCGCATTTTTGGGCGTGATTTTGTACGGATCGTCAATAAAACACTTTGGACGTTATGTAGGCTGGACATTAGCAGCATCTGACATCTCCTAATCACGCACACACGCCGCTATGCTGCAGCTGCGCACTAAGTACGTCAGTACTAGCGGTTCAGCGTTCTCAAAAAAATGCGTTCAAATTCCACTTGCGTTGCACGGTCGGACTTTTGTGCGGCCGTACATTGTATATTGGCCGTCATTGCCTGGCATCTGCTGCTAGTGCGGCCGTAATTATGTGCGCCAGAACGCACGTTAAAAGTGCGCTGGTCTGACCCCAGCCTTAACCTACTAGCTTTTGTTGAAGGGAGGCTTGCAGTATTCTGGTTTAGGTACAAAAAACACAAATTGCATCACACCTCTATGTAAAAATCGCAAAAAAGGTTTTCCCCACATATAAAAACAATTGATCATATTCTAAAAAGGTATAGATTTCTTTCCGGCGCTAGAATTCCCTTCTCTCATGAAATTGGTGGATAACGTTCAACATTCCAGCTTCCATCACAATGAGCTGTAAAAGGATGCATTTCTGATCGCCAATGCTGCCCTTTTTGTGTAAAAGGCCATGGTTTTGCTGTGATCTTAGCTGTGGGTTGAAAATCTCCCAGATACACAAAATCTGTAGCATTGTTGGAGCATGCACCTTCTTTCCGACACAAAAATTAACTGAAAGGTCAGGAAAACACAAAAGAACTCTACATACTTGGCAACAAAAAGCTGGAAAGAACGCAAAGATAGGAAAAACTAAAAACAAGTTGGGCGGATCAGGAGTCAAACTATTCAGCTTGCTAATACACATTAACAAAGCATTTTTGCATTGATCAGGAATAAAATCGGCACACTTGCCACCTTTAACTGGAAGCAGGTGCATTCTTTTACAAGGGTTTCACCCTTTTAATGCTGAGTCATGCCGCCTCTGTGTGCGGAGCTCATTTTGACGGTTTTGTGCTCAAGCTTAAAACACTATTAGAAGTCACGTTTTATTATACGACTCGGACAAATTATATATCTTTTTTAAGGCAGTCTCTGCAGATTCATATTATTATATGTATATATAACGTCCTGTCAGAATGCTATAACAATTTTTAAAAAAATGCAAGTTTCAAATCATTTAGGCCGGCGTCAGACAAACGCAGTGATCACGTCCTTGTTGCCGCACAGTTTAACGTCTGTGATAGCATAGAATCATGAGCAATAGAGACCCACACACGAAGTACGTGCGCACCGAACTGCACAACATACGTGGCAAACAGACGCAAGAACGTAAAACCACTAGACGGACGTGCAGAGTGCACCATGTCCGCGTAGCATTCTGTGTGAGTGATGAGATGTCAGATGCAGCGCATTTGCAATGTCCAGCACCTTAACGCACAAAATGGCATTTCATATCCTTTTCAAATTTTTAGCATTTTTCATGTTAAAGAATTATGGGAAACAAAATTATTTTTCTATGTCCGTCAACAAAAACGGACCATGTGGGGTCTACAGTATCTTCCGTCAGTACGTCCGCCCATCCGTAATGCATGCACGCAGAGTGCACTCGACTTACTGACATTAGCCTTAAAGACTGCAAAATTATTTGGGTTTTAAACACTGCCTTGGACTGGTGTTGGAATTTTGGTGAAATTACCACAAAATAGTTTGATTATATGGAGATCGTCGGCCCGGGTCTACCAGCATAGAGAAGAGGTGCAACCATAAACCTTTTTGAGAATGTCAAAACATGTTGGCATCACCATGCATGGTAGGTTTAAAAGCATAAAGACCTCCCCTCTCTTTTCTGACTTCACATCAGTATGGGGACATCTTGACTGATCTGTCCCGGAAACACAGGTTGGGATATTGTGTGCCATTCCGCGTGTCCACTATAAAAAGTGGATCTTTTTAGACTTGTCTCGAAGGTGTTAACATGGATAGGATTCATACACAAGCTTTGCTGTTCTTGTTGCTCACAAATGCCCACACATAGGAAACACTGACTAGGATTTATGCAAAACAGTTACCAGAATCATAATGAAATAACAGAAGACATTGTATTCCGTGAGCAACGCATAGACGCCTCTTGTTTGGAGGCAACATCTATGCTCTAGAATATTAAAAAAGGGTGCAAAACACATACACCCCCATTCTCTGATGGTAGGCTGCAGGATTTAGAAATTTGAGGTTTCCCTCCCTTGACTGTCAACTAGGGATGCACAGATACGAATATCGGTGCCAATACCGGTATCTGCACGAGTACTTGGTACTCGTGCAGATGCCCCCGATACCGGAAGCCAGCGCTGGGCTGGCTTGCCAGCCAGTTTCCATTTGGCTCCTCTGGGTGCTGTTCATAATTTGAGCGGCCGTCGGCAAAGTGTTGTAGCTCGGCGGCGCAGCTGGGATCCACAAGCCGCGATCATGAGATTGCAGAGTTCACGATATCTTGTTAACTCCAGGATCTCGTGAGACCGCGGCTTGTGCATGGTTCCCAATGAGCAGCCGAGCTACAACCCTTTGCCGGCGGACGCTTGAAGGAAGAACAGCACCCGGAGGAGCTTGGCAGACGGGAGAGACAGCTGGGGACCAATCTTTGTGAGCTGGGGGTAATAGATCTTTGTGAGCTGGGGCAATATATCTGAGCACAATATATCTGAGAGCTGGGGGGCAATATATGTGTGAGCTGGGTGCAATATACACTATATTGCCAAAAGTATTTGCTCACCTGCCTTGATTCGCATATGAATTTACAGGACATCCCATTCCTAATCCATAGGGATCAATATGACGTCGGTCCACCCTTTGCAGCTATAACAGCTTCAACTCTTCTGTCCACAAGGTTTAGGGGTTTATGGGAATTTTCGACCATTCTTCCAGAAGCGCATTTGTGAGGTCACACACTCATGTTGGACGAGAAGGCCTGGCTTTCAGTCTCCGCTCTAATTCATCCCAAAGGTGTTCTATCGGGTTGAGGTCAGGACTCTGTGCAGGCCAGTCAAGTTCATCCACACCAGACTGTCATCCATGTCTTTATGGACCTTGCTTTGTGCACTGGTGCACAGTCATGTTGGAAGAGGAAGGGGCCAGCTCCAAACTGTTCCCACAAAGTTGGGAGCATGGAATTGTCCAAAATGTCTTGGGATGCTGAAACCGTCAGAGTTTCTTTCACTGGAAGTAAGGGGCCAAGCCCAGCTCCTGAAAAACAACCCCACACCACAATCCCTCCACCAAACTTTACACTTGGCACAATGCAGTCAGACAAGTATCGGTCTCCTGGCAGCCGCCAAACCCAGACTCATCCATCTGATTGCCAGATGGAGAAGAGCGATTCGTCACTCCAGAGAATGCGTCTCCACTGCTCTAGAGTCCAGTGGCGGCGTGCTTTACACCACTGCATCCGACGCTTTGCATTGCACTTGGTGATGTATGGCTTGGATGCAGTTGCTCGGCCATGGAAACCCATTCCATGAAGCTCTCTGCACACTGTTCTTGAGCTAATCTGAAGGCCACATGAAGTTTGGAGGTCTGTAGCGATTGACTCTGCAGAAAGTTGGCGACCTCTTCGCACTATGCGCCTCAGCATCTGCTGACCCCGCTCCGTCAGTTTACGTGGCCTACCACGTCGTGGCAGAGTTGCTGTCCTTCCCAAACTCTTCCATGTTCTTATAATACAGCTGACAGTTGACTGGAATATTTAGGAGCGAGGAAATTTCACGACTTGATTTGTTGCACAGGTGGCATCCTATCACAGATCCACACTGGAATTCACTGAGCTTCTGAGAGCGACCCATTCTTTCACAAATGTTTGTAAAAACAGTCTGCATGCCTAGGTGCTTGATTTTATACACCTGTGGCCATGGAAGTTATTGGAACATCTGATTCTGATTATTTGGATGGGTGAGCGAATACTTTTGGCAATCTAGTGTATATGTAGGAGGTCTGTTCTTCTTGAAAAGCGGTCACATGACAAATAAAAGTATCAGTACTCTCTAAAGGGATTACTTTTAAAAAGTATTGGTACGTTTACTTAAAAAAAAATTGGTATCGGTGCATCCCTACTGTCAACCATATGACTATGTGTGCCATCACCTTCAGGTTTGCTGTCACCACAAAGTGCTCTGCCTACACCATTCCTTGTGTTGTGTATTTGGCCAATTCATTGCTCAGCGACTCATTTGCTACAATGTCCTCCAGTTTCAGCTCAAGCATTGCACCAACAAGTGTCACCATTCAGGGTAATTTACACCAGTATGGTAAATAATGCCTGAAACACATTAAAACCTCTGAGATTTTAAGAAAATGCAGTTCAGTAAAAGAAGCATTTTGGCAATTGGAACCACGCATTTATGATCAACTTCACGTAGGCAGAAAATATCTATTCAGTAGCCATCAGGGTATGGTTTACTCCGCTTACTGTTCTTATCTTTGAGGGAGTTTCTCCTGTTGATTCGAATTACAGGGTTATGCGTCAGGAAGACTAATCTCCGCTGTAATACCTTAAATGAGTCAACCATATTTGTACCAAAAAAAGAACAAAAATATACCTAAAAATTTAAGTTAATATAGTTTAGCAGGGCTTTTACAGACTACTAGACAATAGGTTTACAGTACAACTGAATGCCACAAGAATACCCCTTTACAGGTCATCGATACAAACGTGTGTTAATGTTTATGGATGATCTTTATCACAATAAGATGGTCAAGTCCCAGAAATAGATAGAGCTTGTAACATCCTGTTTGTGTAGGAGGATAAAGCGCGTTAAGGAAGAAGGCAGATGTTGGATATAAACTTCTTTATACAGTTTGTAAAGGATACAATAAGAAGTGATATAAAAATCAATGTATACATGTATAGTAGGTTTCAAAACGCCTGTCCTCAGGCCAACAACTCAAAAAGAAAAAAGTGTTAACTACAGCGAGTGTTTCCACAATCTTACCAGCACGGTTTCTAGTCTGCTACTTTACGCAAAAAAAATCACCCCCCCCTGTTTTTTTATCCTAACCTATCCCTATTCCCTTAATAAATCTTTCGTTGTTTTTTTTCTTTTCTTTTTTTGTAACTGTAGTACTTACCCTAAAATCCTCTTCTTTCCAGCGGCGTCTTTTTTTTTTTTTTTTTTTATATACTCACCTCCCTCCTTGTCCGCTCCCGTCCTTCATGCTTCTTGGCTTCTGGTTTACGTGAGAAGCACGCATGCGCGCCTCTCACATGAAGCCTGCCGATTGAGGATTAGTGTTGCGCGCAAGAGGATGCGCGCAACACTAACCCTCAGAGGGAGCCGCCAGCTTCTGCGGTGAGTTGGAGACGTCATAGCGCTGAAAGCGCAATGACGTCTCCTACTCGGCAAAAGTCAGCCGAAGCGGGAAATAGCTGGGAGGGCGGAGTAAACTTCTCCGCCTCTCTCAGCTGTTTTCTGCCTTTCCTAACGATCGGCTGAGCGGAGGCAGGAGGGACAGGCAAGGGAATACTCAGGTGGTCATGTTGGCTAGAGTGTCCCTTTAAGGATAGGGATGCACTGATACCACATTTTTAGGACAGAGTACAAGTACCGATTCTTTTTTAAATTACTCACGATACCAAGTAACGATACTTATTTAAGGGTCATGTGACGGGGGGGGGGAGGTATCGGGCCATTTGCACTTGTACTAAGTGCTCGTGCAAACGGCAGTATCGGCACCGATACTAGCATCGGTAACACACACACACACACACTACAAGGGTTGTGGTAGAGGACTAAAAAAAAAAAAAAAAAAAAAAAAGAGATAAAAAGCCTCCACACTATAATAAGTGTGTTTATTATTGCAGAAGCCACCTGCACATCATAGCAACTCAAAGAATTGCATCCCAGAGCTCCTGTGCCACATTCCCCATATGTAGCAAGGAATGCAAATGACCTCTGTCCCACATACATATACACACACACAGACCTCAAACCAGACTTTCCTACATACACATATATACACTACATTGCCAAAAGTATGCGCTCACCCATCCAAATAATCAGAATCAGGTGTTCCAATCACTTCCATGGCCACAGGTGTATAACATCAAGCACCTAGGCATGCAGACTGTTTTTACAAACATTTGTGAAAGAATGGGTCGCTCTGAGGAGCTCAGTGAATTCCAGTGTGGATCTGTGATAGGATGCCACCTGTGCAACAAATCCAGTCGTGAAATTTCCTCGCTCCTAAATATTCCACAGTCAACTGTCAGCTGTATTATAAGAACATGGAAGTGTTTGGGAAGGACAGCAACTCAGCCACGTAAACTGACGGAGCGGGGTCAGCAGATGCTGAGGCGCATAGGTCGCCAACTTTCTGCAGAGTCAATCGCTACAGACCTCCAAACTTCATGTGGCCTTCAGATTAGCTCAAGAACAGTACATAGAAAGCTTCATGGAATGGGTTTCCATGGCCAAGCAGCTGCATCCAAGCTTTACATCACCAAGTGCAATGCAAAGCGTCGGATGCAGTGGTGTAAAGCACGCCGCCACTGGATTCTAGAGCAGTGGAGACACATTCTCTGGAGTGACGAATCGCGCTTCTCCATCCGGGCAATCTGATGGACGAGTCTAGGTTTGGCGGTTGCCAGGAGAACGGTACTTGTCTGACTGCATTGTGCCAAGTGTAAAGTTTGGTGGAGGGGGGATTATGGTGTGGGGTTGTTTTTCAGGAGCTGGGCTTGGCCCCTTAGTTCCAGTGAAAGGAACTCTGAATGCTTCAGCATACCAAGACATTTTGGACAATTACATGCTCCCAACTTTGTGGGAACAGTTTGCAGCTGGCCCCTTTCTCTTCCAACATGATTGTGCACCAGTGCACAAAGCAAGGTCCATAAAGACATGGATGACAGAGTCTGGTGTGGATGAACTTGACTGGCCTGCATAGAGTTCTGACCTCTGCCTGATAGTCTCCGCTCAAATTCATCCCAAAAGTGTTTTGAGAGCCAGGCCTTCTCGTCCAACATCAGTGTGTGACCTCACAAATGCACTTCTGGAAGAATGGTCAAAAGTTCCCATAAACACTCCTAAACCTTGCGGACAGCCTTCCCAGAAGAGTTGAAGCTGTTCTAGTTGCAAAGGGTGGACCGACGTCATATTGAACCCTATGGATTAGGAATGGTATGTCACTCAAGTTCATCTGAGAGTCAAGGCAGGGGAGTGAATACTTTTGGCAATATATAGTGTATATATTACACAGACCTCAGACCATACATACATGCATTATATACATATTACACAGACCTCAGACCAAAACACAAATATGTGTGTATGTACACACAAATATATTACACAGCCCTCAGACCAGACAGATGACATACCAGACCTCAGACCAAACGCTGGGGAAGTAGTGTGCCCCCTCCTGCCCCAGCTCAGCTCTCTGCTGGCTGTGACCAACTTCTAGAGGTGAGGGATTCCTTTACTTGGAAGGCTGCGGGACTTTCTTCTGGTATTACAATCATCTTTGCATATAATGTGGAGTGTGGATTGAACAGTGCCACTCAATTAGATTAGCTGAGGGATATAATAATAAAGTGTTTGCCTATTCCCAAAAGCAGGCACAGTAAATCCAAGTGATGTTTGAGAGAGACTCAAATGCTAGGAGACAAGTTTTTTTTTTAAAAAAAAAAAAAAAAGGACCAGCTTCAAAGCTTTTAGCTTAGAGTACCCTACCATTTATTTAAAAGTCCTTTGAAGGGCCACTAGCAACAAAAAAATGAAATGTCCTTATTGTGTCTACATTATGTTGCTGATATCTTACATCATGTGCTTTGTTCTTCTCTTGTATGTCTAGTTAAAAAAATATTCTACTCTATGTCAGTGGGTGCATCCATTGCGTTAGCTTTTGTGTTGTAAACTGCCCCACAGTATCTTTACAAAAAGGGGTTAATGGGTCGATCACAGTCTCAAATCTCATTGTATTGTGTGGGATGTATTCAAAGAACATCTACATTAATATGTAGCCTCCCCATTTTCACATCGCCTGTGTATGACCCAAATTGACAATCCAGAATACACACAGCCAGCTATACCGAGCCCATATTGCCATTTACAAAAACATTTGATATGAAAGGCCTGGAGACAGAAGGCACGCGTGTAGTGCCACCAGTAGAACAACCCAGTCAGTTTCATGATGACTGGCTCCTGTTCTAGAAGGTATATTAACAAAACAGAGCTAGTGGGCTATTGAGGCACCAACCTGTCCCTTTATTTTGTGAGACTGGACTCCTAGAGCTCTAACCCCACTAATCACTTTTGTTTACCTGTATTTTTCTGAACACACACTAACACGTGTGAAAATTTAGATTAATCGAAACCAAGACAACACTGAGGCAACAAAACCAGATGTTCTCTAGTAATAAATCAGCTTTAACAGACAGTTTCCTATAAGCAGACTGAATCTGAAGAATGGGTGTAGAAACCATCCAAAGCAACAACTGGAGATTGAATGACATCAAGAAAAGGTTTGCACTTTATAGCCTATTTTTTTTATATTTGTAAACACGCAAAACAAGTCACTGAGGAAGATTGTGCTGTAAACAGTACCACGAGCACTATAAAAAAAACGGGATCACAGTGTAAACAGGCTAAGCTAGTAACCGGATTCTGAAGTAAAGCATCATGTTGTTGCTTCCCATGTGAAATACATTACATCATAATAGAAAACAGCAGGGGAATAGAATTTACTTTACTGCAACGCAACAGAGGATTGAGTATGTGCCAGGAATACATTTAAATGTTTGCGATCCCTTTGTAATAAACCTAGATTTCTGCATGTAAAACTCAGAAAACATGGACTGATCATCTAATTAATTAAACGTCATAAAGTTGTGCTTTCCACATTTTTATTAACGAAGACTATCAGGGCTATTCAGAGAGTGTGAAAAGCAGGAGAATGACTGGAGAATTAAAAATTTTAGGTCAAAATAGCCGATTTGGAAAGTGAGAATTTTTCTGGTTTGGCTATTTTGACCTAGAATTTTTCATTCTCCAGTCATTCTCCAATCATTTTCCTGCTTTTCACGCTCTCTGAATAACCCTGATTGCGTTATATTTGACCATGAAGGTCCTAAACTTTTTCTAGAACCTAGACTCCGACATCCCATTTCCTGTTCCCTATTTTGCAGGCCAGAGAAAGTTAAAAAAAATATATAATAATTACATGATTATTGCATCTACCCATTTGTTTTCTAAATAGATTAGCTGTAAATACTTACCTTTTCTCTTGGCATGCACCAATGTAATTTGTGTATCTATGCAACGCCTGTTGCATATCACTCGGGCCTTGCATACTTTTGTCCGTCTCCCAGAAGGCTTGCTGCTGCAAGCTTTTGGAGACAGGATGACGTCAGCATGCAGAGTATGCCGACATCATGGTGACTGGTCGGTGGAATATTTTCTCTATAAAAGTACAAGATAACAGGAGAGGAGCTGAATGTGGATTGGAAGATTTGTCTTACATTAGAATGTGGAAACCTTGTACTTAACGCTGAGTTATTGACTTCTGAGCACTGACCAGGCCAATTGAACACATTGTAGGAAAATTACTTGTGAACGGTAACAAACTATACAATGTTTATACATCTAAAAATCATACAATAGAGAGGTTATATCCAACATTGAGAATTAGGCTGGGTGCCCACTGGGTCCGTATTTGGACAACTGACTTGGTCGTCTACCTACGGAGGACAACACCAGCCGATCAGGGTCGTCCATTTGAAGCATCTGGACGACCCAGGTCGGCTGATGTAAACCGAACGGTGGTTGGGGGACGGACACCCACCTGCGGGAGAAGAAAAAAAAAACCCTGTCCTTGATGCTGAAACAGGGTTTCAGCTCCAAGGACTGCCCCATTGAACACAGCTGAAGGTGAAAGAGTAGAAAAAAAAAAAAAAAAAAAAACACACCTTGCCGAAGGCTCGGGGGGGGGGGGGGAAATGGGATAAATCCCCTCCCTGGTGCTGAAATTGCCTTTAGCTCCAAAGAAAGCAACGTTGAATACAGCCAGTCTGAAGAAAAAAAAAACTCAGTGTTTGACGGAAAAAAGTCCCTTTTTTTTAACCCTTTCGCTGCTGAGGCAATTCACGCCTGTGTGCTGAGCTCATTTTTACTGGTTTCGCTCATCATGTTTAAGCGTGTTTTGAAGCTTTATTATATGACCCAGACATAATATATATCGTTCTTTTCGTCAGACTCGGCAGATTCATAATATGTCATTATTATATGTATACGTCATGTCTGTATATCATAACAAAAAACGCAATAAAATTAGAATTTTCAAAAAATTTACAATGTGTAAAGTGTTTTTTTTTTCACATTTTAACATGTGAGCGTTTGCGGTTATATTTTCTATGGGGTGCGCTTGTTTAAAAAAAAAAAATTAGAAATGGGGTCTCGTTACATGCGATGGGGAGGGAATACCCTGTACACTCCATGCATGTCGGCAAAGTTAGAATACCGGAGGCACTTGGTGCTCAGTGTACGTGGGTGCTGAGCAACCGCAACTCCGGTATCCACTCAAACCCTGCTGCTTGCCCACTGCAGGGCTAAATGAGGAAGGGGGGGGGGAGAGAAATACCTGCCTGGAGCTGAGCGGTAGGATTTGCACATCCGATTTTAATGAGTGAAATTAGTATTTGATCATCAATAAGCAAGATTTCTGGCTCCCAGGTGTCTTTTATACGGGTAACGTGCTGAAATTAGGAGCACCCTCCTAATTTCTTAAAAAGGGACGGCTCCTAATCTCAGCTTGTTAACTGTATAAAAGACACTTGTCCCCCGAAGCAGATTCCAAACTCTGAGCTGTCCAGGACCAAAGAGCTGTCCAGGACCAAAGAGCTGTCCAGGGATGTCAGGGACAAGATTATAGACCTACACAAGTCAAGAATGGGCTACAAGATCATCGCCAAGCAGCTTGGTGAGGTGGTGACAACAGTTGGTGCAATTATTCACAAATCAAATTAACACAAAATAACGGTCAATCTCCCTCAGTCTGGGGCTCCATGCAAGATCTCACTTTGTGAAGTTTCAAGGATCATGAGAACTGTGAGGAATCAGCCCAGAACTACGCAAGAGAATCTTGTCAATGATCACATGGCAGTTGGGACCCTAGTCACGAAGAAAACAATTGCCAACACTACACCGTGAAGGACTGAAATCCTGCAGCACCCGCAAGGTCCCCCTGCTCAAGAAAGCAAATGTACAAGCCTGAAGTTTGCCAATGAACATCTGAATGATTAAGAGGAAAACTGGATGACAGTGCTGTGGTCAGAGTAGACCAAAATTAAGCTTTTTAGCATCAACTCAAATCGTGTTTGGAGGAGGAGGAATGCTGCCTACAACCAAGAACCATTCTCAAACATGGGAGATGGAAACATTATGCTTTGGGGGTGTTTTTCTGATAAGAGGACAGGAAAACTTCACATTAAAAAGAACCTCCCTTGACAATGACCCAAAAAACGCACAGCAAAGGAGTGGCTCAAGAATTAGCACAATAAAGTCTTGGGGTGGCCTAGCTAATCTCCAGACCTTAATCCCATTGAAAATCTGGGAGGGAGTTGAAGGTCGAGCTGCCAAATTAAATGTCAGACAAAGTTTCTCATGGCAGCCCTGATTACATAAAACTATTAGTTTGAGGAGATAGATATATCTATCTAACACACCTGTTATTGATCTATTTTAGGGTGTTATTTTCATGATGAAACAGATGAATTCTTATTAATAGGCGTCACAGAAAAGAGTGATTGGCCCCAAGCCGAGCCAATATGTAAGCAGTCAGGAAGGAATATTTTGCTTGAGACGTACCACTAGAGTTATGTCTTTTTTTCTCCTTCCTCTGTTATTTTTTTTTTTTCTTCCCTCAGCAGTCCAAACACCAGCTTTTGGACCATACACACAATTTATGATTTCTTGGCCATTATTCAGAGACTATGAGTGATAACACAAAAATATTTCACTCATGGTTAATAAATGGCTTCAGCCAAACACTAAGTGTGTTTTACTCTTTTTAAATCATATGACAAAAGAAAAATGAACCTGATTGAAAGTTTACATACCCTGGTGATTTTGGCCTCATAACATGCAGAAAAGTTGACTATCGTACATTTGATGAACATTAATGTACTCCCTTTTAATATTTCACTAGCAAAATATTCTCTTCGGCTGATGTTTAATTGGCTAGGTGTTATGTATTCATGTTACAGGGGACCGCTTTAAATCATGGCAAAAAAAAAAAAAAAAAGTCTGAATGGCAAATGCGTCGTGATCCTGACCAGTTTATTTTTAATTTTTTCAACGGTATCATTTCTGATACTTTGAACCTCACGCATTGTTGGTATTTGATGGTCTTTTTGGGCACCTAGAGAGATGATAACTCCCAGTCTGGAGACATGTTTTCCCTCGTCTAACCTTGCTTCTAAATGTCTAGGATTTATACTAACTGGGTATTGAACCGCCGAGGTTAGTTACATGGATCTCCCCTCTGGTATACCCATATTATATATGAGCACTGCCTATCATTCTGCTTGAACTTTACATTTCACCCTTTTTCTGTTTGCGTTTCCTTTTAAATTGATTATTTTCAATAAAAATTGTATTTTAAAATTTTCTACCAGCACCTGTTGCCTGTGCCTTCAGGCCTCTTTTTTGCCTACCACACAGGGTATTATACCCAGGGTTACGTCCCTATTCAGTTAGAATTTTTCCTGCTTTTTGTCAAGGGTTTCGACTAGGGCTGAAACAACGAGTCGATTAAATAGACAACTAATCGATTAATGAGAATAGTTGACAACTATTCTCATTAAACAAACAGTGTGTGCTGTGCACAAAAATCGATTAAGCGACAGCCAATTAGTCAGACCGAGTTAAAGGTTATAAACTTCAGATTCTGCTTCGTCCTGTGCCACCACCTCAACCTGCCTGTCGCCCCCGCTTTGGTCCAGTTCCTTCGCACAAACTCCCTCCCACACTCAGGTCTTGTCTTTTGCCCAAACCCACTCCCTCTCACACTGGTGTTAAGTCCCTTGCCCAAACTCTCTTCCCCCTCCAGACCGTCCCACTCAGTTTGTTCATGAAATTATTGTAAAGGGACACTCGAAAAAGCTAAAGTGGTCCGGCTGAGTGGAGTGATCCCCTTCTCAACCAGACTTTGTGTCGACATCATATCTGAGCACTCGTAGCAGTGTTCATTTGGGGAGAAAGCAGACATGGGCTTAAGCTGCGCACGCAGCATCAATCCATCACTGTGACCAGGTGCTCGTGTACCTTGTGTGCAGAAAATATGCAATTTGAGTTTCTTTTTATCCAATGAATCGAAAATAAAGAAAAAAAAAACCTAATAGTGGCTACGGAAACAAACCTTTAAGTAACAATGTAAGTCAAAAGTTATTTGTGGTGGTCTCATCCCTAGAATAAATACTCCCTTTTACATTGTTACATTTGCAGGGTAATTACGGGGTCAAAAGTAAAACACTGCTAGCTGGTATAAAATAAAGTTTAAACCCTTCTTCATACTTAAGGCACGCTTAACAGGAATGAACGTGAAGACATTGAGAACCATCTTTGTTGAAACTAGAGATTCAAGTGATCCACTCCCTTAGGGTGAGTGGAGAATTGGTTACAAATCTCTGAATTCTTTAGCGGGGAAAAAAAAAAAATCGCTACAATAAGCGCGCCAAGACATATTGACCTTTTGGCAATCTTTCCAAATTTAAAATGTTTTCAGATGGTTAAATCATTAGGCTCATTTCAAATATGAAGAAAAAATAAAATAAGAACCAGCTGCAAAATCTTAGTCTAAAACACCCAAGAAGATAAACAGCAGACTGCATTCATTTCTGTGCATCGTTTGTATATTTTATAAAAACCATACAAAAATCACCCTTCTAGAATTCATTCAACAGATAAGTTTTACCAAAGGCTAAATTTTGCTTTTTATTGTTACACCGTGCATAATTTAAGAAAGGAGAGTTTTGTCAATTTTGTTTTTAAAACTCTGCATTACAAAAGACATTTAAAAAAAATAAAAAATAAAAAACAACTTTAATTTGTCCTGATCCCGACGCGAATAAACCCACTGTGGTTACTGGTGTTCAAGTCTTGACGCCTGATCAACATTGGATATCCAATCAAATGCAAGTCACAAATATATCGGTTACTACATAGAATTTTTTTTTTTGTGCACATTTATTGAACTGGCCAATATATTCGACAGAGACACAAAATGAGATGTGTGTTCTTACTTTGATATCAAACGGCTTGCTCACCTGGGATGTGTACCATACTTCTATAGTTATGAGATAATCTGAGAGCCGGCAAGTTTACTTTCCAGCTCTGACAGGGCTTTTGGATGGAGTTACAAGCATTGGAGCCCTATATTGTAAAACGCAAGACATGTTTAAATCCCGGCAAGAGCACCTCTCCAGTAAGTGTTCTTGGGCAAGACCCCTAACGGTACATACTCGCCACCCAGGACATACCGTATTTTTCGCTCCATAAGACGCACCTGACCATAAGACGCACCTAGTTTTTAGAGGAGGAAAACCGGAAAATAAATATTCTGAATGAAATAGTGTAATAATGGATATTGCCCCAGCTCGTGGATATGCCTTAGCTCACACATGGATTTGCCCCAGCTCACACATGGATCTGCCCCATCAGCTCATGGATTTGCCCCAGCTCACACATGGATTTGCCCCAGCTCACACATGGATTTGCCCCAGCTCACACATGGATTTGCCCCAGCTCACACATGGATTTGCCCCAGCTCACACATGGATTTGCCCCAGCTCACACATGGATTTGCCCCAGCTCACACATGGATTTGCCCCAGCTCACACATGGATTTGCCCCAGCTCACACATGGATTTGCCCCAGCTCACACATGGATTTGCCCCAGCCAGCTCTCACATGGATTTGCCCCAGCCAGCTCTCACATGGATTTGCCCCAGCCAGCTCTCACATGGATTTGCCCCAGCCAGCTCTCACATGGATTTGCCCCAGCCAGCTCTCACATGGATTTGCCCCAGCCAGCTCTCACATGGATTTGCCCCTGCCAGCTCACACATGGATTTGCCCCAGCCAGCTCTCACATGGATTTGCCCCAGCCAGCTCTCACATGGATTTGCCCCAGCCAGCTCTCACATGGATTTGCCCCAGCCAGCTCTCACATGGATTTGCCCCAGCCAGCTCTCACATGGATTTGCCCCAGCCAGCTCTCACATGGATTTGCCCCAGCCAGCTCTCACATGGATTTGCCCCATCAGCTCACACATGGATTTGCCCCAGCCAGCTCTCACATGGATTTGCCCCATCAGCTCACACATGGATTTGCCCCATCAGCTCACACATGGATTTGCCCCATCAGCTCACACATGGATTTGCCCCAGCCAGCTCACACATTGATAATTCCCCAGCTCACATATGGATATGGCCCAGCAGCTCGTGGTTGTGCCTCCGCTCACCTGCCGCCGCCGCCGCGTTTGTCTCCCTCTGAGCATGCGTCTGGCGGCAGGAAGCTTGGGCACTCGCCTGGGGGAGCCATGTGACCGCGATCTCGGAGATCGCGGTCACGTGGCTCCCCCAGGCGAGTGCCCAAGCTTCCTGCCGCCAGACGCATGCTCAGAGGGAGACAAACGCGGCGGCGGCGGCGGCAGGTGAGCGGAGGCACAACCACGAGCTGCTGGGCCATATTCGCTCCATAAGACGCACCCACTTTTCCCCCCACTTTTTGGGGGGGAAAAAGTGCGTCTTATGGAGTGAAAAATACGGTACTTGAAAACGAGAGAAATCTCAATGTATCATTCCTGGTAAAAAAAAAATTGAGAAAGTATTGGACGACACGGAAGTACAGAATACGAAAATATCGTCAGTCCATTAAAAGGGACAGTACACACCCTGATCACTTTAGCCAAGTGGTTAGGTTGTATGGACAGCCCCCTCCAGCTGTTTGCCTGACATTGCTGTGTGAAGCGGAGGAATCTCCGTCAACACAGCTGTCACTCGGTAGGCATGCTCTAAACATCCTGCCCGCCAGTGGACATCGGAAAGCTTTAAAGGCAGGGGGTGGGGAAACCTTTCTCCCAAGGGCCATTTGGAGATTTATAACATCATTCGAGGGCGATACAAAATTAACAACTTAAAAAATTTAGCCAGCTATATGTAGGAAGAAATTTAATTCACTCGCCCCTAATGTGATAGGTGGAACTGCTAGTCTTTGGTGAGGTGCGTGATGTTAACGGGTGCAGATGATGTTGCTACTCGCAATTTTTCCAAGTTTGTGCCCCTCCCCATTTAATCTCACCCCCTCCAATTAAATTTCACCCTGCCCCTTTAATTCATTTCACCACCCCACCACAGCCCTTTTTCCGGACCTCGGCGTGCGGCGAGTAGTAGAATGAGGGGGCGGGGATTAGCCCAGCTTCCCTCACTGGATCCTCCTTCACGCTGCACCCTGAAGATGAGGGGGTGCAGCGTGAAGCAAGATCAGAGGCCCATTCAATACCTCAGCAGCTGCTGAATTGATGCAGCGCAGGAATTCAGTTTGCTGCAGCAGTGACTGAACGATTTGGATGCGAATTGCAAAACAAAATGGCGATTTCTGTTGTTTCTGCAACATACGCAGTTTTATTAGCAGAAACTGAGACGGAGGCCTGCTTTGAAATAACTAAAAGCAGTCAGCACAATTCCGTTTTGTATGCACACACCACAAATGATAGATTTTATTGAATAAACGTAATGGTTACTTCTGAAAAAAATATAAAATTGAACCGTAATATATGTCTATGTGCATGGGGTAAATAATAAATAAATATTTTGTGCTTTGGTGAACAAAAACCTCAAAATTAACATTGCCGTACTGAATTTTACTTGCTTCATGGCGGTGGCCATCTTTACTACGTCACACTCAGCTACTCGCAGCATCTCCGAGTCGCTGCAAGTGCTAAGTTAGTGCTGAGCGGCGTTCAATGGCAAGTTGCTAACTTAGCACTTGCAGCAGCTGAGGTATTGAACGCGCCTCTGGCGCGCAGGAGTGAGGGAAGCTAGCATGATCCCCGCCCCCTCATTCTACTCGCTTTGCACCGATGTCCGCTAAAAGGCTTGCGGGAGTGGGAATTTGCACTCCCCTGCTGAGGCGCTCTAAGGGCGTGATTCCACAGGCCGAAAATCCTCACCACTGCTTTAAAAAAAAAAAAAAAAAAAAAAAAAAAAAAAGAAAAAAAAATGGGGAGGGGGCATGTGAATTCTTTAATAGGAAGCATTCCTGGCTCATAACATGGGGGGCCATATGCATATAGTTTCTTCCTGGCTTAACTTTGACATTGTAAAGTGCTGCTCTGTGCACCATGTGTATTTTTTCCACGGAGAACAACAAAAACATGGAAGTCAAAAGGGTGACATTTCAATAGTATGCGGCTATCTGGTTCCTGGATTTTTCCATCCATGGCCTAAAATATTTCCTTAAAAACTAATTTTAGTTCTATCACTATGAAATGATTTGCGACTCAAACGCTCGGCTTCAGGCTAAATAATCATTTGTTCAGGCTCAGCTAATACAGTAAGTCATGTTGAACAGTCTGTTTCTACAAAAAGATTCTGGAATCATCCAGATGGCAATATTGGAAACAAACTAAAATCTAATTTAAACAGCAGATACATATGTTGCTGCAACATAATAGGAGAAGCTTCACAGATCTAGGAAGATCAAAAAAGAAACGAGTGACATAAGATAAAAGCAACAGAGGTTTACGTGTGCCATTGCCAGGTTTTATTGTTATTCTTTTCAAGTAGTTTTGACTTCGGGTTAGGAGGTTTGTGCTTGGGCCAACTGAATTCATACAACCGTTACCAAGAGCTGCAAAACAAAATCACATGACGTCAAGTGATATTAGTGCAACTCCTAGAACATCGGATTCACAAGAAATCCAGATAGAATTCCACAACATTTCCCAAGAAGGAACTAGTAACCGTGACTATTAGACCTCATTCACACTGATACGCAAAAATAATTTTAAAACAATAAAAACAATAACACATATACATACATACATATATATAAAAAGGTTGGTTTCTGATGTTTTGGCCCCCTGGTATTGAGTGTGGCTCGGGGTTAACCTTCAGTGCTGAAAGCGGTAACCCCAAGCCACACTAGGGCTGCCGCTGCATAAATTACCTGTCCCCGCGATCGCAGAGTTTTACTTCCTGGTTCCCTTCTCGCGAGAAGGGAACTAGGAAATAAAACTCATCGATCGCCGGAGGAGACAGCGAGGGAGAGCAGGCATGGGTTATGTATGCAGCGGCAGCCCTAGTGTGGCTCGGGGTTACCGCTTTCAGCACTGAAAGTTAATCCCAAACCACACTCCGTAATGAACACCTGCGCACACGCGTAAACACAGAAAAATACTCTGCCAGGACGCAGCCCATTTCCATTCTGTTTTTTGCACGCGTTTACACAATGCAAAAATACAGCTCCATAAGCTGCTTTGTGTATGGAGCCATTTATTTGCATATATTCCTCATATAGTACAATACGAACGTACGTGCTTGCTTGCTTATATGAGCATATCAGTGTGAATAAGGCCCAAGGCTCCATGCAAGATTTTCTAGTAATGAATATTTAAAACGCTAATTCAGCAGTACATCCATTCCTCCATTTAGCAGATAAAGGAGGGGGGGGGATTAAAGATGGAATTTTGTGATCTTTCAACATATTAAAGTTTATCCTTCCTGTTATTCTGGTTTCAGTACTGCAAGAAAGGTCACAGAACATGTAACCACATCGGAGAGAAGCTCCTATTGAGGACACATTGATGTTTACATGAATGTACACATCACTGTATTAAAACAACAAATGAAGTCAAATTTCAGCCAACATTAACCATTCGCTAAAGCAAACATAAGCAGAATGTAAAATAAAAGATACATTCTATATCTAATCGCTCTATCCTTGAAACTGGAATTAAAGCACACAACCACAAAAAAAAATTTGAAAAGGACATGCTTCAGCCATTCACTGCCAAAAGCTTTATACACCGTCTTTCATTATAAATACAAGAAAAAAAAAAGCATATAGAACCCCAATGTTAGTTCTCTGCCTGGGAATAAACTTCAAAGAGCACTGAACTTGCCACTGAATTGCACCGAACGTCTATTCAATATACTGTCAATCTGGTGAATTGACAGCGAAATATGGTGTAGCTCACCGCAATTCGGCAGCAGTGAAACTGCCCCATAAAGAAGTAATGGTTAATGTATTCAGAGAACGCCAAACTGCACTGAAGTGTCACTGAAATGCCCTGGATTTTCAGTGGTTCAGTGCGACGGGTTTAAACAGGAGGATTCCATGGAAAATTGATATAATTTTTATTATACCAATTTATTCTTTTCAGTTTTAGCCCAAAGGCTATTTACAGACTGGAGTCTGGAAACATGAGTTTGAACAAGAAATAAGAAGGAGACGGACACTGGCTAATGTTTGCATTTTACCGCACTGTATACTGGACAAAAATATAAAATTTCTTTAACCTTGTAAAAGATAACGAAAACCATTAACGACGAGGCAAAATAGTTTGAACACGACATGCTGCAAAGGGATTTTCCAAACGCTGCTATAGTATGGAAGTTAAAATTCACTGTAAATGGCCTCATATATACAGTCAACACATACCATGTATATGAAAGGCTTGAATTTCAAACACTCCACGATGACAGAGTTAGTCCAGATTTATTCTCTCTAGCATAATTTGCTGATGTAATTAGGTCATTCTCCGGTCTAGAATGGAGGAAGCCCTGGGGACTCACAAATGAACATCACAGCGTTTTAAAACAACATGTTGAGATTTGAGCATAACACAGAATTTATATACCGAGACCAAATACCTTACACTGTGTAGTTTGATGCAAAAGAAAAAAAAAAAAATAGAAAAAAAAAAAACCTTGCAAGCCCAATTTTTCTGGAGTATTGGATACCAAGGATGTGTCCAGCGGCTAATATAAAAACCGGCGCTCGTTTCGCGTAGTCTAAAAAACCTGTATAAAAATATTTTAGGCTGGAATGATGTTTTACAGGAAAAGTGCATATAAGGTTTGGATTCTGTGTACAATCCACAGACCGTTCTGTGCACGATGATGTAGGTAGCGTACTTCAAATGGGCCAAGGTACATGAGTAATGGGTCTGATTTGCCAGTGTCCAACTTACCTAGGACATTTGGGGCACGCGGGGCCAATAAGAAAATCTAAGAGTGAAGTACACGTTTTCAGGAACCAGGCAAATGACATATAGATATCAGTCCCTGCACATATCACTCTGTAAGTGCACACCCAAGCCCTATTAATTTGTGAGGTTTTAAATGCTGGGACAGACTGCAGGGAGGTTTATAGAAAAGCTGGAATGAGCATTATTTTGAGTTGGCTGAACAAGTTTTAGTTGGTCATTAGAAGCATATCCAACCTTAATCTGGTGGTCAAGGCATAATTATAGAGCTTCTTTAGAAGTATTTACTAAACAAAGTTCTTGCTGGAGCTGCGTTGGGTGCAAAGTTTCAAAGAGTCCAAGTTTTCCAAAACCAAATAAGCACAAGCTGTACGCATCATCCAAAAGTGGAGGCTAGACCGGCCCACAAAAAAAGAGGAGGCTGGCCACATAGCCTTGTAAATGGCAAGGTACCATAAAAAAAAATATAAATTATATATATATATATATATATATATAATGGATGTGGTGCATGTTACACCATTTTGCTGGAAGTATATCTTTTGTTCTTTCAAAAGATAGTCAGTTTCTGCTGAGTGCTATTCTCGTGGCTGTGCTGCCATCTAGCGGCAGCTTCCAGCATAAGCTGTGCTTAACACAAGAGGAAGTACATCGCCTGAAACTCGTTAATTTGCTTTCATTCCTTTACAATCTATATGAAATCACCCATAATTATCTTCTCAGTCATTGAATTCCCCTTTGCTTGTGTTGGATCCTATTAGCGGAAGCCATTTTGCTTATGTCATGAATTAATGTCATAAAAATAGTCAAGAGACAAATAGCAATCATGTGGATCAAATAATACTGGCACCTCTTATCTATTTCGCAACAATCGTTATGGTACCAAAGCCCATTCTAAGCAGTTTGCAACTCTGCATACATAGTACCCGGAGAAATAGTTCCGTTTCAGCCCGAAATTCTCATTTCAGTGTATCACTAGTAGTAAGACAATGGCAACATGTGCTTTTACTAGTAAAGCAAATAATGCTGCTAGACTAACTCATCTCATTTCCCACACCGAGACAAATGTGGAAGTGATGGCGCAAAGTGTTATTACACATTGGTCCATCTAACACAAAAGCCGCTGCACCTCTGTAGAGTGAGCGTGGGTCCTTTGGATTCCTGTATTTCCATTTTCACCTCACACAAGTTATGATATGTAAGAGGTCATTAGAAAAGCCAGACTCTGATCTGTCCAATGATACCAAACATGACCACGAAAGAAAAAACACAAACATAAAATAAGCTTTTGTTCCAAAGCAACGACATTGTCCATTTGTCGTGTATAAAAAGAGCAATACCACTGCCATTACTCACCTTCTCATTTCCCACACCATGAGCAAGTTCAGTGTTTTATACATAGCAAATCGAAGCTGTTGTGTGCTCAACACTAGCAGTCAGCCAAAAAAAAAAAACAACCCACACACTTTGTCATATACACTTAGCCTAGAAATAAGGCTGGGTTCACACTTGGGTATAGCGCTGCGTCGCGCAATGCGCGTGTTTTTTTTATGCGCATTGCAGCACGTTCGCAGCCATGTCTATGGCCGCGAACGTGCTGCTGTATGCCCGAAAAAGAAGCCCCCCGGACTTCTTTGGGCGCAGGACGTTTTAAAGCGCGCTCCTGCGCGCTTTAAAACGCCCAGGTGTGAACAGGTCCCATTGAAAACAATGGGATTTCCCTGTTCATGTGTTTTAAAGCGTGCACGAACGCGCTTTAAAACGTCTAGGTGTGAACGGGCCTAAGGTTATCTGTTACTTTTATAGGACATCAGAAGCATAGGTCCAAGTCGGTAACAAGGAAAAAGTATCTATACTATAAAAGAGTAAGGCTTGGCGTGTCCGTCGCCAAGCCTTACTCTGCGCATGCGCGCGCAACCAGCGGCGGTTGGTTGCGCGCGCATGCAACCGCCGCGGCACGAGCCGGCTGTCGGCTCGCCGCGGCGGTTACAACATGCACACAGCAGCCGGGTAGAGGCTGCGCTCGCAGCCTCTACCCGGCTGCCGCGCGCATCCAACCATCGAGCGGCGAAGGGAAAGTTCCCTCCGCCGTTCGGGGGTTGGATGAGCGCGGCAGCCGGGTAGAGGCTGCGAGCGCAGCCTCTACCCGGCTGCTGTGTGCATCCAACCGGTCCCCCTCGCGGCGAAGGGAAAGTTCCCTCGCTTCCGGTCTTTGAAGGACCCAAGCCCCGGTCACGTGACCGCGGCTTGGGTCCTTCAAAGACCGGAAGCGGGGAAACTTTCGATTCGCCGCTCGGGGGAGGTAAGTATCAGGAGCTCATGGGGCGGCTGTCCGAATGCTCATAGAGCATTCGGACAGCCGCCCCATGTCTGGTCGGGGGCAAATATCCACAAGCTTGGGGGGCAAATATCCACAAGCTTGGGGGGCAAATATCCACAAGCTTGGGGGGCAAATATCCACAAGCTTGGGGGGCAAATATCCACAAGCTGGGGGGCAAAATCCACAAGCTGGGGACAGTATCCACGAGCTGGGGGCAGTATCCATCAGCTGGGGGGGCAGTGTCCATCAGCTGGGGGGGCAGTGTCCATCAGCGGGGGGCAGTGTCCATCAGCGGGGGGCAGTGTCCACGAGCTGGGGGGCAGTGTCCACGAGCTGGGGGGCAGTGTCCACGAGCTGGGGGCAGTATCCACGAGCTGGGGGCAGTATATCCACGAGCTGGGGGGCAGTATCCACGAGCTGGGGGGCAGTATCCACGAGCTGGGGGCAGTATATCCACGAGCTGGGGGCAGTATCCACGAGCTGGGGGGCAGTATCCACGAGCTGGGGGCAGTATATCCACGAGCTGGGGCAGTATCCACGAGCTGGGGCAGTATATCCACGAGCTGGGGCAGTATCCACGAGCTGGGGCAGTATATCACGAGCTGGGGCAGTATCCACGAGCTGGGGCAGTATATCCACGAGCTGGGGCAGTATCCACGAGCTGGGGCAGTATATCCACGAGCTGGGGCAGTATATCCACGAGCTGGGGCAGTATCCACGAGCTGGGGCAATATCCACGAGCTGGGGCAGTATATCCACGAGCTGGGGCAGTATATCCACGAGCTGGGGCAGTATATCCACGAGCTGGGGCAGTATATCCACGAGCTGGGGCAGTATATCCACGAGCTGGGGCAGTATCCACGAGCTGGGGCAGTATCCAGGAGCTGGGGCAGTATCCACGAGCTGGGGCAATACATCCACAATAGACTGCCCTCTGGGCAGGCTTTCCACCTTGTGGATAATAAAATGTGTGTGTGTGGGGGGGGGGGGTTTACAAGCTGTAAATGATTGAAAACTGAATGGAACGGAACAATTCTGACGGGAGATGATATTTTTACACCCAAATTATATATTTCACCTATGTGTGTCGAATCTGCTGAAAATATGGGTATAATTTGTCTGGGTACTATAAAATAAAAACACGACTTCAAAACAAACGTACTTGAAAACGAGAGAAATCTCAATGTATCCTTCCTGGTAAAATACTTTATAAAGGTTTACACATGTTGAGCACAAAATGAGCTCAGCACACATGGGTGAAATGACTCAGGGAAAGGGTTAAGATCTCACAGGTGGCAGTAGAGACGATAAGAATCACTCATAAGGGAACAATGGTCCGGTCCTGGTTAGGTGCACACCAGTTCCAGGTATTTATAAAGCACTAGCAAGTCCCATAACGCTGTAAAATGTATGGACATTTGCTGTTATCACCCAAGTTAAAACACACAGAACAGGAGGAGAGAGAGGAACCTGCCCGAGAGCTTAGATCCTAATAGGAGAGGGGTGACACACTAGGTGAAGGCACACCAGGCAGGAAACAGTGCTGTTGAGTGCTCCCTGCACGTCGGTGCGGGGTTTAGTCTAGTCTCCGGGTGATTAGGACCTTTGAAAACCAGCTCCCACTAATGGGTCTCAATTCTCATGGCATTGAGAGCCATTAGATATGTTACTGCAAGTAGGAAGCCTATCTTGCTACAGGCGAAGGACGATGAGCAGCATGTTGAGCTGAACCAGAACAGAGGCCAACCAGCACTGGAAAGAGGGCAAATTTAAAATATTTCGAGTTGATATGGGAAAGAAGGGTCAAGAGGGGGTTAAGCTTGAATCGCTCCTTTCCCCGCTCTCCCATCTCAACCCGAGTAACCCTGTAATCTGGAAAAAAAAATTAACTGCAGAGAAAAAAAAAAAAGATTCACCTCATGTCTCGTCACTGTGTGACGCTAAGGCTGGGGTCGTGCGAACGTGCGTTTAGCCGCACTTTATGACGGCCGTGGTAGCAGCAAATGACGTCCAACGCAGGCCCACACATGAAGTACGGCCGCTGAACACAAGCTGCAAACTAACGCATTTTTGCAAGAACATCGAACTGCTAGTACTGACTTATAGAGTGAACTGGGTCCGCATAGCTGTGTGTGCGTGATTAGGAGATGTCAGACGCTGCTCATGTCCGGCCAACATAACGTCCAGACACCCAAAGTTTCCTGGTTTGGATCCTTAAACAAATCACGGCCATAATTGCGCATCGTATGACCGCTATCGCGTATTCCGTGAAAAATTAAGTTCATGAGTTCAGACGCACTTTTTTTACGGACGATGCGAAAAATGCGTTCGTCTGACCCTAGCCTTGGTCACCATAACGCCTGGCACCATTTATGTGAAACATTCACTTATTACTGAATTACTGGAGTGCTGATATCAAGATATTTTGTAACAAGGAAACAAGTCCAGCAACCCATTGTCCAGTGTGTCTAGTCCATGTTACTATTCGCTTATTAAAAACGTATGCCAAGCATGGCTAGCCACCACAGGAATACTTTTTACCACGTCCCATCCAGACAACTTCAGTCGGCAGGCGAGCTCCTCCTGTTATCGGTCTACACACGCACTGCCAACTCTCACCTCCAAGACTTCAAGGGCAGCTCCGGTCTTGTGGAATGACTTGCCTCGTCCTACTAAACTCTCCCCTGATCTTCAGGCCTTCAAGAAATCCCTCAAAACTAGGGTTGCCCCGATACCGATACTAGTATCGATATCGGTGCCAATACCGGGTACTGCAGGAGTACTTGGTACTCGTGCAGTACCCCCGATATTTTTTTCCAATACCGGAAGCCGGCATCCGAGGGGCTGCGGCGGCTGTCCGAATGCTCTATCGGCATTCGGACAGGCCCTGCAGCTGCTCTCCGCATTGTTTATACTTACCTTCCTGGGCGCCGCCGGGAAAGTCTTCGCGCGCTCGCTCCCTCCCTCCTTGGAAGGTCCCCAGCCGCGACCACGTGGGACCATGTGATTGCGGCTGGGGTCCTTCCAACGAGCGCACGCGCGTAAACTTTCCCGGCGTCGCTAAAGGAAGGTAAGTATAAACAAAGTGAGAGCAGCTGCAGGGCCTGTCCGAATGCCGATGGGCCTGTCCGAATGCCGATGGGCCTGTCCGAATGCCGATGGGCCTGTCCGAATGCCGATGGGCCTGTCCGAATGCCGATGGGCCTGTCCGAATGCCGATGGGCCTGTCCGAATGCCGATGGGCCTGTCCGAATGCTCTTTCGGCATTCGGACAGGCCCTGCAGCTGCTCTCCGCTCATACTTACCTTCCTGAGCGACGCCGGGAAAGTTTCCGCGTGTGCGCTCGTTGGAAGGACCCCAGCCGCGATCTCATGGTCCCACTTGGTCGCGGCTGGGGACCTTCCAAGGAGCGCGCGCGCGAAGACTTTCCCTGCGTCGCTAAAAGGAAGGTAAGTATGAGCAGAGGGGGGGAGGGGGGCAAATCCATGTGCTGGGGGCATTATCCACGAGCTGGGGCAGATCCATGAGCTGGGGGGCAATATCCATGAGCTGGGGGGGCATATCTATGAGACCCGGGGCTTTATATGATGTCTGTTCTTATTGGAAAGCGTCACGTGACATAAAATAAAAGTATCGGTACTTGGTATCGGTGAGTACTTGAACAAAAGTATCGGTACTCGGTCTTAAAAAAGTGGTATCGGTGCATCCCTACTCAAAACCCATCTCTTCAGATTAGCGTATCACATCACTGATGCAACTCAAACCGCTGCTCTTCTACTCACTCATGACTGAAGCGGCTTCTATGATCCCACCATTCCTGAACCACTGGCACTCATTATCCTGTCATCTAGTGAAATTCCTCAACCCAAATCCCTCTAGATTGTAAACTCCTATGCGCAGGGCCCTCTACACCTCTTTTTTACATCATATGTCAGTTTATCTCGTTTCCTTTGGTTATTGTAAAGCGCTGCGGAAACTGTTGGCACAATATAAATTATGACAATCAGAATAAAGCAAGTGCAGTAATGTTTTCACGCATGCTCGCAGAGAGGCACATCAGCCACCAGGGAGCATTACCAGCTCCTAGAATGGTTATTTCAGGCTCCTTGGCTCCGTTTCTAGAACAGAAGTTTGCAACCATTGGAGCGCACCTATTTTAAAGGAAATTTGCACCCTCCAAACTGCACATTTAGGTTTAAAAATCTATAAAGACTGAATAACTATACTAAGAGTTAATGATGTTTGTCTGGCTCAGACGTAAACCTCATTGCCTTCTATTTACATTATATTTGATGTTTCCCAACATATCAAAACACACCTCCCCAGGATTGGGCAAATAGCAAGTTGGAAACAAAAAGTACTTTGACAGGATATAATGTATCAGTTCCCACCAACATAAAAGGAAATAAAACACTATGAAAAAGCGGAGCATATCAGAAAATTTGCAGAATATTCCCACCTTCACCTTAAAATGCAGAAAGAAAAAAAAAAAAAAAAAACACATTAGGTTATAAACTAGATTAAATGAAAAATATTTTGTACGTTTATAACTTTAGTACAAGAAAACAATCTTTTCGCCTGGAAAGATTACATTAATTGCGACTCAAGAATAGTCAAAGTAGGTTCATAATGTGCAATCATTTATAGTTTAACCCTGCTGCCCGCTTTTCAAACATGCACTGTTGCTGCTTAAATACAGAAACACAATTGAACAAACATTACCTACACCAAGCGAATGTTAGCTTTGGGAGGGACGTGGGAATTTAACCCCTCCTTATGAAAACACTGAAAACTTTCAAGACTGGAAAACAGTTTATAATATATAACCGCGTAGACATGTGCTGGGAAGCAGAAGGTCTGCGTGGATTGCTTTTGTAAAGAGATAAGGGTAGTAGTTTTCCATTCGCAACAGAATGTGTAAACACAGAAAGACTTCTCCTTCCTATGGCCAACACAAAACCTAAACACACCACAAAAACCTAGAACAGGAAGGATGGACCCACTCCCCCAGCATTCAAGACATACAATGGAATGAATGATGATACATGGGACCTGTCCAGGAAAAGCCCCACTCATGTCGATGGAAAGGAATCAAACACCGACATCACAGATTTATTCCTACTGACAGTTTATGGCTGATGACAGCAAGACTTAATCAAGCCAAGTGCAAGAGATGTAATGTTCATGTAGGGGTCCGATTATACATACGCCTGCATGCATGGCAAAGATTTTCATGGCGTTTTGTATTCTGCAGCAAGAAATTATCTTTGATGAATCCTAACATCAACTCAAGACATTCAGATATCTTGCACCAAACAAGTATTAGACTAAGCCCAGAGACGGGAGCCATGATGGCCCCCTAGAAAGCAGAATGGACATCCTTACACTTGACACTCTAGAGCAGTGTTTCCCAAATCTGTCCTCGGGACCCTCAACCAGGCCAGATTTTGCAGATCACCTTGAGGAACTGCAGACTGAATCCTGCAATCACTGAGTAGCAAATCAAATCACCTGTACTGTGTTTCAGATATCTGGCAAACCAGGCGAGGCGGAGGGACCTGAGGACAGGTTTGGGAAACGCTGCTCTAGAGGTTGCAAAGTCACATTTCTCAAGATCATCATCTTCAGTGAAGACTAGCAGAGTGTTGTGGTGAAAAGGTTGCATTGCTGAATGTGTCATGACTGAGCTGGTACTGCCATGTGAAAATAAATCGCAGCTCCCTACAGGGACCCCCTTGCTGTAATTTGTAAAGTATCTGATTAAGGGTTACTAACTAACCTTCATTGAAAGAACAGTGAATTTATTTAACAGATAAAGTGTAATCTCTCCATTTAGGGATCTGCCACCATAGTTTTCTTTACATTTCACTGTTTGCTATGCGGTTCCCACCGTAGTTCTGCCAAATTTATTCAGTGTAGGTTTCAACATATGTAGCTTGAAAGCATTCTCTTAGTGCACTGTAATATATTCCAGTAAGTTTGTATCACGGCACAACAGTGGTAAAGAAAATGCTGAAGTTACTAGTACACCCAGTGTCTGTACAAAACAAAGCAATACTTGTAGGGCTGAAACAAAAGTCGATTAAATCGCCAACTAAAATCGATAATGAAAATAGTTATTGATTAATCGGTTTATATACACACACGTTTGTAGCCGGTGTTAAAAATTAATCTAAGTTGCTACATTGGAGAAGGCATGCCAGATGCTCTAATCTGTATGATTTAGTTCTAGGGTTACGTTAGACATAATCCGCTTGTTTTTATTGAATTTATACCAGTAGCAGAGCTATAGAAAAGACCCTGAGTACTACAACTGCGTGAAATTGCATCTGGAGTCCTGTGCCACCACCCCACCTGTCTAGCCCTCTTTGGTCTAGACCTGCCATCCCTACATTTGTTCCAGTCCCTTCCGGTCTCTTGTCCAACCCTCACTCCCACCTCCAGCACCGTTTGTTCATTAAATTAGGTTAAAGGTACACTAACAACCTAAAGTGGCGAGGGTGCATAAAATGGTCAGGCTACGAGGAATGGTCCCCCTTCTCAACCTGCTTTCATGCCCACATCGTCATGTCCATCAGAGTGCTCATAGTAGCGTTCGATCCTTCATAATGCTTATGGGAGGGGGGATGGGGTTGATCTTGAACGTAAAAACAGTTATCCGATAAATCGAAAAGAACAAAAATAAAATAGGCCAACTGATCAATTATGAAAATAGTAAATTTTCAGCCCTAAATACTTGCATCCAGTAGGTTTACGGGTAATCAAGATTTATTTTTTTTGGAGAAAGGATTTTGCCAGGAAGGATACATTGAGATTTCTCTTGTTTTCAAGTATGTCCTGGGTGGCGAGTATGTACCGTTAGGTGTCTTGCCCAAGGACACTTACTGGAGAGGTGCTCGTCGGGGGTCGAACCCATGACTCCACAGGCTCTCTCCACGCAGAGCAGTGATGTTACCTCACCTCTACTCCACCCAGCCGGTACAGTAACGAGAAAAAAAAGGAATTGAAGGGTCGTGTGGGACAGTAATAGCTAAAGTATAGGTTTTCTTTTATTCCATAGAAAGACACCAAGTTCACAGCTCGGTTGAACTGGCTCTGTAGTATCCAGAGGTCAAAAGGAGTGACCTCTCCCCTCCTTTGAAGTAGTACTGCGGCTAATCCAGTTCTACAATAAAGGAAACATTTCATAGGGCAATGCAGTGCTTCTAATGAATGTAGAGCATTGATCCTAGTGGACCTTACACCTTGATGACCCAATCAGTGGCTCTTGCAGTATTGCCCGCCCGCGTGTCCACGGCTTTCTATAGTCTGTGGTTGTCCAGTGTCAGTATGGGAAGGAAGGTAATGAGATAAATTCCTTTTAAATCGATTGTTTGGCCTTTTAAGAAAAATTTAAAATAAAGACTGCTTAAGCAAACCTTGTGTTCCCATTGCGTTTTATACTTCCGTTCACGGATTTTGGCTGCACGATTGTACTAGTAAAAAAGTAAAAACAATTTTTTAAGTGGTAAATAAATCTTTGAATACAAGGGAGTGAAGAATTATAGAGTAACAACCACAAGACCATTCATATCAGGAGCATAAATACAATCTCAGCCTTAGAATACTGAGAAATGTAATGTGTGAAAGTAAAAAGTAGGCCAAGAGATTGTCAGGGGAGTAGAAAAATTTAAGATAAATGTTAACTTATTAAAAAGGAACACTACATACTCGGACCACTTTATATATTTGTACTGTAGTTTCAAAAAGAACACGTCGAGAAGTTTTATTTTATGATGGAATTTTTGCACTTTAATAACAATTTGTTCCCAGTTACTCATATTTTCTTCCACTTTCTGTTCGGAGGTCTCACAGACCTGTGGAAGACCCTATTGGGCTCACTTTAGGATGGTTTGGTTCCATATTTGTATTCTGGAGGGGTTTATCAGGTGTATAATATCTGACTAACCTTGACACTTCTTTTTTCATGCCTATCCTATTACCCATAGACCCCAGAAGACATGCTTCTGACTTTTAATAGGAACTACCCAATCATATACAGGCCAAAAACCATCAAGTATATGACTCAACACCGACAGCATTTATTATAGCAAAACAGTGTTTGACCAGGTTCCAGGAACATTTGAGTGCTTGAGATGTGCGTTTTACCAGTTTCCTTACCTTTTGCCACCGCGCCATACTTTGATCCTGGCATCCGAACACGTCCAAAAATTTTTTTAAAAAAGCCTGTGATTTTATGAATTCGTTTGTGATCTTGTGGATTGGTGGGGGGGGGGGGTGTGCATGGCTATTAAACGGTAAGTTTTACTTACCGTTTCTCTACTACCCTGACAAGCTCTATTGCCTATTTTTTGCTTTCACACTTGTTAAATGGCACTTTTATCAGCACACCATTTCTGTACTAGATTTAACCAATGTTTCACTCGAAGTTGTCTCGTGGAGTTGAGTGAAGATCAACACTTGAAAAGAAAGAAGAGATTCTGTGTGACAGATCTATAAACAATTGGGCTGCCTATCCAGCTTCCAGAAAACGAGGGCCCCATAAAAATTCAAACATAGCCAGAACTGAGGCAGCAGAGAACTTGTGTATATGAATGTGAGAATAAAGCTGGAGATCCAATGAACGAGCAGAGATGCAGTGCATGTAGGTGGCACTGTGCATTGAGACGCGCTCAGTGTATACAGGCCTAATTTCTCTGCGCGCATGTTACGATCTCACATAGTCAGCCAGACCCCCTGGTGGTGAGAGCAACACTCATCAGCTCGTGGGTTTTTGGGCTAGCCAGTGTAGACTATCCTTCCTTGTGGCTGATTGGTCTCTGGTCACATGACCTGCCCCCAAAATATGGCCAGCAGTGCATTTACTCCTGGATAAGTCTTCATTCACAGAGTGCCTGCTATTGATTGTGCCACCGGGTGTATGATTTTGGATTGTGTTCTTGACCATTCTCTCGTCTGCTCCCTGTACCCTGCATTCTAATATCCTGTGTACCGATCTCGGTTTGTCTGACTTGTTCTCCTGGCGCTCTATCCCTGGCAAATGACTGACACTCCTCTCTGGCGTCTAGGCCTTGCTTTCCCTGACAACTCTTGATATTCCTAGTTATATTCTGTGTGTCCTGTTTTCATATCCTTGTGTATTTTGCCCAGCAGCATAGTATAGTCTGCGTAGAGACCAGCCTAAGGACCTCATTTCTAGTTTAGGGTTCTGTGTTTGCTGCTGGGCATTTCATATTGTGGTCTCCTGTTTATTCCTTACCCTGTATCGATTCAGAAGGCCGCTCAAGGACCTTACCCCAGTAAAGGGATTCCTTTTGTGCATGGAGTGCGTGCGGCACAGGAGGTAGAAAAGTGGATCAAACAAACCTTTTTTTTTTTTTAATACTGACAAGACTGTAACGATGCTCTTCGGAACAGCACCTAAACTACACAAATTGCAAAATCCCCATCTATGTGTCAGGACAAATTCAAAATGGCACGCTGACCACAGTCACCTCTCAAATATCTAGGTATGTGGTTAGACCCAAATCTATCCTTTGGCCCCCACATCGAAAAACTCTCATCCAAACTTTACCCCCAAACTAGGTGCCCTGTACAGAAACAAATCCTGCCTGAGCCCCGCGATAAGAAAGCAGATTGTATTCAATAACCGGCATAAGCATTTGCTGTACAGAGATGTAGTGAATGCAGCAGCCCCGCAAACACACCTTCAGAAACTTGCCACATTGTATAACTCATTCTGCCGCTTTGTGCTACAGTGTAACTACATGACCCACCATTATGACATGTTAAAAGAGCTAAACTGGCCGTTGCTGGAATCTAGACGCACCCTACACCTCTGCAACCTGGTGTTTAAGAGCTTTTCTGGGAAGCTGCCACCCTACCTGAATAGACTGCTTCCCCCAGCAGCTCCCTCATCCTATAACCTCCGATCCAGGACCAGCACCTTACTTGCAATACAAAAAGACAGTGGCTCGATCTTCATTTTCCTACAGAGCACCGCAATTATGGAATAACCTCCCAGACGTCATCAAATCTTCCCCCAGTCTAAAGTCACTCAAGAGCTCCCTATTAACATACCTCAATACGGAATGCACCTGTAAACATGTAACATAGTGAATATATTTCCTACACATTTGTTTTCTGTTAATGTAGATTTGTGTTTTTTTTAATATCTTGCATTGTATTACTTTGTATTTCTGTAACATTTCAATGTTCTTGAATCCAGGACATACTTGAAAACGAGAGAAATCTCAAATGTATCCTTCCTGGTAAAATCATTTATAAATAAATAAATGCAGACCCTAACAAACCTGCCTAAGGCTGGGGTCAGACGAACGCAGTGCAAACGTGCGTTTAGCCGCACTTTATTACAGCTGTGGTAGCCGCAAATGACGTCCAACGCAGGCCCACACACGAAGTACAGCCGCACGAAAATTCAAGCACGCAACACAAGCGGCAAATGAACGCATTTTTGTAAGAACGTCAAACCGCTAGTACTGACGTACAGAGTGCGCTGCGTCGGCATAGCGGCGTGTGTGCGTGATTAGGAGACGTCAGACGCTGCTCATGTCCGGCCAACATAACGTCCAGACACCCAAAGTTTCCTTGTCTGGATCCGTAAAAAAATCACGGCCGAAATTGCGCATCGTATGACCGCTATCGTGTATTCTGTGAAAAAGTACATCCAGGGGTTCGGACGCACTTTTTTACGGATGATGCGAAAAATGCATTCGTCTGACCCTAGCCTAAAGGTCTTAACTACACTCCGTATAAAAGCCCTCCTTGGCTCCAGCCTGGGGCACCCATGACAGCGCAGAGTTGAAAATAGCCAGCTACGGCCGTGATGCGAAGTAAACGCGTCGCACCGCGGCACATATCGGCCAGCGCATCTCCGGCTTTACAGAATTTAGTATACAGGTGCAATATTCTAGAGCCCATGGCTAGTTTGCCCAAGTTGCTTATGGAAGAGAGAAATGCTTCCCCATATGTACTGAAGTTCCTCCGGTGAAACGCCAAAACAATCCACTGCCTAGTTTTAACTCCCAGAAAACATTCAGCTCGAGCAGGGCCCTTATTTCCCATCATTCTTTTACATTTTTTGTTTTTTCCAACCCATTGCACAGCACTATGAAATATGTTGGTGCTTTATATAAAAAAAGAAAATTGTCATTTTAATTCAGTCATTCCTGTCCTAGCTCACTCTCACCCCTAGTGTATTTTGAAAGGGTCTGAAACACATTTCAGCCAGACTGGTTTGTGCTTTTTGGGAATTAATTTAAGACTAGACATTGCGATGGCAGCAGGAAAGGATTATAGCTCAGCTTGTAAAGGAGACCCATTTCATATAAACTCAAACGAGTGCTGTATTTTCTGAATATCTTGTTTATATAGCAAGTGAATAACTGACACTTCGACCCAACAGCATCTTGCTCAAAACATCCAGCATTTACCTTACCTACGTTATTTCCATGCTCCAAATAATTTGCAAAAACTTATGGATAGTTTTACAGATTTGTAATTTTGTTAACTTACTCAGCAAAGCGTTTCAATGAGTGCTACCTGTAACTATAGATAAAAAAGGGATAAAAAACAACCAATGCGTTTACCTATACAATGCGCCCTTCAACCTCCATGGGAATTTGGAGACTGATCCTGGTTTTGGATTGTGTTACAGCCACATAACAGGCATATTTAGGTGGAAAGTGAAGATCCACACACGGGATGACAGCAAAGCAGATACAATTCATAGAGACAAGGCATCTCATACCCTCATTCCCAACCCTCAAAGAAAAAAAAAACCTCAAACTGGCTTAGGTCTACAGTCCGGATACAGTCAAAGCTCAGGGGAGCAGCACAGAGGACGGAGCTCCATGATGATAGATGAGAGACCTAAAGAAGAGACTATGAGGAGGAGGGGAAGGGAAGTGACAATTCTCCCACAGCTGCCTGCGCTCTAAAGGAGTCAGGCCCAATGCCAAGAAAACCTCTGTAGACACAACCACATAAACAAACCAGAGCTACAGCACGACAACCAATTCCACTACATCCAAGGATGGCATAAGAAAATGTATAGACACTGGAATAAATAAAGGATGCTGGTACTGGAAGCCGAGGGATGTCATAACGAAACGTTAAAACAGAATCTCCGTTTGACATCTCATAATAACAGACGCAAGTAAAGAATCTGCTCACACAGTAAGCCGAGCTGTGTGAAGCTGGCCCCCCTACAAAATCGGTACAAATAAAAAAATCCACTGTTTGGTTAGTGCCGGCACAAACGTTAATTTCTGCAGCACAAATCAGCACTAACCAACAAGCCTGGTTGTGACTTTTGGGTGTTGTAGGGGGCTGCGTGACCTTTATTAAATGGTTAATAACTGAAAAACAAAACAAGATGGAGATTTCAACGGCACAAACCTAGCACTGACCAACAAGCCCGGCTTTCGTGACTCTTGGGTATTGTAGGGGGGCTGAGTGACCTTTATTCAGTCTCATTGCCTGGTAAAAACAATTGCTAACATCTCAAAAATAAAACCTGCACAAATGTTAATTTTTGCAGCACAAAACAGCAAACACAGCACTAACCAAACAGTGGATTTTTTATTTGTGCCGATTGTAGGGGGGCCAGCTTCACACAGCTAGTAAACTGGCAGTCAAGATACATCACACAGATGTCTTTGAAGAAACCAAAACTACAGGAAGTGGTCTTGAGCACTCAGTAATCTTTAAAATAACATGACGCCTGAAAACGTCAGCTCTACCTTAACTAGACAAGATCATCAAGATTATATAGCGAAGATAATACGTTTAATCTGAAATAAACCGTCTATAAAAAGGTCTGACAGTGGTTCCGTGTAGACGAGGGATCTCAAAGTCTGGCCCACCAGATTTTAATTGCTGACAATTCCCAGGATCCTTTGAAAGAAATAGAAGGCCCGAGAATCATGGCAATTGTAACATCTATGGGGGCAGCGAGCGACATCCCCTGCGTATATATGTTGTCATTTGTGAACTGTATCCATCACACAAACCTTTATTGATTTAAGCAACAACTGTAGAGAGCATGTGATGGCAGCAGCCAATAGGAATCTATTTAACTGGGACACTGCATGACACCTCTATGGCAGGCAGTCCCTGGCTCCTATTTTTATGAGTGACTTTTCCCTGCTGTTCTTTGGAATTCCTATCACTGAAGTAGATCATAGTTGCAATAAAATGGATTAGTGGATAACTCCCTGAGTGTCTGGGCTACCCTATGCAAATGATCATACAGAATTTTCCCTGGCTCATAAAGTGGATTTGGCTCCAGTAAATACACGGCTGATTAACCTGCCCAATGATGTGTGCCATAAGAAAGTCCAGGTTATCCATTAATCATTTATCTAGCAGTAGGCTTGGCAGCCCGTGCAGGGAGTCCTGCCAAGACCAGGATGTGGCTCAGCAAATTAGGAGCCTCGGTTTCTTGTCTTGGGAGTTTGTAGACAGATTTTCAAGGCTATTCACTAAAGAAGAATTTGCAGAAGTGAAAATGCTAGGTCAAAGTAGAAAACCAGAAAGTCTCCCTTTTATGCCCCAGCTCGTGGATACTACCACAGCTCACCTGGCACTCTCCGTGATGATACTTACCTTCCTGAGCGATGCCGGGAATGTCTTTTGCGCGTGCGCTCGTTGGAAGGCCCCCAGCCGCGACAAATGATCGCGGCTGGGGGCCTTCCAACGAGCGCACGCCCAAAAGACTTTCCCGGCGTCGCTCAGGAAGGTAAGTATGATCGCTGAGAGCTCCAGGTGCCTGTCCGAATGCCGATAGAGCATTCGGACAGCCGCCCCAGCCCCTCAGATGCCGGCTTCCAGTATCGGGGAAAATATCAGGGGTACTGCAGGAGTACCAAGTACTCCTGCAGTACCCAGTATCGGCACCGACACTCGTATCGGTGCAACCCTAATTGAGAGCCATCGGATTCGCTGCATGTGCACAAGTCACTGATCCCCAGAGCAATGGCTTCCGCTGCTTCCTGCAGTGCACACAAACTGGGAGAGTCTGCGGAGCAGGACAGAGGGAGTTTTGCGCTCCCTTGCTGTCCCCCGCAGTCACCTCTGGCCGATCACGGTGTCCTGCTTACGAGAAGGGAAGCCTCGATCAGACGGAGGAGAATGCGTTTGCGGGAGGTCAGTGAGGGAGCGCAGGTACAGGTATGTATCCAGCCCGTGCGTGGCTCAGGGATACAGCTTTCAGCATTGAAAATTTTACCCCGAGCCACACTCGGGAAAACCACAAGGGAGGTTAAACGTAATAAATCATTGTATGCAATTTTTAGTTTACATTTGGGCTGAAACAACTAATCAATAAGGAGAATAGTTGACAACTATTCTTATCGATTAAAGAGTGTGTGCTGTACACAAAATTGATTAGTGTCAGACTGGGTTAAATGTTATAACCTCAGACTTTGCTTCATCTTGTGCCACCACCTCAACCTGCCGGTCGCCCCCGGTTTGGTCCAGTTCCTTCGCACAAACTCCCTCCCACACTCCGGTCTTTTCTTTTGCCCAAACACACTCCCTCTCACACTGGGGTTAAGTCCTTTGCCCAAACTCTCTTCCACCTCCAGACCCTCCTCCCACTCATTTTGTTCATGAAGTTATTGTAAAGAGACACTCTAAAAAGCTAAAGTGGTCAGGCTGCAAGGAGTGCCCTCCCTTCTCAAGCAGATTTTGTGCGGGCATCATCATGTCTAATCGGAGTGCTCGTAGCAGTGTTCGTTCGGGGAGAAAGCAGACAGGTGCTCGTGTACCTTGTGTGCGGAAAAACATGCAATTTGCGTATGTTTTTCTTTTATCCGATGAATAGATTAAATCGAGAAAAAAAAAAAAAAAAAGCGATTATGAAAATAATCTTTAGTTGCAGCCCTAGTTTACATTAGATGACAGAGGTACAGGCCTGCAATCCAAACGACCTCATCCTTAAATCATTATAGGAATGCCCAAGAACCAGAGCCACATGGGATCGGCAGGATGCCAAACCAGCCCCATTGACCCCTCACAAGCCTTGTAGGACGTCCAGCAACATTACACTAATCTTCAGAGATGAAAGCCGCCGGAGTTGACTTAAAATGAAATGATCCTTTAGATTATATTTTACGGCCAAATGCTAGCACTATACAAACACACAGGCTAAGATCTCTCCAGGTGGTGGGAAGCAACAGGTGGCACCCAGATAAGGGCAGCAGAGCAGTCAGTGCCAGCCTGTACACACAGCAGCCGTTTTTTTTTTTATAAAAGTACAATGTGTAACCAGAGGCACACTGCAAATCACCATGAGACCTGAACATAAGTACTTGTGTGGCACATTACAGCCTGTCTGGGCAATGCACCAAAAACACTGCTCATATGAATGGAAAATACATTGTACGGATTATATAGAGTATACATGGCTTGCTCGTTTTCTCAGATTGTTGTTTCCAATAATTCATGCTGCCTCACAACACAATCCCAATAATTTGAGGGACAGAAGTACTTGGGCTCAGCGGTGGACATTTTTAAAAGAATCTACTAAAGTGGAAGCCTGATCTACTTGTCCTGAGAAGAAATATAAAATACAACAAAATAGCATTAAGTCTATTCTTAACCACAGAGAACAAACATTAATGTGATCAACACACAAGTATTCAAATAAATTTAGAACACTTATACTGGGTTATTCAGAGAGACGATCTGGCCCCGAAATGTAACCGGACTAGGGCTGAAACAACTAAAAAGCGATTAAAATAGTTGTCAACTATTTCCATTATCGGTTAATCGGTGTCGCTTAAATAGTGTGTGCTGTACACAAGACGATTAGAGTCAGACGGAGTTAAACGTAAATAACCTCAGCTTCGGAGCAGATTGGAGAAAGATGCGCCGCTGCTTTACTAGGTAGGATTTAATTCTAGGGTTATGTCAGACACAACCAATTTGTTTTTATTCCGTTTACAACAGTAGCAGAATTATAACACAAACACTAGGATACTGCCACTGGGTGAAGGAGCTGTATGCCTGCATTTTATCCTTAAAGTTGGAGGTCTGTGCCATCACCCCACCCTCCCTGCCACACAATCTTTGGTCGGGAACTGCCATTCCCTCCCTTTGGTCTGGTCCCTTTCGCCAAACTCACTCCCACACTCATATCCGGCCTTTTGTCCATAACCACTCCCTCTCACGTCAAGTCACTTGAGCAAAGTCACTCCCTTCCACCTCCAGCCCCTCATCTCACTCAGTAGGTTGATGAAATTATTTAAAAAGGGACACTATGCACCCTGACCACTTTAGCTTACTAACCCCGATTTCATGCTGACATCATCATCTATGTCCAAGTGCTTGTAGCCGTGTTCATTTGAGCAAGAAAACATGGGTTTAAGCTACGCATGCAGCACCAACCCATCCCTCTGACCAAGCACTCGCATACCTGGTGTGTGAAGAGTACGCAAGATACGCAATTTGCATATGTACGTACGAAAGATACGTACACTACACAAATTGCTTATGAAAAAAAAGGGGAGGGGTTGTGGTTATTTAAGCAAAAAAAACATTTTTGATCTGATGAATCTAAATAAAAAAAATAAATAAAATCGGCCAACTAATCGATTATGAGAATAATCGTTAGTTGCAGCCCTAAACCGGACACTGAATTTCAGCGAACGGGGACATTTCAGGGCCATTCGGCTATTCAGATAGCAGGCAATTCACCAAATCTTAGCGAATTGCCTGCACGTACGGTGCCTGTTCGAGGGCAGTGAAATCCCCCATAGGAGAAGCAATGCTTAGTCTATTCAGAGAACTAGGGCTGAAACAACTAAAAAAATAAAAACAAAAAAAAAAACACGATTAAATTAATTGTCAACTATTTCCACAAAGGATTAATTGGTGTTGATTACAGTAATCGTCCTGTGTGCAGCGTACACTGTTTAGAATCAGACTGAGTTAAACGTAAATAACCTCAGCTTCGGAGCCGATTTACTCGGTATGATTTATTTCTAGGGTTATGTTAGACACAACTAGTTTGTTTCTATTTAGTTTACAACAGTAGCAATACTACAAACAATAGGATATTGCCACTGGGTGAAAGACCTGTATGCCTGTGTTTTATCCTTACTTGAAGCTGGAGTCCTGTGCCACCACCTCACCCTCTTTGGTCGGAAACTGCCATTCCCTCCCTTTGGTCTGGTCCCTTTCCCCAAACTCACTCCCACACTTTTGTCCATACCTACTCCCGCTCACACTCAGGTCAAGTCACTTGAGCAAAGTCCCTCCCTTCCACCTCCAGTCCCTCCTCCCACTCCGTTTTTAAATAATTTTGTGAACAAAGGGACACTATGTACCCTTACCACTTTAGCTTATTAACCCCGATTTCATGGTGACATCATAATCTATGACCAAGAGCTTGTAGCCGCGTTCATGTGAGAAAGCAAGTATGGGCTTAAGATGAGCATGCAGCATCAACCCATACCTCTGACCAAGCACTCGCATACCTTGTATCAAAAGTACGCAAGATAAGCAATTTGTGAATGTACGTACGAAAAGTTATACACTACTCAAATTGCTAATGAAAAAAAAGGGGAAGGGTTGTGGTAATTTTTTTTTTTTTATTTTTTTTACATAAAATTTAAGAAAAAAGGAAAACCTTTTATTATCCGATGAATTGATTAATCGAAATAGGAAAAAAAAAATACCAGCCAACTAATAGATTATGAGAATAATCGTTAGCTGAGGAATGTCAGTGAACTGCCCTGCCGTTCGGTGGTTTAATGCGTCAGGTTTATTTCAGGCGAATCCCATAGGCTTCAATGTTAAAAATATTCCAGTTTAAATTTAATATCTAATAAACCATTTGTCATTTTAATCTGCAGTAAAAAAAAATTTTGTATCTTTTAGGCATTTTTGGAGATTTGGCAAAACAAATAATTATTTTTTAAAATTGTTTTTCTGTAACAGACCTTTTTATTATCATTCATAGGATTTTATATGTAAATTCCAGACATTTACGTTCAGTAGTATTTTTTGCAACCAGCGTTTCACTTTTCAAACTTTCAAGCAAAACGGTTTTGTTGTTTTTTATTTCACCCTGTTCATCTGCTAGTAGGCTTTTTCTGGGGGCTGCTCTGTGATCGCCGGCTGCTCGGATTTTTCCGGCGTGTTCACCGCGTGTTCCCTGCACTACAGGGGCCCTGTGGTGCTTGCTGAATACACCACAGGGTCGGCGAACTAGGAAATCAATGAACCGCCCCGAAGTGCGGGGTACACAAAGTCACCGAACGCGTGGTGACTTTTCGGATCTCTGAATAACCCTGCTAATATTAGTTAACTCGCACAACACAGTTCACAAATTTATGCTGTGTATGAACAGATGAAGGAAAAGGAATCCTCAGACCACCATCTGCTAACCTATAAGAAGGACCCTATAAGTAGTTAACACCCCATGAATTATAATATTAATAGATAAATTAAGGTTTAAAATATAAGAAATAGTTTTAAGATAAATTGATAATCAGCAGTATTATAGGATTAAGGTTCACTTCTCAATATGTTTGCAAATGTCTTTAGAATGGCAAGGATGCTGATGTTTGCAAGTTTCTCTGAAGTGATAAAAAAAGTGCTGATGTCTTAAAAAAGTACTGATGTCTTAAGAAATGCTGATATCTCAAGAAATCACATGCCGAGGCCACGGGACTGTCTAGAAATGTGTCACTAGACCTGTATTGAAACTGGCCAATGAACTATGTTATGTTTTGAAATGTTAACTAATGAAATAAAAAGACAACGCCTTGACATAGGTATAAATATGTGTCAAGAACCGTTGGAAGGCAGAGAGAAATTGCCAGACAAAAATACATGCCTCCTGTGTCCCTTTTGAAAGGATTTTCTCTCTCCCTGCGCAGAAGGAGAGTTAACTCAAGGTGTGCCTAAGACAGGGTCTTAGGGGTTAAAGGACGGACAATTGGAGACCATTATTCTCTTCAACAGATCATAGCTCCACAATAATAAAACTCACAGTAATGTGCAGTGAGTATGAGAACCACACAGCTACACGGCAATAGAACTCAACAATTATGCTGTTAAATTTATTAGTTTAAATACAAATTATTAAATGAAAGCATATCAAATTTTACTTTTACATTTTCACATTATGTGGTCATGGTGGACATCATTGGAAAGGCCAGCCTGTGGTGAGATCTGCGTGTGGGGGGCGGGTGGTGAGATCTGCGTGTGGGGGGCGGGTGGTGAGATCTGCGTGTGGGGGGCGGGTGGTGAGATCTGCGTGTGGAGGGGCGGGTGGTGAGATGGGGGGGAGATCTGAGTGCATGGGGGGGAGATCTGAGTGCATGGGGGGGGGGAGATCTGAGTGCATGGGGGGGGAGATCTGAGTGCATGGGGGGGGAGATCTGAGTGCATGGGGGGAGATCTGAGTGCATGGGGGGGAGATCTGAGTGCATGGGGGGGAGATCTGAGTGCATGGGGGGAGATCTGAGTGCATGGGGGGGAGATCTGAGTGCATGGGGGGGAGATCTGAGTGCATGGGGGGGGAGATCTGAGTGCATGGGGGGGGATCTGAGTGCATGGGGGGGGGAGATCTGAGTGCATGGGGGGGAGATCTGAGTGCATGGGGGGGGGAGATCTGAGTGCATGGGGGGAGATCTGAGTGCATGGGGGGGGAGATCTGAGTGCATGGGGGGGGGAGATCTGAGTGCATGGGGGGGGAGATCTGAGTGCATGGGGGGGGAGATCTGAGTGCATGGGGGGAGATCTGAGTGCATGGGGGGAGATCTGAGTGCATGGGGGGAGATCTGAGTGCATGGGGGGAGATCTGAGTGCATGGGGGGGGAGATCTGAGTGCATGGGGGGGGAGATCTGAGTGCATGGGGGGAGATCTGAGTGCATGGGGGGGGAGATCTGAGTGCATGGGGGGGGAGATCTGAGTGCATGGGGGGAGATCTGAGTGCATGGGGGGAGATCTGAGTGCATGGGGGGGGAGATCTGAGTGCATGGGGGGAGATCTGAGTGCATGGGGGGGAGATCTGAGTGCATGGGGGGGGAGATCTGAGTGCATGGGGGGAGATCTGAGTGCATGGGGGGGAAATCTGAGTGCATGGGGGGGAAATCTGAGTGCATGGGGGGGAAATCTGAGTGCATGGGGGGAGATCTGAGTGCATGGGGGGAGATCTGAGTGCATGTGGGGGGAGATCTGAGTGCATGGGGGGGGAGATCTGAGTGCATGGGGGGGAGATCTGAGTGCATGGGGGGGAGATCTGAGTGCATGGGGGGGGAGATCTGAGTGCATGGCGGGGGGGATCTGAGTGCATTGGGGGGATCTGAGTGCATGGGGAGGGGGATATCTGAGTGCATGGGGGGGGGGTCGTGCGGTGGGAGCCTCCGCTCTGCACACACACGGCACTCTGTGGTCCTTGCTGTCCTCCCGGTGAGACGGCGGGAAAGTCCCCCTCTCGCTGAAGTGGCTGCTGCTGGTCACCGCTCTGTGCGGGGAGGGGGGCTTTGCAGGCAGTGCGGGGGAGCGAGACACGCTCACACCCGGCTTATTTCGTGGGATGCTCAGCCCGGCGGTCACGGTGTGAGCTCCCGTCACGGAGCCGCAACCCCGCATTCTCATCAGTGCGCGGGGAGTGTGGCACGAGATCCCAGCACACGACACTTACGTTTAAACAGGGAACGACAGCCGTCACTCCAATCCTGAGGCGCTCTCTGACGTGCGAATGATGACGTGATCACTCCTCCGCAGAGTGCTAGCGATGTTGTGACGCGATTAATAACGGCCAATCCGTCAGCATTGAAAGCGACAGCCTCTAGGCGACAGCAGCAGTGCTCCCATCCCGATTCAAATTCCCCGACACGCAGACTGCCGGGGGATGCTAACTACGTCCACTGCCCCGCCCACGCCGCACTGTGATTACACCGTGTGCGCCGCACGCCACGCCCACTCACCACCTATTGCATCCTGCACCGAACTAGCTTTCAGCTGCCAGTGCTCTGATTCGCTGGTCAGAATGTCACTCTTTTTCATATGGACCGCCCAAACAGTCCCGCCCGTTTACTGCTACTACGCTCTACCCTTCACCTTTCGCATGTAAATACTTACCACGCCCCTTTAAAGGCGCGAGGTTTGTCAAAATTCGACGGATGTGAGCGGCCGCACAACGTGTCAATCTAATGGAAGGATACGCCCACAACACTCCACCCGTTTAAGTCTTTTTATTTCTTAGTACAAGAAACGTTATTTTATAAAATGAAAAGTAGAATGCTAACATTGGTGGGGGATCTAGAAACATACTGAATGGAGGGGGGGGACACTAGCCAGGAAAACACCATTCTCAATAGTGCACACCAAAAGGAGTGTCACCAGGGAATTAATGGAGCTCCCTAGAAACAAGTCAAAGCAGCCTTAGCTCATTCATCTGGCTTCTCTTATCACCATATATCAAAAGCCAACATACACCATATGGAACACCAGGGCCGTAGGAAGGGTGAGGCGAGTGAGGCACGTGCCTCGGGCACAGCTGTGAAGGGGCGCAGCCATGGCTCGAGTCCTGCGGGAACGCAGGTTGCGGGAACCTGCTTTCCCGCAGCTTTCTAGCAGGACTCGAGCCATGGCTGCGCCCCTTCACAGCTGTGAAGCGCCCAGCCCAAAACGATTGCCGGCGCCGCTTGCTTCCTGCTTGAACGGCCATTGACAGGAAGTGCAGCCGCTCGCCTGGGATCGATGAAACAGCCTGCCGTGATCTCATCGATCCCAGGCGAGCGCCTGCACTTCCTGTCAGCGGCCGTTCAAGCAGGACACGCAGCCGCCGGCAATGAGAGGTAGCTGGGGCAATATCCATGAGACCTGGGGGCAATATCCAGGAGACCTGGGGGCACTATCCAGGAGACCTGGGGGCACTATCCATGAGACCTGGGGGCAATATCCATGAGACCTGGGGGCACCAGGGCAGCCATCAGAAATGATGGGGCCCCTTACTAAACCTCACGATGGGGCCCCTCCCGGCACTCCCTCAACCTCTAACAGCTTTTCTCCCCCTTCGAAAAAAAAGGACATAAAATAGCACCTGTCACGTACCCCCGTTCCGGCGGCGCCTGGCAGCAGCGTCCTCGCTGCTCGCTGGCCAGGCGCCGAGTAAATAGCGCCGGTCGCTTCCGCACACGTGGGACGCCGGGAGGCGGGGCCTCGCGTGATGACGCGGACCCGCCGGGTTTAAAACCCAGCTTCTCCACTATGCCAGTGCCCTGACGTGGTAGTTACTTCCCGCAGAGCTCTTGTGCGTTTCTGGCTAAGAATTATTCTGTGTATCGACCCCTGGCATTGGCAAAACGACTATTCTGTGTATCGACCCCTGGCATTGGCAAAACGACTATTCTGTGTATCGACCCCTGGCATTGGCAAAACGACTATTCTGTGTATCGACCCCTGGCATTGGCAAAACGACTATTCTGTGTATTGACCCCTGGCTTTGGCGAACGAACCATTCCGTGTATTGACCCCTGGCATTCGCAAGCGACCATTCTGTGTCTCGACCCCTGGCATTTGTATCACTCCTCTATTCTGGTACGGAGGTCAGTCTGTGTGGCACCCTAAGCACATCAGACCACCCCTTGTATTTTGTATGTGCTCTGTACTGCCATCCTAGCAATCTGTCTAGACGTGCCGACCACTCTAAGGATCGGAAGGGTAGAGAGTGTCCTGTCTCAAGGGACTACTAGTCAGAGAGTAGAGGGATTCGTGACGTCTCTTTTTGTATGTGCTCTGTACTGCCATCCTAGTAGTCTGTCTAGACGTGCCGACCACTCTAAGGATCGGAAGGTTAGAGAGAGACCTGCGTATAGGGACCAACACTATAGTAATCAGGGGGATCCGTGACATTACGTCAGGGCCAATGGATCCCGCAGACCTCTCTTCTCAGTTAACAAGAATTGCAGCCCGACAAGAAGAGCAGGACCACAGGATGGACCAGATTGCTCTTGCTCTGCAAACCCTGTTGAATCGATCCACTGCTGGTACTGCAAGTCCTCCAGAACCAGTATTGCCTAGGGCCAGTTCGGCCTCACCCGAGGGGTGTAGGCTCAGTATGAAGGCACCCGTACGCTATGATGGTACGCCTAACTTGTGTCGGGGTTTTTTGACCCAACTGGAGATTCTATTCGAGAACAATCCGGGGTCCTGTGTATCCGATAAAGCCAAAGTAGGCTACCTAATTAACCATTTAACTGATAAAGCGTTACTGTGGGCCACACCATTGTGGGAAAACAAAAAGCCCATCATATATGACTATGAGGGCTTTACCTCTGAACTAAAACGTACGTTTGACCCCTCTAGAAGGGCCACCAATGCAGGCAGGTCCTTATTCCACATTAAGCAAGGTAATAGGAGAGTCTCTGACTATGCCATAGAATTTAAGACCTTGACTTCTGAGGTACACTGGCCTAACGACGTTTTAACCTTGGCGTTTACCGAAGGCCTGAACGAGGCTTTGATGTTTGAGCTGGCTCCCTTGAAGTTGCCCGAACATCTGGACCATTTGGTTGATTTCTGTATTGCCATGGACGACCAAATTAGGGACAGGAGGCATTCTAGAGACAGACCCAGAAGGTTTTTGCCTCCTTTACCCTTAGTACCCAGACACACCAGTACGTCAGGTACTCCAGAGCCAGAAAGAACCGATCTATCGGTCGTGGAACCCATGCAGATAGGTAGAACAGGTATTTCGGAGGCTGAGAGAGCTCACAGAAGGGAAAGGGGGCTCTGTTTTTACTGTGCCGGGGCAGGGCATTTTCGTCTTCAATGTCCTCAAAGACCCAGGGGTGGCAGGGGTGACACTGGCAAGCCGGGCCAGAGAACACCTACTAGCCAGGTAATCGGTTCACTCTATGCCTCCTTTGTTGATAACGAAAAAAAAAAAAACCCGGATTCTGGTGCCCATCTCCTTAACCTGGGGGGGGGTGCACCTCGAGACTGAGGCGTTCCTAGACTCTGGAGCCTCAGGTAACTTTATGGATAGAGTGTTTGCCTCCAAGAACCTCATGCCTCTAGTTCTCAAAGAAAGACCTCTAATGGTGGAGGCCATAGACGGGAAACCCTTGTCATGTCCCCATATCACCCACGACACTATAGAGGTATGCATGAAAACAGGAGTTTTGCACCGGGAAACCATACGATTCCAGATTATTGACTCTCCCTCATGCCCCGTCGTCCTAGGGTTTCCATGGTTGACTGAGCATAACCCGGTGATTGATTGGGTCCAGAGAGACATAAAATGTTGGGGTCCCAGTTGTCAGTCGAAATGTATGGGCAGGGTCACTGTTATTGGTAGCCTTAATATCGCCACAGCACCTCCTTTATCCACAGTAGTCCCTGACTGTTATCAGGCATTAAAAGAGGTTTTTTCGAAGGCCAGGACTGAGGTTTTACCACCACATCGCCCGTATGACTGTGCCATAGAGTTACTCCCCGGTACTATGCCTCCCAGAGGACATGTATACCCCTTGTCGCAAAAGGAGAACGATATTATGGAGGAATATATAAAAGAGAATCTTGAGCGTGGATTCATTAGACGGTCCTCCTCCCCAGCAGGAGCTGGTTTCTTTTTCGTCTCCAAGAAAGAGGGAGACTTGCGACCATGCATAGATTATAGAGGTTTAAACAGAATAACCATAAGAAATGCATATCCCATACCCCTTATAACAGAGTTGTTCGACCGACTGAAAGGGGCCCGTATATACACGAAGCTCGATTTACGCGGAGCCTACAATCTGATAAGGGTGAAAAAGGGGCACGAGTGGAAGACGGCTTTTAATACGCGTAGCGGGCATTACGAATACCTGGTAATGCCCTTTGGGTTATGTAACGCGCCAGCTGTGTTTCAGGATCTCATAAATGACACCCTAAGGGATTTTCTGCAAACATTCGTCATAGTGTATCTCGATGACATCCTGATATACTCTCCAGATAAGGAGACCCATCACGCCCATGTGCAACAAGTGTTAAGGAGACTATTGAAGGCCGGGTTATACTGCAAATTAGAAAAGTGCCTATTTGATATAGAGATGGTGCACTTCCTTGGGTATATCATAACCCCTGAGGGGTTTCAGATGGATCCGGGTAAATTGTCGGCAATCCTCGACTGGCCCCTACCCCAAGGGCTTAAAGCCATCCAGAGGTTTCTAGGTTTTACCAACTATTATCGAAGGTTCATTAAAGACTTTTCGGCCTTGGTAGCTCCTCTCACGGCCATGACTAAGAAAGGGGTGGGAAATCAGAAGTGGACACCCCAGGCCAGGCAAGCCTTCGAGGCCCTCAAACAGGCATTCACGACTGCCCCTGTTCTCCGACATCCTGATCCAGCTCTGCCCTTCCAACTCGAGGTTGACGCCTCCGAACTCGGTCTTGGAGCAGTCTTGTCCCAAAGGCGGGCACCCGATAAACCTTTGCATCCATGCGGTTTCTATTCCCGGAAGTTGTCTCCGGCGAGAGAAACTATGATATCGGTAATAGAGAGTTGTTAGCAGTTATTGCAGCCTTGGCAGAGTGGAGATACTTATTAGAGGGATCTACAGACCCAATCGTTATCATAACCGATCATAAGAATCTCACGTACATTGGAGACGCGAAACGATTGAACGCCAGACAAGCGAGATGGTCTTTGTTTCTTTCAAGTTTTAATTTCGTCCTCACTATAGTCAGTAGACCTAAGAACATTAAAGCAGATGCGTTATCTAGACAGTATGAATCCTATGAACATAACATTCAGGATCAACATCCCATTGTACCTCAGGAGAGGATTATAGCCTCTACCACGATTAGTGTCTCGTCCCCTCTGATGATCCGATTGCAGACTGTGCAAGATAAGGCTCCGGGGGGGAGGCCTCCCGCGAAGCTCTTTGTACCTGAGAAGGAAAGAGAAGAAGTCCTTAAGATTTACCATGACAATAAAACCTCTGGGCACATGGGGATCACCAAAACAGTGGCTAGCATCCGAAAACTGCTATGGTGGCCCACGATGCGCCGGGATATTAAAGATTACGTAGCCGTGTGCGAGGTATGCACAAGAAATAAGAGTCCTAAGACAGCGCCCATTGGTTTACTCCAGCCCCTGCCTATCCCCGAACGACCATGGTCGCAGATAGCCATGGATTTTATAGTAGAGTTACCCGAGTCCAAAGGGAATACTGTTATACTCACGATTATAGATCGCTTTTCCAAAATGGGTCACTATGTTCCTCTTAGGAAACTACCGTCAGCAGCCGAGCTGGTGCCCATTTTCATCGCCAATGTGGTCCGCATACACGGTATCCCTCTTGGGATTGTTTCTGATAGGGGGACCCAGTTTGTCTCCAGATTCTGGAGGGGGTTCTGCAAGAATGTGGGAATAGACCTGTCCTTCTCCTCGGCCTATCACCCCCAAACGAACGGAGCAGCAGAAAGGGCCAATCAAAATGTTGAGAAGTATCTCAGGTGTTTCATATCTGAACGACAGGATAATTGGTCAGACCTGCTACCTTGGGCCGAGTATGCCCTAAACAGTGCCGTGAGTGAAGCCAGTGGTCATTCCCCTTTCTTCACGGTTTACGGATTTGATCCTCCCGTGCTTCCCACTGCATTCCTGATACCGCGATTCCTGCTCTGGATGAGCACTTGGCGTCATTGACTGAGACCTGGGGGAGGGTTAAACAGGCACTGGAGAGGAGCAGTATTGTCCAGAAAACGAAGGCCGATAGACGTAGGGGACCAGCACCTGTGTATCAAGTCGGGGACAGGGTTTGGCTTTCTTCGCGGAACGTTAAGCTCTTAGTACCATCGATGAAACTAGCCCCCAGATACATAGGCCCTTACAAGATACTGCGGCGACTCAGCCCGGTTTCCTATGCCTTGGCACTGCCCTCCCATATCAGGATACACAACGTTTTCCACGTGAGTCTGTTGAAGCCACTGTTGTGTAATCGTTACTCCAGGGTCCGTGCTCCTCCGCCTCCTGTCTCTGTGGAGGGCGAAGAGGAGTTTGAGGTGCAGGCCATTCTGGACGCCAGGAGGTCTAGGGGGGGCCTGTACTACTTGGTTGACTGGGTGGGCTACGGTCCTGAGGATCGCTCCTGGCTTCCGGCTGCCGAGGTCCATGCCCCTCGGTTAGTGAAGGCCTTCTATTTGGCTCATCCCCATGCCCCTGGGGGTCGTCCAGTGGCCGCCCGTTGAGGGGGGGTTCTGTCACGTACCCCCGTTCCGGCGGCGCCTGGCAGCAGCGTCCTCGCTGCTCGCTGGCCAGGCGCCGAGTAAATAGCGCCGGTCGCTTCCGCACACGTGGGACGCCGGGAGGCGGGGCCTCGCGTGATGACGCGGACCCGTCGGGTTTAAAACCCAGCTTCTCCACTATGCCAGTGCCCTGACGTGGTAGTTACTTCCCGCAGAGCTCTTGTGCGTTTCTGGCTAAGAATTATTCTGTGTATCGACCCCTGGCATTGGCAAAACGACTATTCTGTGTATCGACCCCTGGCATTGGCAAAACGACTATTCTGTGTATCGACCCCTGGCATTGGCAAAACGACTATTCTGTGTATCGACCCCTGGCATTGGCCGACTATTCTGTGTATTGACCCCTGGCTTTGGCGAACGAACCATTCCGTGTATTGACCCCTGGCATTCGCAAGCGACCATTCTGTGTCTCGACCCCTGGCATTTGTATCACTCCTCTATTCTGGTACGGAGGTCAGTCTGTGTGGCACCCTAAGCACATCAGACCACCCCTTGTATTTTGTATGTGCTCTGTACTGCCATCCTAGCAATCTGTCTAGACGTGCCGACCACTCTAAGGATCGGAAGGGTAGAGAGTGTCCTGTCTCAAGGGACTACTAGTCAGAGAGTAGAGGGATTCGTGACATCTCTTTTTGTATGTGCTCTGTACTGCCATCCTAGTAGTCTGTCTAGACGTGCCGACCACTCTAAGGATCGGAAGGTTAGAGAGAGACCTGCGTATAGGGACCAACACTATAGTAATCAGGGGGATCCGTGACAGGCCAGCAATAACTCCAGTTAGTGCAAGTGTGTTGAACATATCACAGAATCCACAGCAATAAATCTCACAGTAATGGGCTGTATATGATGGCCTTTGGGTCTGGGTCTGGGCCTGGTCCCTGGGTCTGGTTTGGGCCTTGGGTCTGTGCTCTGGGCCTTGTGGTCTGGACTGGGCCTGGTCCCTGGGGTCTGGTCTGGGTCTGGGCCTTAGGGTCTGGTCCCTGGGGTCTGGGCCCTGAGTCTGGCCTGGGGTCTGGTCCTTGGGGTCTGTGCTCTGGGCCTTGGGGTCTGGGCCCTAGGGTCTGGGCCTTGGGGTCTGGGCCCTAGGGTCTGGGCCTTGGGGACTGGGCCCTAGGGTCTGGGCCCTAGGGTCTGGACCTTGGGGACTGGGCCCTAGGGTCTGGGCCCTAGGGTCTGGGCCTTGGGGTCTGGGCCCTGGGTCTAGGCTGGGCCCTGGCTCACCACTCCACTGTTTTCTAAATTCTGTCTTCTTTTCTTCTATCTTCCTTCCTTCAGCTCTTCTTTTCTTCAATCTTCTTTTCTTCACCTTTTCTTCAATCTTCTTTTCTTCTATCTTCTTTTCTTCTTCTCTTCAGCCCGGGCCCTCCTTGCTCAGGCACGCAGCTTCACTGAGTGGAGGGGGCGGAGCCAAAGCAACGTGCTTGGGAGGCCCCCTCACGTTGCTTGGCCCCGCCCAGCCAGCCAGTGAAGCTGCCAGGAGCCGGAGGAGACTATTGCATCCTGCACCGAACTAGCTTTCAGCTGCCAGTGCTCTGATTCGCTGGTCAGAATGTCACTCTTTTTCATATGGACCGCCCAAACAGTCCCGCCTGTTTACTGCTACTACGCTCTACCCTTCACCTTTCGCATGTAAATATTTACCACGCCCCTTTAAAGGCGCGAGGTTTGTCAAAATTCGACGGATGTGAGCGGCCGCACAACGTGTCAATCTAATGGAAGGATACGCCCACAACACTCCACCCGTTTAAGTCTTTGTATTTCTTAGTACAAGAAACGTTATTTTATAAAATGAAAAGTAGAATGCTAACATTGGTGGGGGATCTAGAAACATACTGAATGGAGGGGGGGGACACTAGCCAGGAAAACACCATTCTCAATAGTGCACACCAAAAGGAGTGTCACCAGGGAATTAATGGAGCTCCCGTAGAAACAAGTCAAAGCAGCCTTAGCTCATTCATCTGGCTTCTCTTATCACCATATATCAAAAGCCAACATACACCATATGGAAGGAACACTAAAAATACCAGGGAAAGCAGTGATGCCTAGAGATGGGCGGTTCGTGAACGAATACGTTCCATTATTTTGAGCCAAATCTTTTGGTGAACTGAGCGATTCGGTTCATCAGGCTAAATGAACCGTTTGGAATGGTTCAGTTTGTGACTTCGTAACTGCATCTATGTAATCTGATTCTAGAGTGAGTGAGATGGTCCTTGTACCCAGTCCTTGGAGAAATACCCTGAGATTTTAGTCAGCATCCTGTAGAAAGAGCTTGCCCCTCACCCTCTTTCCCAACCATTTGGTTCACATGGGTTCCCGGATCAAGTTTCCATTCAGCCCAAGAGAGCAGATCAGATAAGGGGTTGTAAATACAGAGGTCTTGCTCCTTTGCAAAGACAGGAGAAAAAAAAACACAAATTCTGCATTTAAAATCTGACACACTGCTTGCAGAAAATGATGCCTGTGTGTGACAGCAGCTGCTAATCCCTCTCCCTCAGTCTACCATAGAGGCAGTCAGCAACCATCAGTCTGTACTGGATGATTGCATCCTGTTTTTACCATTCACCAGTGGCGGAACTACCAGGGTCGCAGCGGTCGCAACTGCGACCGGACCCTGGCAATTCCGCCACTTGAGGGGGCCCACTTGCTTGGGGAGAAGTTTGGCAGCAATGGCGGCTAATTTCGACCAGGCTGAGGCTGAGCGCACTATTTTGGCAGCAGCCGCGATCAGCGCGTTGAACGCGTTCCATAGCATCGTGCTCGTCATCTTCCTTCCTGTGAATCCTGTCCATTAAGTTCCTCCCCCGGCCGTCCCCCTCTCCCTGTTCGCTCTCCTGCTCCGCCTCCACCCGCATGTGTGTCCATGTGTGTGTGGGCGCGGCAAGGAGACCGTGAGCAGGCTGGCCTGGGATTAATGCGCGGCCTTTCTCTTCCTCGCGGCCGGAACGCTTTCCTCTCCCGGGCCGCGTCCAGTGCAGCAGTCCTACGGCTCCCGCTGTGTCACAGTCTCTGTGTCTGACTCCGTCCTACACTTGACTTGTCACTGCTGAGTGCTGACCTGACTGTCAGTGAGTGTCTGAGAGGAGTGAAGTCAGCCAGTCTGCCTGTGTCTGGCTGGCACCCGGCCGTGACGTGAGTGACCCAGGTCCCACATACCCGCCAGTGCCACACGCCACCACATCGCAGCAGGCAGCAGCAGACTCCTGAGGCCGAGTCCCGACTCCCGACCCATGGCATGCCCTGTCTGGGGCCCCCCGTGACAGTCTACTCCTGCTCTACTCTCTCTGTAACAGTACTGTCTCCAGACGGTCCAGTCCAATTGCCTCCGCTCGCCTCCCACTGACTCACCCACTCTGTCTGAGCCGACCCGGTCATCCACATTGGAGCTGGGCCTGACGCCACCACCGCACCGCTGCAACAGACTCTGCCGTGACTGTGACAGTTACTGCTGTGCTGTCTCTCCTGACCTGAGGCCACACATCAGCAGCACGCCGTCGCCACCTGACTCAGTCTCAGGTAATTATGTTCAAATTGTTCAATGAATGAATGATCAATCAAAATCAAATTGGGGGGACGGGGTCTCAATACCATATTGGCAGACACAGCCTGGCCTGCGTTATCATGGGGGCCACTGGGGGGCCTTCCAATGTGGCAGCCAGGCCTGCATTACCGTGGGCTGGCTGGCCTGGCCCATGAGTTAAAATATGAGTTAAAAAAAGTTAAAATATGGATATTTTTTGGGGGGGGGGGCCCGTCATGGATTCTTGCACCAGGGCCCTCAGGTTTCTAGTTACGCCACTGCCATTCACCCATAACAAGGTACACCTGAGAAGCCTGCTCTAGCTATAAAGATACACTATATTGCCAAAAGTATTCGCTCACCTGCCTTGACTCGCATATGGATGGGTGAGCAAATACTTTTGGCAATATAGTGTACCTCTTATTCGCTGTTACTTTCTCACTAAGGCTGGGGTCAGACAAACGCATTTATTTTTTTTTAAAACATATTTTTATTCGTCTTGGATCATCATACAGAAAGACATACAGAGAGAGACATCTTAATATACATCATTATCAAGTATTCAACTTGTACATAAACATGGCATCCAGCGGTTGAAGAAGTTCTTGCACACCTCCCGTTAGAACCAAAGAAGACTATTCCCAAAATGAAGTGGGTCGGTTAAGTGTGGGCATCTACAGGGTCTGAGGGGAAGGAAGCTAGAAAACGGGATAAGGAGAGGTCAGGGGGGTCTGGAGGGATGGGTGGGGTACCTCGCAGCATCTGAAGTGAGTACCAAGGGGTGCAGAAAAAGGTACGACGTAAGGAGTCCTTAGTTTCGCATGGCAGGGTGCGAATTAGGGGGGTCCAATTGGTAAAGAAGGACTGAGTCTTCTTTTCTTGCTGCGTCGCAGCCTCGATCCAGTCCGCCAAAAATATGGCGTAGATTCTATCGTAAACCATGCGAAAGGAAGGAGGGGCAGCTGAGATCCATTGCGACAAGATCGCTTTCTTGCCCGTTGCAGCTAACAGGGTGAGCCAAAATCGATGGGACTTGTCAAAAGGTCTGGGGGTGCGGGGGGTCGGACGATTAAAGATGGCCCATTCCGGGGTAAAAGGAATTTCTAAACGAAGAACCTGTGAACCAAATCGCCGTATCGTGTCCCAAAATAGTTGGATAAAGGGACACGACCATAAGCAATGTCGTAAATCAGCATTAGCACCCTGACATTTTAAACAGTTTGCGGTTGGTGACAATCCTGCGCGAGCCATTCTGTCGGGCGCCATATATGCTCGATGGAGTATTCTATAAAACATGTCCCAGTAGTTTGCAGAGGGAAGGGAGTGTCTGGACAGTAAGGTGGCCCCAATCAAATCCTGCGTGGAGAGCTCGGGAAAGAGTGTGGTCCATCTAGTTATTGCTGCCCAGGGGAGTTTTGTGGGTAGCGAAGATTGTAAAAGTGCATATATAGTAGAGGTAGAGGGAGGGGACAGAGGGCGGGCAAACAGGAGCGTGTCAAGTGAATTGGCTAGGTCATTGGAAGACAATGTGTTCAATTGGGCAAGGAGAAATTGCTTTAATTGCAAATAATACACCGGGTGTAAGTCTAAGGGTGTAACTCGGTCTTTCAGGGTCGTGTAGGAAAACGGTAAGCCTGACACTCCATCGATGTAGTGGTGCAGCTGAGTAAAACCGCGGTGGGCCAGAGTATGAAAAATTGGAGCAGGGGAGTATTTTGAAAGTGGGGGTTGTGCAGAATAGGTGACCACAGAGTCGCACTCCAGGTGAGCTGAAGGCGTCTGCGAATTTTGATCCAGGCCAATTTCGTGGAGGATAATAGTGGGTTAGAACGAAGACTAGGGGGGACAATGGGCGAGCTTTGATGGAGGAACGCCGATAAGGAAGAGGAGGGAAGCAACGCCTGCTCAACCTGCAAGGGCACGAAGTGTGAGGTACTGTTCAGCCAGTCAGCAGCATAACGGTATAGGGCCGCTAAATTGTAGTCAATTATATTTGGAAAATTAATACCTCCCCTAGCTATCGACTGTTGGAGCGCAGGGAGTGGAATACGTGCCCGTTTACCTTGCCAAATGAATGCCGCATATAGTCTATTTAATATACGGAGATCTGTGGGCTTCAATAGTAGAGGCAAAACCTGTAGGGGATAGAGTAATTTGGGGAATAAAGTCATTTTAATAAGTGCGGCCCTACCCAGATAGGACAAAGGGAGAGAACTCCATGCTTCCAAGAGTAACTTAGTTTGAGTGATATGGGGGTCAATATTAAGGCTGTATATTTGAGAAAGGTCCGCCGGCAGTACGATTCCTAGGTATTTAATGAAAGCTGTAGATGCCCAGGAGAAGGGGAACTGTCTGAGCCAATCACCTTGTGGCTTTGATCCCAGGGGCAGAGCGACCGACTTAACGTAATTAATTTGGAAACCAGAGGCTGTGTGAAATGAATCAAATAAGGCCAACAATGGTGGAATAGCAGATGCTGGATTCGAAAGAAACAAAAGCAGATCGTCCGCAAAAGCCACCACTTTTAGTGTCACCGAGGAGGACAAACTAATACCCGAAATTGCCAGACACGTCTCTATAATGCGGAGGAGGGGTTCTAGGGCAAGGTTAAACAGTAATGGTGATAAGGGACACCCCTGCCTGGTTCCTCTCCCTAGTACGAAGGGGGCAGAATTAAGTCCGTTCGCTGTGATCACTGTGGAAGGGCTGTGGTAAAGCGCACGAAATAGGGACAGGAATACCTTTCCGAAGTGGTGGAACTTAATAAATCTCTCTAAATAGGCCCAGGATATCCTGTTGAACGCTTTATCGGCGTCGCAACTCAATAAAAGATTTGAGGCTTGTGGTGTAAGGGAGGAGGACCACATGGCCGCTATAGCTTTGCGTATGTTTGTGGTAGAGTGACGGCCAGCAAAGAAACCCGTTTGTTGGGAGCCCACCAGACGGGCCATCGGTCTCTGTAGGCGGCCGGCCATGATGGTGGATAGCAGTTTCAGGTCAGTGTTTAACAGTGCAATAGGCCGGTAGGAGGTGACCAGAGTAGGATCCTTTCCAGGCTTGGGGATAACCACCACCCTGGCCTCATTAAAAGTCGGGGGAGGTTCCTCCTCTTGTAGAATGTTATTATAAAGTGAGACTAAGTGTGGGACCACCGAGCCCGAAAGGAGCTTGTAATAGTCTGCCCCAAATCCATCTGGTCCCGGGGTTTTTCCATTTTTGAGTGAAGTTATTGCTTTTTGGACTTCGATGTGGGAAATGGGTGCTGAAAGGGCATCCCTTTCAGTTGGAGATATTTTTGGGATTTGCGCTTTATGAAAAATACTTAGTTGGTCGGGCAGTCGTCAGGGCCCGCCTTATAGAAATCAGCAAAATATTGTCGGAAATACCCCGCAATAGCCACTGGGTCAGTAAGTAAGGCACCGTCCGTGGTCTTAATTTGGGAGATAAAGGGTTTGGTCTGGGTTTGGGAACGTACCAAGTTGGCCAGGAGGCGACCATGCTTGTTACCAAAGCGATAGAACTGGGATTTCTGATGTTGCCAGGAGCGCTGCGCGTGGTTGGTGGCTAGGATATCGTATCTGGATTTATCTTGCTTGTACGTCTGCAATGCAACAGGGGTTGGGTCAGTCAGATAAGCTCTATAACTCCTGAGCAAATCCGAATGAGCCTTAGTAAGATGCAGAGAGTCCTCTTTCCGTTTCCGGGCCGTAAACTCCATGATCTGTCCCCGAAGTACTGCTTTTGACGCAGACCAAAATAAATTGACATCCTCTACATGGTCAATATTGTCGTCAGTGTAATTATGCCAGGCCAACTCAATGTGTGACGTAAATTTACCGGACGTCATAAGATGGGAAGGGAAGCGCCAGTTTCGGGAATAGGACTGTGGGTTTCCCAGTTTCATCTCCAGTGAAACCGGGGCGTGGTCAGTGAGCGTTATTGGGCCAATCTCGGTGTGTAATGCGCGAAGAGTAAGAGAGTCCGAAATCAAAAAGAGGTCTAGGCGCGAGAATGATTTATGGGGGTCAGAATAAAACGTAAAGTCCCTGCCCGTTGGGTTGTGCATGCGCCAGACGTCAACCATGTCAAAATGCGACATAAGGTAGGTCGGACCTGTGGGTTGTGAGCGCCCTCTGGGTATCACCCGGCTCGGGGCTCGGTCAAGTATCGAGTCTGGCAGGTCGTTAAGGTCCCCTCCCACTATTCTGTGAGAAGCGTCGTGGAGATGGAGTAACGGGAGTAGCGTTTTATAGAATGGTAAATTCGGGGTGTTAGGGGCATAGATATTGAGTAATTGAAACTGTTCCTGTCCAATCTTAAGCGTTAGGAGGGAGTACCTGCCGTCCACATCATTAACCGCTACCATATCAGAACATGGAAGTCTCTTATGTAAGAGAATTGCAGTGCCTCTAGATTTTTGAGTGTAGACCGAGGATGTTTGATATCCCACCCAAGGGGCCCGTAGCGCTTGGTCTGATTTAGTCCAGTGGGTTTCTTGGAGGAAAACAACATCGGGGTCTAACCTTCTTAAATATTGGAGTACTTTCTTACGTTTAATTGGCGAATTAAGACCCTCCACATTCCAGGACACTATCTTAAAAAAATCACGTGTGAAGATTTGAGGCCCAGCAGAGGGTGGGAGTGTAGTACTAGTGTCGCGGGTCATGGATGATGCCATAATCGAGTTTGAGAGGATGCGAAGTAGGAAGCAACAATAAAGGGGCTTAGGGGCCGTCCCAGCAGCGGACCCCGCACCGTGAGTATAATATAAGACGTCGGTACCTGTTGGTGTATCAGTAGAAGAACGATCCAAGAAATTTTAACTATTAACAACCTAAAATAAACATAAGAACATCTACATCTGCCCCAAAGTAGATTAACCAGGGGTTGACCAGAAGAGAGAAACAACATGTAACACCGACTCCAAACGCGGTCTCGCAGAAAAAAACGAAACCTAAGTCCACGTCCGCGTCTCTGAACAATGGGGTCGACTGTCCAGTGTGAAATAGAACAAAAACTCAGAATAATTATGGAAATGAATGAATCGTACAAACTGTAAAAAGGGATGGAGACAGCCCAGTGGTGGGTCCTTTCAAATCGCGAGTCCATCACTGCCATGGTGAATTTGTCCAATTATTACGTCGCTGAGTGATGGGTTTGTCTGTGAAACACATGGAGAAATCGAAAACTACTACAAGAACACAGTAAAGAAAAAAACAGAACAACATTAGTAGGTGTCGATATTCGTGATATATCCATAACAAAGCTGTTGCAGCCCTCATGGGGGAGGCGTAGAATGGCGGCGTTGCTGATGATCTGATCCGTCTCCCAAGACTGCTGAAGCATCGGACGGTGTATCATAGAATGTAACCTGTCCGTGAAGGTGCACCCGAAGGCGTGCCGGATATTGTAGGGTGAATCTGATGTTGGCCGCCGCCAACTTCGTACAGACAGGAGCAAACGCTCTGCGGCGGGCAGCTAGAGACGCCGAGAAGTCCTGAAAAAGACGTAATGTAGTTCCCTGATAATCCAAGGAGGCGGCCTTTCTGTACGCCTGTAGAATGTTGACTTTATCCATGAAGTTGAGCAATTTAAATATGACCGTGCGAGGACGGGTCAACGATGGGGAGAGATCAGGCCCCAGTCTGTGGACTCATTCAACTACCAGGGGTACATTGTTAGCGATGCCCAAAGCTGCAGGAAGCCAAGTGCTAACAAAGTGTTGAAGTTGTGGGCCTTTCACGGTCTCGGGGAGCCCCACAATGTGTAGATTATTTCTGCGGCTTCTGTTTTCAAGATCATCAATTTTATCCAGTAAGGTGGAGAGCAAGGAGTCGTGAGAATCCACGGTTGTCTGAAGAGGAGTGAGCCCATCCTCCAATGCAGACACTCTGTCTTCCACCTCCGTTAAACGTTGGGCTTGAGAAGTAAGTTGGGAAAGCGCCAGTTCGAGGGACGCTGAGAGACGGCCCAGCTTTTCATCTAGTAGTGGCGAAAGCATTGCTGTAAACTCAGCCATTTGAGCAGTGGTTGTAGACGTAATAGCCAATTGTGGACTAGATGGAGCGCTTCCTAGGTCCGAAATCGAGTGGGTCGGAGATCTGGCCTGCGCAGGGGCATCCCTTCCCTGCCCCTTGGTCGTTTGACGTCTGGAGGACGTAGACGCGGAAGCAATAAATTTGTCCATGGTGACGGGTGTTACCAGAGATCAATTACAGAACAAAATGTATGTTAATTTGGCAGCCTGCGTGTACAGGTCCGTGAAAAATTCTCTGATGGCAGAGTGGTTGTGACACGTTCCCCAGACAGCAGAGAAAGCGACAGACAAGGAGATAGTAGGTCCAGTATGGGCCACCAGAAAAATCGAAAAACTGCGGCTACCCGCCAGGGAGGCCCACAATTCCCTAGTAGTGTCCAGAAAAATTTGAAAAACGCAGACAGTGCAGAGTGTCCAGAAAAATTATAATGTATAGACAGCGCAGAGTGTCCAGAAAAATTATAATATGCGGACCGTGCGGAGTGTTTAGATATCACCTGAAAAATTAATTAGGGCCCATAAAAATTTGCAGGTATAGTGGGTCCCACAGGGACCACCAGAAAAATTGAGCGAGCAGCGGGCCGCACCAGGTCCACCTGAAAAATATTGTGGGTGGGTAGCCAGGTAACTGTCAGCGGGCAGCCAAAAATGTTTCCAGTCAAAGTGTCCCTGCTGCGAGGTGTTGAGACCTGGAGAATTTTTTTTTTTATAATGGGTGGGCAAACAATAGGATGGAGGCCCTGTGTTGATGCGGAGCCTCACCTGTCCAGATGTACGGGAGTGGAGTGCTGGGTAGTACAGAGAAGGGACGAGCACCCCAGTCCCGGCCGCTCCCCCCCTCCAGCCGGCGCAGAGGAGACTGATAGCGCTCGCTCCCGGTCCGTCAGGTCCCTCCAGAGGGATCACCCGCGATGGCGGCTCAGGAAACAAGCAAGTACCTGCGGTCCACGTGCGGAAGTTGGGTTCGCCCGGGAGGCCCCAGCACGAGACGCCACGCTCGGAGGCACCGCGCGCAGGCCTCGACTCGAGCTGTCCGTGGCAGAGCCGGCGGGTGTTCGATGGCACGGCAGTGGATCTGCCCCCTGCGTCTCCCCTGGGTAGGCAATGAGTGCCGGACACTTCAGGCTCCAGCTCAAGAGAGCTGTGGGTCGCGCACTCGCAAAAAAGCGCGAGTATGGGAACGGCCGATTCTCGGCCTGGGTACCTCCGAGATTAGAGGGGGGTGAGATGTCCTGATCCCAGGCGATGTGGGAGCAGAGATCACCCCAAATGTCGATGAGGGGGGTAAACAAGGAGCCGAAAGATCCTCAGTTTCGGAGCCCTCACCGGCGGAGCTCAGTTAAAAAGCGGCCATTTTCTAGGTCCGCCTCCCGGAAGTCCCAGACAAACGCATTTTTAACATGCGTTTAGGCGCACTTAATCACGGCCGCAGTAGCAGCAAATGAGGGGCAATGACGGGTAATATACAAAGTACGGCCGCACGAAAGTCCGGCCGCGCAACGCAAGTGGAAAATGAACGCATTTTTTCGAGAACGCAGAACCGCTAGTACTGACGTACAGAGTGCGCTGCGGCGGCATAGCGGCGTGTGTGCGTGATTAGGAGATGTCAGACGCTGCTAATGTCCAGCCTACATAACCTCCAGCCGCAAAAAGTGTTTTATTGACGATCCGTAAAAAACCACGAAAATGTGCGTCGTCTGACCGTTTCCGTGCATTCCGTGAAAAAATACGTCAATGCGTTCGGACACACTTTTTGACGGTCGCTGCAAATAATGCGTTCGTTTGACCCTAGCCTAAAGTGAAGAAAATACAAACAACTTTGAGTGATTTCAAAAGGGGACAAGTTAAAGCTATCTAACTTCAATCATATTAGTTACAGTTACAAGCATTTATAAAGCGCCAAATTCCTTAGCGCTGTGCAATGGGAGAGACAAAATTACGAATATACATACACGTTACACACACTGAACAGTAGGAGGGAGGACCCTGCTTGAGAGCTTACAATTTAAGAGGAGAGGGGTGATACAGTAGGTGAGGGTACATGGAGTATGTGACGTAGCGGGGCGCATGTGGGCTGATTGGGAATATACTGCATGTGACATTCACTTCTTGCATATGACCCTGGGGTTCCAGAATAGTAAAAACAGAGTGTCCTAGTAAAAACAGGTTACTCTATGCATAGTAAAAAATGGAGCTCTGCCCCCAATGAAACAGAGGCTATGCCTGAAGAATCTACACAGAAGGTTCCAGCTTTATACAGCTACTCTGCTAAAACAGTCTTGAAGCTACCTTGACAAGGCTTTCTGGAACATTCAGGTACGAGTATTAAAGCAGATTACTGTGCCCCACAGTAAAACAGACTGTGCCCCCCTCCCAGTTAAACAGATTGTTGCGCCTCACAGAATTAATACAGAAGGCTTCAGCCTCCTGTGACAGAGCTTTCTAGAAGATTCAGGATTTACAAACAAGCAGCTTCATAGAGCAACCCGGTTCGTTTAATGCCTTTTCTGAACTCACTCTCTATGTGACTATACAGTGAGGAGCACTACCCCTGCTCATGCCAACAAACAGCTGCCAGGACACAAATCAAAACCGCAGACACCTGTGAGAAAAGCTCCTACACTTACTGCTGCAGGACAACGACCGACACCATCTTAGACAGTTGTCCATCGCTGACAAGGTAACAGACCACACACCACACGCTCTGGCTAAAGGCCTACACACACCTGCAACATGGAAGAACTCAGACCCTCACCAGACACCACATAAGAGAATATCAGGACAGACACTGCACAAGGGAGTGAAAACTCGGCCACACTGACACGCTACACAACTGCAACCAATGCAAGAAGTCAGAAGGCATAAGCACACAATCAAGCAAACAGAAAAGGCCCGAGAAAACTATGAAGCTGACATTGACACACACACACCGCCAACAGCGGCGTAGCGTGGGTGGTCAGCGCCCGGGGCAAGGCAAGAATTGTGCACTCCCCCAACCTGTGGACACAGTAAGACACGCTGATTCCATTCTACCAGTAGAGTATTGACCCCCCCTACCTCACAAGCACATGTTTTGTATATTAACAAAATACTGATAGAATAAAAAAATGAAACACACATGCCCCCCACACTACGCCACTGTTACCAGTCACCCTGTCCCAGTATACCCTAGCATAGTTCCACTCTCATACTATACTCAGTCACTCTCTCCCAGTATCCCCAGTCACTCTCTCTCTCCCACTACCACCAGTCACTCTCTCCCTCCCATTACCCCCAGTCACTCTCTCCATCCCAGTACCCCCGGTCACTCTCTCCCTCCCAGTACCCCAGTCACTCTCTCCCAGTACCCCCACTTTCTCCCAGTACCCCAGTCACTCTCTCTCCTCTCTCTCTATCCAAATACCCCCAGTCACTCTCTCCCAGTACCCTAGACACTCTCACAGTACCCCCACTTTCTCTCAGTACCCCAGTCACTCTCTCTCTCTACTATCTATCGAAATACCCCCAGTCACTCTCAAACAGTATCCCCCAGTCATTCTCTCCATGAACCTCCAGTCACCCTCTCCCATTACCCCCTCACTGTGTGTTGGTCATGCTGCTCTGGTGTCACACATTGTCATCATACCTGTGTGGAGTTGCTGGTGGCCCGAGGGGGGGGGGGCTGTCCAGGGGGCTTAGTGGAGACCGGATTTTAAAAGTGCTGCAGGGCAGGCACCTCCCTCCCTCCTTCCTGTTCAGCAGCTGCAGGGCTGCCAGCGGCGGGGCCTGACACAGGGCTTCAAGGGGGGCTGACAAGCATGGTAGAGGGTGTTCCGTCAGATAATGGTGCGCTGCAGGAGGAGTCAGGACAGAATTTTCTGTCCAGGTCCTCCCTTCCGGACGCTGAGTGCTAAGTCACTGCCGGCACCGTTAAACTAGCGGCTGCCCATGCAAGGGCCTCTCACAGACACCAGTGTCCGTGAGAAGACACCTTGCTAATCCCTGCTGGAAAATATTAATGGTTCAAGTTTCTTTTGAAATTTTGCGCCCCCTAAGAAAATTGTGCCCAGGGCGACCGCCACCCAAGGCCCCCCCACGCTACGCCACTGACCGCCAAATTAGAAAGGGCCTGGGAAAAAACAGAACGTGAAATGTGTAACGTCAGTAATGTTTCACAATCCTCCTTAATAACTCTAACACCGGCCCCTGTATGCAGCACAACTATCCTATACTTCTGATCCTTGGAATGGTCGGTACGTCTACCTAGAACAGAATTGGAGGAGTACGTATCCACAACAACACACCAGGGGTTAATACGAAATCGGAATATCAGTGTAATGCCAAGGGTCATATTCCAGAGCCGGTTATCAGAAATGCCAGGGGGTCATATACCATAGAGAGTGTCAGCCAAGTGCCGGGGGTCGTATTGCCAAAGAGAGTCATCAACAGAATGCCAAGGGTAAAGAGCCGGGAAAAGAGTTACACAAGCCAAGTCGGTTGCTCTTGCTCAGTTTAACCCCATACTGATGTACTAAATAAAGGACTTTAAAGTTGCGCAACTTATACTCGAGCGGGGTTTCCCCGGGCTTAGCAGCTTTGGGGCGTGACACTCCCGTTCCCCTGTCAAATACAATAAACAATGACAATAACAATAACACACTTGTATATATCACTTGACAGTTCACCTATAGCTTCCATTCGGTGGCCGTACACTGTTGCCCGGTATGGAATCGCACCGAGAAGGAGTCCGCTCTCAGTTTCTCTTCCCCCCTGTGGGGTGGACACTCACTCACACAACACTCAGAACACACAATACCAGATACAGACAGACTATACAGATTCTGCACAGGTTATGCAGATTAGTCGACTATACAGTGTCACTGAACCCCATGCTCAGAGACTGTGGACTGTACTAAAATCTTCCTCCTCTGCAATTCCCCTCATTTAAACTATTGGTCTGTTTATGTTTTAATGTTAAAAGTGGTGGTTTGTGACTTTTCCCCCCATCAGAACATAATCCAAATGCCTTTAAGCCTGTCCATCATGTTCCCTGTGTTCCCTGACACCAGGGGAAGCCTGGTTTTGAAACTCCAGTCAATAACCATCCAGTCACAGCAAACAAGAAGTGTGCTCTTTCCCAAGGCAATAAACAAATGGTGGTGTACAACCTTATAGATCTCTAAATCGTCTCCTCCAAGCGACGTGCAGTAAAACAAAACAGAAAAGGGTAGAGATCTATAGGGAACAGGAATGATAAAGGAACATAGTATAATACTGTAAAGACGGTTATCATAACACGCAGCCCCTGTTGAAATCTCACTCACAGGATTCAGGAGGTTTCAATGCACATAGCGTTATCTTTCCTTTAAGTGCTTTATTAGCAGAGAGCCAGGGATGCCATCCTATGGACAGGTGATCTCACCAAATTTCATATAGCTCCACTGCTCCTTAGATAGGTGCCAGGGCTCCACTTAGCAAAAGGTTCCACTTCGAGAAAGATTCGCAGGAAGGATTCAGCCAAGAAACAAGGATCAGGTACAAAAAGAAATTTAATTTATGGTCTGGTCCAATAAATTTCTTTTTGTACCTGATCCTTGTTTCTTGGCTGAATCCTTCCTGCGAATCTTTCTCGAAGTGGAACCTTTTGCTAAGTGGAGCCCTGGCACCTATCTAAGAAGCAGTGGAGCTATATGAAATTTGGTGAGATCACCTGTCCATAGGATGGCATCCCGGGCTCTCTGCTAATAAAGCACTTAAAGGAAAGATAACGCTATGTGCATTGAAACCTCCTGAATCCTGTGAGTGAGATTTCAACAGGGGCTGCGTGTTATGATAACCGTCTTTACAGTATTATACTATGTTCCTTTATCATACCTGTTCCCTATAGATCTCTACCCTTTTCTGTTTTGAATAACCATCCAGTGGCTGGGTTTGAAACCCCAACCAATTCCATTCCTGGACCGCAGGCGTTTTTGAGACCATGGTAAACTGCGGTGCCGGGATTTCTGGATGGGCTGGGATGTTAACTGTTGTTATCTGTACCAAATAAAAAAAAACTGCTGAAATGGCCAGTGAGTCTGCCTAACCCAATATGACCATTGTTGTCTACTTTATTGGGAGAAATAAAGAACGGACATTGATTCAGCACTGCTTGCGCTGATCCAGGAACTAGCGGAGGAAAATGAATCACGTCGGCCGAGGGAATATATTTGACCTGGGTTCTCGTAACATACAGATTATCAGACTATTGCCCGGGTATCAGATTTAAGGGAAAGTGATTGAGATCCCCCCTCTATGGAAGGGGGCTGGCAGGTACAGAATACAGAAGCAGGTTAACTGACTCAGACGTGTGCCCCAGAAGATGTAGTTCCTATGACCTGATGTACAGTCAGGTCCAGAAATATTGGGACATCGACACAATTCTAACATCTTTGGCTCTATACACCACCACAATGGAGTTGGAATGAAACAAACACAATGTGCTTTAACTGCAGACTGTCAGCTTTACTTTGAGGGTATGTACATCCAACTCAGGTGAACGGTGTAGGACTTACAGCAGTTTGCAGATGTGCCTCCCACTTGTTAAGGGACCAAAAGTAATGGGACAATTGGCTTCTCAGCTGTTCCATGGCCAGCTGTGTGATATTCCCTCATTACCCCAATTACAATGTGCAGATAAAAAGGCCCAGAGTTTATTTCAAGTGTGCTATTTGCATTTGGAATCTGTTGCTGTCAACTCTCAAGATGAGATCCAAAGAGCTGTCACTATCAGTGAAGCAAGATATCATTAGGCTGAAGAAACAAAACAAACCCATCAGAGAGATAGCAAGAACATTAGGCGTGGCCAAAACAACTGTTTGGAACATTCTCAAAAAGAAGGAACGCACCGGTGAGCTCAGCAACACCAAAAGACTCGGGAGACCACGGAAAACAACTGTGGTGGATGACCAAAGAATTCTTTCCCTGGTGAAGAAAACACCCTTCACAACAGTTGGCCAGATCAAGAAAACTCTCCAGGAGGTAGGTGTATGTGTGTCAAAGTCAACAATCAAGAGAAGACTTCACCAGAGTGAATACAGAGGGTTCACCACAAGATGTAAACCATTGGTGAGCCTCAAAAACAGGAAGGCCAGATTAGAGTTTGCCAAGCAACACCTAACAAAGCCTTCACAGTTCTGGAACAAGATCCTATGGACAGATGAGACCAAGATCAACTTGTACCAGAGTGATGGGAAGAGAAGAGTATGGAGAAGGAAAGGAACTGCTCATGATCCTAAGCATACCAGCTCATCAGTGAATCATAGTGGTGGTAGTGTCATGGCGTGGGCATGTATGGCTGCCAATGGAACTGGTTCTCTTGTATTTATTGATGATGTGACTGCTGACAAAAGCAGCAGGATGAATTCTGAAGTGTTTCAGGCAATATTATCTGCTCACATTCAGTCAAATGCTGCAGAACACATTGGACGGCGCTTCACAGTGCAGATGGACAATGACTCAAAGCATACTGCAAAAGCAACCAACGATTTTTTGAAGGGACAGAAGTGGAATGTTATGCTATGGCCAAGTCAATCACCTGACCTGAATGCCATTGTGCATGCATTTCACATACTGAAGACAAAACTGAAAGGAAAATGCCCCAAGAACAAGCAGGAACTGAAGACAGTTGCAGTAGAGGCCTGGCAGAGCATCACCAAGGATGAAACCCAGTGTCTGGTGATGTCTATGCGTTCCAGACTTCAGGCTGTGATTGACTGCAAAGGATTTGCAACCAAGTATTAAGAAGGGAAAGTTTGATTTATGATTATTATTCTGTCCCATTACCTTTGGTCCCTTAACAAGTGGGAGCCACATCTGCAAACTGCTGTAAGTCCTACACCGTTCACCTGAGTTGGATGTACATACCCTCAAATTAAAGCTGACAGTCTGCAGTTAAAGCACATTGTGCTTGTTTCATTCCAACTCCATTGTAGTGGTGTATAGAGCCAAAGATGTTAGAATTGTGTCGATGTCCCAATATTTCTGGACCTGTCTGTATGTCCTTGTTTCCCCTGGCAGGGGGCCTGTCAGCAACGAGTGGAGATCAACAGAGAAAGAATCCCTGCTTGGCATAGGTAGATGTCAGCTCACCATCAACAGACGTCCTGCCCTGGGACACCGTGGGTTACAGCAGACGCTATCGCCCAGTGGCTTCTGTCGATTTACAGCCAATAGATCCCGGACGAGCCCCCAGAAATGTTGCGGATTTTCCCAAGAAGATCATTGCAATCGGCTAGAAACCAAAACGGACACAGGTCTTTGTTCAGGAAAAACTTTCTTTTGGTCAACCGTGACTCAGTTGACACTTAGGTGCCAGAAAGCCTGATTGATCTGCATCACAGTGTACAAAGAGTTTATACATTTCACATGTTCCATCCCCATTAATCCCCCCTCCCACCATGTCCTGTCTAAGGTACATACCGGTCTCAACCAGCCTACTTCTTAATGAACAATTAAAGGAAAAAGAAAAGGAGGCAGTGAGAAAAGTCAGGGAGAGATATCCCACACAAGTGATAAAAGGAAACTTCTGTGTTAAAGCAGTAGTCAGTTTCGTCAAGGCTTTTCAATTTGCCTACTAATCCATCACAAGGCTGTGAAGCTTAAAATCCATTCTTTGTGCCTGTTATTTCTGCAACTACGCATGTCTGTGATTAATTGTTACAAAAAGTCTGAAACAGCTAAATATTCTAAAGCTTCTTAAAGAGGTAGCAGTAGATTAGTAATATAATATATGCTATCAAGTGGCCATTTTACTAGGTCAATCTCCTTCAGCCGGTAGTTAGCTCCACCCTGATTTTTCCCTGCATTTTCATGCACTAGTTTTTTTAAAACACCTTTTAAAAATTGTGTTGTTTTTTTTAACCCCTGTTCGGCAGCTGATCGCCTTTTTTCGGCATCTGGTGGACTGAAGAGACAGACCTTTTTATTTTTTTTTACATTTTACATAGTCATGCTTGCTATCATGCAGTGACCATTCCAATGATACCTCACTTGCCCTGGCTTTCAAGATGTCATTTTATTGACATCATGACATTAATTCACTATAGTGATTTCCCCCAGTATGTCCTGACTTTCTGATGGCCAAGCTGCAAGATAGTTATCACGTGAGCGATTGGGCAGCAAAATATTTACTGTGTCAAAATACTAACAATGGTTTAAATCAGGTGGTTCTCAACCTGTGGACTCTCAGGACCCACAATTGTCCTTGGTAATTAAGTCGCAATCCGAAAAATAATTGAATTTCTGAAACATTATAATTTATTCCACAAAACAACGTGTGCAATATTCTACAATATATGCACTTTTTAAACAATTTTGTAAATAAACAGGGATTCTTTTCAAAATGGATAGTGCAGTAATCACAACACTAGCGAAAACGAAAGTGCTGTTGAGGCAAAAACCCAATAAAATAAACTGTAATTGAAACACATGAAACTAATTAGAATTTATGGGAAAACTGGGGATGCTTCTTGCTCTTAAGTGTCTCAAAGTTTGGGGTGATGGTAGACAAAGTAACTCTAATTTAAATCACTACTGAATGGCTAATAAATTATAATTAAAAAACTTAAACTCACTTGCTCCGCGCTGCCCCGCCATCCGTCTCTGTCGTTGCGTGCATTATTTCTTCAAAGCAGTGGCAGCCTGTTCTCCCTGAGCCTATGCAATTTGCACAGCTGAACGCATAAACTCAAGCTGTCCAGGAGATTGAGAAGTCTGTAGCGCACTACTGGCTCTGCTTACATCCTGAACCTATGCTCTTCAGTGCCTCAGAGAGGCACTGAGAGCAATGGAATAGCTTGGAACAATGGGAAAGCACCATTGGTCCAAGTCATTCAAAAAACACTTCCATGGGAGGCTGACCTCCCATGCACTGATTGACGACAGTCATGGGACTGTCCTCATCTCGCACAGTCAGTGGGTGCAGGGCTGTGCTCAGGGTGTGGCCTCAGTGTGACTGTTCACTATGGCGGCACCTCCTCCCTGCAAGTGAAGGGGACTGTGCACAGCTGACACTCGGCTGCCTGGAGTGGACGACGTAGATGCTGGGGAGCTCTGACAGCAGCCAGATCCCTGCTTCCCTCACTAGCAACTGCGAGTAGGTACTTCCTTTAAGCACACGGTTTGCTGGTGAGGGAGGCAGAGTTAGCCGCGCCATCTGGGACCTGCTGCTGCCGGTAAGATGCATTATCCGGTCCCAGGCACTAGAGAGGCCTGGGGGCACTTCCCCCGCGACCCAGTCTGCCCTGGTCGTGACCCACGTTTGGGTCGCGACCCACTACTTGAGAAACACTGGTTTAAATAATTTGCTACAGATGACGTGCCATATACGTTATCCGCACATAGGGCAAAACAGATGATGCGTAGGACAAGTCATCCGCAGCAAGGGGGTTAAACCATTATTAATAATTTAGGTATTGTCAGGCTCAGTGCGCGGGGTTAGCAGGTATGAGTCCAGTACACAATAATACAGTGAAAGCCAGACAGGTTTTGGGGCACATTAATGAAGGTTTATTGATAAACACAGTGGAAAAGCATAAACAATCACTAGGAATAGAGGCTAGATACTGTAGAGAGCTGAATATAGAGGTGGCTGGGCAGAGCAGAGACAAAGAGGAGACACAAGGTGACTTACAGAACGTAGGACAGAGGTGTGGATAGGTAAAGGCCAGACTGGATGCTGGCTGAAGTACAGTGGAGGCTGAAGGCAGAGTAACAGTATAATGGAGGCAAAGGCAGGGCTAGAGGCGAGGTTGAAGTATACTTTAGGTGAAGGCTGGAGGCAAGGTTGGAGTACTCTGGAGGAACAGTGGAGTACTCTGGAGGAAAGTGGATAGCAAGGTAGTATACAGAGGGAAGCATGGTTGGATCACAGGTAACTGAGTACACTGTGGAATGTAAATGCTGAAGCACAGGAGGAAGGATGTGACCTGCTCCTGAATAGACCACGTCAGGTGGGATGGGGATGGGGGGGTGCACCTGAGGCTCCTAGAAGCATCCAGAACACCCAGGTAGGATTCTTGGGAGCCTGGGTGTAGCAACAGGCAACGGTAAAACCTGGTCTGGCACATCCTGAAAGCATAGCAGGAATGGGACTGCCAGAGTTTCAGGGCACGGCTTTGGATCCTGACTAGGGATGAGCTGTTCGGCTCGATCTGTTTGGAGTTCGCATCGAACATCGGCCGTTTGGCTGTTCGCGAACTCCGAACATTTCCGCGTGTTCGGTTCGAGTTCGCCCACAATGCACCACAACGGACCACAATACACTTTTCCACTGGCCTGAAGCTTGTAATTGGCTACAGCCTTGCACCTGACTACAGGTCAGGTGCAAGACTATGCCAATCACGGCTCAGAGTTCTGATTGGGCAAATTGTGCCCAATCATGGGCTCACAGAGCTAAATTCTGCAGCACACTATATAAGGCTTCACACAGCCCCCAGCACACATTTTTTGAGAGGAGATTGTTCTGTTAGTGTGTCTTCTCAGTGCCAGCAGCTATTGGGGGGGTCTCACTTCTACAAGATATCTGGGAATTGTTGTAATCTGTGTGTTCTCACTGCCAGCAGCTATTGGGGGTCTCACTTCTACAAGATATCTGGGAATTGTTGTAAACTGTGTGTTCTCACTGCCAGCAGCTATTGGGGGGGGGGTCTCACTTCTACAAGATATCTGGGAATTGTTGTAATCTGTGTGTTCTCACTGCCAGCAGCTATTGGGGGTCTCACTTCTACAAGATATCTGGGAATTGTTGTAATCTGTGTGTTCTCACTGCCAGCAGCTATTGGGGGTCTCACTTCTACAAGATATCTGGGAATTGTTGTAATCTGTGTGTTCTCACTGCCAGCAGCTATTGGGGCGGGGGTCTCACTTCTACAAGATATCTGGGAATTGTTGTAATCTGTGTGTTCTCACTGCCAGCAGCTATTGGGGGGGGGTCTCACTTCTACAAGATATCTTTTAATTGTTGTAATCTGTGTGTTCTCACTGCAAGCAGCTATTGGGGGTCTCACTTCTACAAGATATCTGGGAATTGTTGTAATCTGTGTGTTCTCACTGCCTGTGCTGGAGCTTGTTCATCCACCACGCCTCCAGAAAGCTGCTTGTATGAGGTCTGTCTGCTCCACCACCTCTTCCTCCTCCTTCTCTGTCTCTGGCGAAGTGGTAGTTAAACCGACGCGTGGCAGGGGCTACGCAATGGCTCAAGCAAAAAGATGCCATACTGTGCTTGAGCTGGTTTGTTTAGGGGACAGGAGCCACACCGGGCCAGAAATTCTGTCAGCTCTGCAGGGGCTGGGGCAGGTGCAGAGATGGTTAACACCACGCCAGCTTGAGCTGGGAATGGTCGTCTGTGATAATGGCAGCAACCTTCTCTCCACCTTACGCCAGGGTAAGTGGACGCATGTACCATGCCTAGCACACATCCTAAATCTGGTGGTACAGCATTTCCTAACCAGGTACCCAGGGCTGGCAGAGCTTCTCAGCCAGGCCAGAAAAGTCTGCAGCCACTTCAGACGGTCCTTCTCAGCAAGTGTTCGCCTGGCAGAAATTCAAAGAGAATTCCACCTTCCCACAAACCGTCTGCGACATGCCCACCAGGTGGAACTCGACATTGGCAATGCTGCAGCATCTGCACAAGCAGCAGTGGGCCATCAACGAGTACCTGTGTGAGTATGGCACAAGGACAGGTTCAGGTCAACTTGTTTCCCCCCCCCCCCGCAGTGGCTGATGATCAAGGATGCATGCGCCTGTACTGTCACCATTTGAGGAGGCAATGAGGATGGTGAGCAGGGACAGTGGCGATCCATCAGTGACACAATTCCTTTAGTGGTCCTGCTGGAGCGCACTCTGTGGGGAATTATAGATGTGGCACTAGAGGCAGAGCAGCGGGAGGAAGAGGAGACCTTCCCTAGCTCTCAAGGCCCCAGTCTTTACGCAGACAGCATTCCTGCGGGTCCTCAGATCAGACAGGAGGAGGATGAGGAGGAGAAGGAATATTTAAGTAGTGGGGGCATTGAAGGTGGGGATTCCTCAAGGGAGGGTTTTGTGTGCCCAGAAACCCAAGGACTAGTACGTGGCTGGGAAGAGGAAGTGCACGATGGGGTCATCCTCATTGACCAGGAAGACTCGGAAGCTAATGCCACCTCCAACCTATGCTGCATGGGCTCTCTTATCCCACAAAGCCTGCTAAAGGACCCCAGGATTCGTGCTATCAAGGAGAGGGATCATTGCTGGTTGGCAAGCCTTCTTGATCCACGATACAAGGGTAACGTTGCAGAGCTCATCCTGCCCACACAGAGGGAGGACCGGATGAAACAACTTGAGTACGCTCTAAAGCGACACTTGTGTAACACTTCCAGGCACTGGTAGGTTACCAAGTGATGACACAGGTGCTTCTGAGGCTGCGAATGATCAGAGAAAGAGTGGTGAAGGCCGGGGCCGCTTGACTGATGCCTTTTTAATTTTTTTTAGTCCACGACGCCCAGGGACGTCAAATGTAGGCACCCATTGCCAGCGTCTTCATCGTATGGTGCAGGACTACCTAGGGGCAAGGGCAGACCTGGATACCTTTACAGCAGATGATCCACTGGCTTACTGGGTGTTGAGCTTGGATCACTGGCCAGAACTTAGCCAATATGCTATGCAGCTACTAGGTTGCCCTTCATCTAGCGTACTTTCTGAAAGGACGTTCAGTGCCGCTGGAGGTTTTGTCACAGACAAAAGAGTGCGTCTGTCCACCTACTCTGTAGACCGGCTGACATTTATAAAAATGAATCAGTCCTGGATCAGCATCTATCAATCCCCTGATGCTGGCGTAACTGAATAGATCGGGGATCTCTTCTGCATTATCAAAACCTCCACCCCCGCACTCTTCCACAATACCTTAGAGGGGTTACGTTGTGAAGGCACTAGCTGGCACCAAAGGCCTAATAATTGGGTGCACTGCCACTGACGCCTATACCAGATTCATATCATTTTAATATTGGACCGCAGGGTCCAACCCTGCACTCTTCCACAATACCACAGAGGGGTTACGGTGTGACGGCACTGTTGCCGACACTAAAGGCCCAATTTTAAAGCACCTATTGTTACTTTCATCCAAAGCCTGCATAAGTTTCACCATAATTTAGCCAAAAAATCAATAAACTTGTTCTGCGTGTCCTAAAATGTCTCCACTTTTCATACAGGCTGCTGCCCCAAGCAGTTGTTTATGAATAGATTAAAGGAAAACCATTTACCGTCATTTGAAATGTCATTTTTTTGTTTCTAAATGATTCTATACATCCTACAAATCCGCCACTTCACGGGCACGTTATGGGGACCTCCTAGGCACGATATTTGAAGGAATTTTTTGTTTTTATTCTTAACCTTTATTTCATGGAAAACTCACTGTTCCTTTAAGAATGTTTTTTTAAAACTTTTTGTCCTTGTTTCCTGTCCCCCAGGGCACTACCCGGACCCCCATACACCTTTTATGGCAAATATCTTGCATATATGCCCTCTTGGAGGGCACTCTAAAAATCGAACTTTCGAGTCCCATTGACTTGCACTGAGTTCGGTTCGTGTTCGCGTTCGAACTCGAACTTTTGAAATTGTTCGAATGCGAACCGAACACGGGGGTGTTCGGCTCATCACTAATCCTGACAGGTAGTCTTTTTGTTTAGTACATAGAGTCAGTGTCAATGGAGAGCTGAACTCGGTGTATCACAAGAAGGTTACAAACTTATTTTCTCTGTAACTGAGGAATGTAGGCAGCAAACTACACTGATGATAGACAAAGGGGCATTCTACATTACTGTTTTGCTGGACCATGACATTTCATTCCAAAATAATACTTTATTCTTTTAGCACAAAGTCTATATTTAACAGGATTTTGATTTGATGTGAGCGGTTTTCCAGTAACTACATACTGCATATTGTTCCAATTAACATTTGTGTCTTTGTGTCAGATTTAGTACATTACAAAAACTATCACTGAAGTTGCGCTGCTCCAGGGTGGAGTTGTACATTTACAGGGTTATTCAGAAAGAAGTGAAAACCTTGAGAATGACAGGAGAATTGAAAATTCTAGCTCAAAGTAGTCAAACCAGAAAAATTCTCCCATTTATCTCACTTTCCAAATTGGCTATTTGGTCTAGATTCTTCATTCTCCTGGCAATTCTCAAGGTTTCCTCATCTCTCGGAATAGCCCCGTATATGTAGGATATGTCTGATGGCAAGGTCTGGATGTTTCATATAGGAAGCAGAAGGCAGTGCATGGTCAGGGATCTAGAGAAAATAATGTTATCCTGTGATGTAAAAGGGCATGAGAGCTAAATTCTTTCAGGACTAACAGCACAATTACATGGGGGTACAAAGAGCTTAGTTGAGCTCAAATAATAATGGGACACAGCTCCTTCAACATTATATTATCTGTGCACATATACAGATTAACCCCTTAGTGACTGGACTGTTTTACCATTGTCTGTTTGAAAGTGCACACCGCTGTTTTTACATTTATGTGCTGTTTGTGTTTAGCTCTAATTTTCCTCTTACTCATTTACTCTACCCATATATATTATATACTGTTTTTCTCGTCATTAAATGGAATTTCTAAAATATATCATTATTTTCATCATATATTATAATTTACTATAAAAAATATGAAATATGGTGAAAAAATAAAAAAAATAACTTTTTTAGTCTTTGACCCCCCCTAAATCTCTTACACATCTACAACAGCCAAAAAAGACCACAGCTAAATAGTTTCTACAATTTGTCCTGAGTTTAGAAATACCCAATGTTTACATGTTTTTGGGGTTTTTTTTGCAACTTATATAACAATAAGTTCAATTAGCACTTTTTAAAAAAAATTAGCTATAGTGACATTGTAAGACTGATATCTGTCATCAATACCTGAACAACCGTCCACATGTATATATTTTTTTAAAAGGAGACAATGAAAGGTATTAAACTTGGGGTATTTAAACTCCTCTTTTCATGCAACAATTTACCACCATTCTATGCCAAAGTTTGAGGAAAAATTTTTTTGGTAACTTTTTGACACAGATTGCAATTTAAGAATACATGTACTGAGAACGTTAAGTGTTACTGCCAAACAACACCCCAATACTTGTTCAGCAACATTTCCCATGTACAGTGATAACACCCCTGTATAGGTGTGTCAGGTTATTTGGGGGCTAAATGGCCTTATTTGGGGGGTGCACATTCCAGTTTTCCAACTTGGAATTTTCACATCTTGTCATCATCAATGCACCCATTTGCAATTTGGGACATTTGTGAAGACAGCCAATGTAATTTACCCCCATCAAACCATATATTTTGAAAAGTAGACACCGTAGGGTATTTCAAATGGTGGTATTTAACAATTTCTTTCACTAGTTCTACCACCAGTCTTTGTCAAATGTTCAGTTAGTCAATTCTCTGTTATTTTTCACAGACATTGTACTTTAGGCATTAATTCTTAATTCCTGTTATGTGTTAATGCCAACCAACAACCCAATATGCATTTAGCAACATTGTTGAGTACAGTGATACCCCCATTAAGGCTGGGGTCAGACCAGCGCACTTTTAACGTGCGTTCTGGCGCACTTAATCACGGCCGCAGTAGCAGCAAATGACGGGCAATGACGGCCAATATACGAAGTACGGCCGCATGAAAGTCCGGCCGTGTAACGCAAGTGGAAAATGAACGCATTTTTTCGAGAACGCAGAACCGCTAGTACTAACGTACAGAGTGCGCTGCGGCGGCATAGCGGCGTGTGTGCGTGATTAGGAGATGTCAGACTCTGCTAATGTCCAGCCTACATAACGTCCAGACGCAAAAAGTGTTTTATTGAGATTGAGAATCCGTAAAAAATCACGCACGAAAATGCGCGTCGTCTGACCGTTTTTGCGCATTCCGTGAAAAAATACCTCAATGCGTTCAGACGCACTTTTTGACGTTCGCGGGAAAAAATGCTTTCGTTTGACCCTAGCCGTATTTGACAACTCTTCTTTACCAATCTTCTTTTTTGGGGCCTTTTAACATACCCCAATTTATTTTATTACCATGAATGTCAATATATTTTGTAAGTTGATACCCCAAGGTATTGTAAATGGATTGTTTTGATGCCTTTAATCCAACTGTTTAAGACCAAAAAAATTTACAGTGTGTGGTGGAAATTTTTAATTTTTACACCCACATTGCTTTCTGACCTTTATTTAGGAAACATTGTTGTCGGTTACTTGCAAGAAAACACTCCAGGTTGTTTTCTGCAGGGTCTCCTGAGTACAACCATGCATCGGTTTGCCCGAATTTTGGGAAGGTTCAGTTACAATTGTACTACTTTTTCATTTGAGTTGAACTTGAGAGCATTTCTTCTGATAGGTCCCAAAATAATGATAGGCATATCACATGCCCCAGTTTTATTTTTTTTGTCATGAAAGTGTATGGGCCCTATTACATTCCTAACGCTAACGTTTGTGCTCACCTGTGTGAGCGTTAACATTAGCAATGGTTGCCCTAGCGCAGGCACAGCATTTTACATTCCGAACGCTAGTGGGTTAAAAAATCCATTAGCTATTCAGATCTTGAGCTTTTCAGCGCAAGTTTACTGTACTTTGCGCTCCCTATGCTTAACACAGGGAACGCAAAGTGTTAATTAGCATTAGAATAATTTTTCTTTTGTAATTGTAAAACCCTGTTAATAAATTGATTCCTAGTTTGGTTATCACCCTGCAAAGAGCTCTGGTTATTGACTGGGTTTTGGGCCAGAATCAGTTCTCCTTCCGGATACTGACGGCGAGGGGAGAATTCTGCACGTGGATACAGGACACCACATTACAGGGACCAAATGTGGAGGTGATGGTGCAAAGCGTTATTACACATTGGTCTATCTAAAACACAATTCGCTGCATTGCAGCGAAGAGAGCGGGGTTCCTTTGGACCCCTGTATTTCTATTCTTTACACCCCACAATGTCATGTTAGGCGTCAGTGGAAAGGTCAGAGTCTGGCCTTTCTACTGATACCAAACATGACCATGTATAGTGTAAAAAAAAACCATAAAAGAAATTTCTTAAATTTTATTTTTTGTTTATTTTTTTGTTGCAAAGCAATGGCATGTCCATTTGGCATGTATAGAATGAGAAATAGCACTGCCATTACTCACCTTCTCATTTCCCACGCCACAAGCAAGGACAGTGTTTTACATATATTATTCATACAGTATTACACAATGCAACAAAATACAAGCGATATGTTTAGTTTCTCTTTTTCCTCAGTTTTAGTTAAAATTGTGTATTTTCTCAGAAAAATACAGTAACAGGCTCCCATTTCTAATTTTTTTAACAAGAGACAGAAGGAGAGGAATGGCAGCTGTATTGCTGATTTTATATGTGACAAATGGACAATGCCATTGCTATGCTTTATAAGTAAAAGCACATAATGTCACTGCTTTAGAACAGAGAAAAAAAATGTAAATTTTGCATTTATTTTAGATTTTTCTATTTTTACACATTACATGGTCATGGTTTGTATTGTTGGAAAGGCCAGACTCTGAACTTTCCAATGACACCTCACTTGACCTTGTGAGGTATAAAGATTAGAGACAAAGGTTTCCAAAGGACCCCCAGTGCTCTTCACTGTAGTTTGGCAGTTTAGGTATTTGATAATACCTGAGAACAAAGAGTAATAATGTATTGGGCCATCGCCTCCATACTTGCTATATGGGAAAATAGATGGTGAGTTAGTGCAGAATCATTTTCACTTTATATTTGAGAAGTGAACAATAGTGCTGTGTTAGAAAAAAAGAGAAAAAAACGATTTATTCTTTTCTTTTGTATCATAGGAAAGACCATGATCTGGCCTTTCCAATGATTCCTCACATGGCCCTGTAGCTACAGCAAGTTGCCTAGGTGCACAAATTGTGCAGAAAAGCTCGAGGGCTGAGCTCATTTTTACCGTTTTGTACTCATGATGTTTAAACGTGATTTGAAGTAATTTCTTAATGTACGAACCAGACAAATTATACATCCTTTTTTTTTCGACAGATTCAGCAGATTCCTAATATATCATTATTATACATTTTTTCAGAGAAAATATGCAATTTTATTTAAAACTGAAACAAAGAAATTTTTAGATAGTGTAGCATCATTGTTCACATTAGAAATGAAAAGTGAACAAAAGTGCTGCATTAATAAATAAATAAAAAATAAAAAATTACACTTAACCTACAGGGTTATTCAGAGAGCGGGAAAAGCAGCAGAATGACTGGAGAATGGCTGGAGAATGAAAAATTCTAGGTCAAAATAGCCGATTTGGAAAGTGAGATGAAAGGGAGAATTTTTCTGGTTTGGCTATTTTGACCTAGAATTTTTCATTCTCCAGTCATTCTCCTGCTTTTCACGCTCTCTGAATAACCCTGCTAGTAATGTTTGGTATCAGTGGAAAGGCCATGCTCTCAGATTTTAAGGACCTTATGCGCAGTCCCTTTCACTCGAGTCCCCATGATGTGTGGGGGGTGTCCTCTGCACACACAGGGTAATTCAAAGAGAATCGAAAAGTCACCGTTTGGTGACTTTTCGTTCTCTTCAATTCGGTGCCATTCGGCATTCCCATTTCGGCAACCCTGCGGTGTATTCAGCAAGCACCACAAGGCCGTCGAAGCGCAGGGAAAAGCTGCCGCAAACCCGACGAAAAGTCACTGCAAAAACCCGGCGAATGCACACCGAAAACCTGCAAAAACATCTGAATTAACCCATCGAAGGTGCCGGAAAAACCCGAGCAGGAGCCGATCACACGCAGCGCTGCCTCCAGAAAAAGCCGACACCGCAGACGAAGGCAGTGAATAAATTAGCAAAACAGTTTGCATGAATGTTTGAAAAGTGAAACGCTGTTTGCAAAGAAACTACTGAGCGAAAATGTCTGAAATTTACATATGAGGTCCAAGGAATGATAATAAAAAGGGCTGTTACAGAAAAAATAAGTAAACTTAAAAAAAAAAAATCGGACTTTTTTTTTTTAAAAAAAAAAATTTAAATCCTGAAAAATGCTTAAAATATACTAAAAAAATCTATAAATAAAGAGGCTCTTTACTGCAGAATTTTATAATGAATTAATTTTATTAGATATTGAATTAAAACGGGAATATTTTTAACATTGAAGCCTATGGGATTCGCCTGAATAAACTTGCTGAATTAAACCACCGAATAACAGGGCATTAGGGGAACCTTTCACTGCTGGTTTGTGTTCTCTGAATAGCCAAAGCAGTGCTTTTTTATGGGGATTTGACTGCCCTCGAACAGGCCCCGAACAGGCACCTTATGTGCAGGCAATTCGCCAGGATTTGGCGAATTGCCTGCTCTCTGGATAGCCGAATGGCCAAGAAAGGTAACCGAACGCTGATTTTCAGCGTTCGGTTACCTTTCTCCAGCCATTCGGATCTCTTTGAATTACCCTGACAGTGTTCGCACCTAAGGGACATCCCCCACACGTCATCCACAGCGAAAGGGTTAAATCCTATAAGACGTGGTCAGCAACCTTGGCCCTCCAGATGTCTTGGAACTACATTTCACATGATGTTCAGCCGCTCAGTAGGTTGGTTGAGCCTCATGGGAAATGTCATTTCAAACCTTCTGGAGTGCAAAGGATGCTGACCTCTGCTATAAGAGATATTCAGTATTGTCTGAGAACATTGGAGGTGGGCTTGAAGATTTACACCTGGCAATGAATGAACACTGTCCTTCTTTATGACAGATTAATTTTTTAGAGCCTGATTATGGTTATTTTTGCCCAAATGTATTTCCAATGTCTACTATACAGGACTTTCTCTCACATTTAATGTTTGTACATTTTTATTCTTGCATTCCCTTATTTTCATTCAATAATTACAGTCATTACTTTTGCTCCACATCTACTTTTGTGCTATAAAGGCCGTTTAGCAACAGAAAATGCTCTGGAGGATTACATCATCTGTCCTGTGGTCCCATGATACTTACCAGTTTTGAAAATGTGTGCATCCAAGCACTGACAAATCTCAGGGCACTTCAGTATGCTAGTGCAAGATCACACCTGGGAAGATAAATACATGCACATCATTACAAGAGGGAAAGACAGGGGTTTTCAGGAGATTGAAGACCAATCCACATCATTTGTTGTTTTTCTGATAGCAGCTGACGAGCCAAAGAACGCCCCCAAACAGACTGCCGAATGCTGCTGGAAAAAGCTGATCAGCTGCCGAACAGGGGAAAAAAACAACAACAAAAATGGAGCAATTTTTAGCCCCTTCAATGCTGAGATCGAGATATCTCAGGCTTCAAAGGTACCATCTGGTGTCTCGGTTTTGAGATATCTCGATCTGCTGATCTGGAGCCCAAAAGCAAATGAAATTTGTTTGCCCCAAACTAATTTTGTTTGCTTTCGGGCTGCAGAAGGTGCCCCCAAACTTTTAGCCCTGTGTGCATAATGCCCAAAAAGCTAAAACTGTAAGATCAGCTGATGAATGCTCTGAAATATCGCACTTTCAGCAGCTGTCAGCAGCCGATGCAAGGGGGAAAAAATAGACCTGTAGCTCAAACCTCAGTAACGCAATTCTACTGGCCAAATAGGTTAGTTACAGTAATAACTATTTATTACTCTATAATTAATTAACATACATACAGAAAAAATGGTGTCGCGCCCATACTCAATAGAGTGGCTGCAACAACCAGGAGTAACAACCCAGTTCATGTATATAACATAACAAGAAAAAAAGGTGTCATCTGCGCACGTTTCTATACAATTCCATGTGCAACAAAACACAGTTAGAGGTTTTAGTTTGCTTGAATAGCCATTGAAGCATAAGCTCACTCGCCCCATCAAAGCACCTCTTGGTAGAGTGAGTACCTAACCAATGTAACCAAAAGCCGCTCCTCTGAGCAGCTGCATGCTCTCTTGCTGCTTTTCAGCTAAGAGGCATAAAAATGGTGGGTTTTATTTACACACGCACCAAGCACTTCCCATTTGGGGTTGAAAACAAAAACATGGAAAAAGGCACAGCAGCAAAAATGACTTCACTGGTGTTACAACATATTATACATACATACAGAAAAAATGGCGTTGCACCCATACTCACCAGAGCAGCTGCAACAACCAGGAGTAACAACCCAGTTCATGTATAAAACTTAACAAGAAAAAAAGATGCCATCTGCGGTCGTTTCTATACAATTCTATGTGCAACAAAACACAAATAGAGGTTTTAGTTTGCTCAAATGGTCGTATAATTAATTAAAAATGATTTTACAATAAAACACTGGTTTCCGACAATGTTTTTTTGGAAAATCACTTGGTAGTGTAATATGTGAGGGGTCTCCTGTGTCCATGAGCAGACAGACATTGCTCCTTTTTAACCCCTGCAAGGCCAGGGACCTGAGCAGCACAATCCACTATCTGCATTCATCCCCAGCTTAAATATTATTGCAGTACAAATTAATTGTCCTGGTGCAAAGTTCCTGGTTCCCAGTCTTTGATTAAAAAAAACTAAATATATATAGATATACACACACACTGTATATATGTGCTGCATTTGTATATGTCAATGTGTGTGGTGATATATACAGTATATATAGGACTTTTATCTGTGTGCAATGTACAACTTTGTATGTCTGTGCTGTGTACATTTTGTACTTGTGCTGTGTTTATATCAATGTGTACAGGTTGGGCTGCCCTAATTCTGAATTCTGTACAGCACCAGAAATAAACTGGCTGGCGCTGCTCATTGTGTCTCTTGCATGTGCTGCACAGTGTGTCTTTTTTTCTACTGTAAGCCAAAATAAACTATTTAAAAGCAATAAATCTCAAATTCTGATTTACACTCCCTGGCCACTTTATTAGGTACCCCTTGCTAGTGCCAGGTTCGACCCCCTTTTGCCTTAATTCTTCGTGGCATGGATTCACAGGATTCACATTCCTCAGAGATTTTGCTCCATATTGACATGATCGCGTCACGCAGTTGCTGTAGATTTGTCGTCTGCACATCCATGATGCGAATCTCCCGTTCCACCACATCCAAAAACATGCTTGATTGGATTGAGATCTGGGGATTGTGGAGGCCATTGGAGCACAGGGAGCTCATTGTCATGTTCAAGGAACCAATTTTTTTATTATATCAGTATTTTGTTAATATACAGTACATGTGCTTGTGGGGTAAGGGGTTCAATACTCTACTGGTGGAAGGGAATCCGGGCATGTTAACGTGTCCACAGGTTGGGGGGCGCACAATTCTTGCCTTGCCCCGGGCGCTGTCAACCCACGCTATGCCACTGCATTTCACCAACATTTCGGTGCTGTTCACTGTTCTCTGAATAGATTAACCATCACTGTTCTATGGGACATTTTCACTGCTGCTGAAGGTCACCGAACTGCGGAGATCTGAGGCTAATTGCACTGTATTTTGCTGGCAATTTGCTAATATTTCCAGAATTTCCAGCCTTCTGAATAGCTGAATTGCCATGAAAATGTACCGTACGATGAAATTCACCGTTTGGTGCAATTTGGTTGCAAGTTCAGCACTCTTTGAATAACCCCTAAAGGGAAAAGATCTTTCATAGGAGGAATGCCTTCTGCCTATTTTGTTAAACATCACCCTAGTTGGTGTACTATACAATTAATACATAACCCCTATTTTTGGTTTAACAAGCAATGTTGAATATTTAAAACCCTTGTTTCTCGCCACACAAGAAATTGTTATTGCTAACCATTCTGTTGGCAGAAGGGATCTTGCGGGTCCAATGCACAATATGTAGCTTGACTGATTTAGAAAGCTAAACATAAAAAAATCACTTTATATATTATGTAACTGCCTCTCACAATCAGCACATAAAACACCCTCCTATTGTACAGTATGTCGGAAAAGGCTCACATCCAAATCTGGCCTGTTAGTGGGTCCTTACGACAGGACTTGAGAAACACTGCGGTAAAACAAATGTTGTAAGCTTGCAAATTGTGAAGTGCATTCATATTGTACCACAGACGAATACCCTCCATCCAGCAGCCATTATGGTGTTAAACAAAACTTTAAAACATTATACAGTATATTGTAAGATCAAATTAAAATCGTTGTTAAGATATGCTATTTTTTTTTTCAGTTTCTCTTTGAGCAAGAATCAGCTTGTTTGCTGGGGATAGCACATTATTAATTAAATTGTCCCCTTGGGATATTTTCGCAATATGAGATTGGACCGAACATGGTGTAAGGCACTTTTATGATTTCTAGTTATCATCTAGATCCCCTATGTTCAGGTCTTCTCTAGGAAAGACACAACTGGTGGATATAATTATCTATAACTAATTTTCAGACCAATCAAGAAGCTCGGTAAATGATTGGTTACATTTACTCTTTTCCGTACTGTTATAAAAAGTAATTATGGAAGTTCACAGGAAAGATATGGATGTAATGTAATGCTATCAGGCACCTTCTTATGCACGGGTAAACACGGATGCTATCCTGTGGCAAAGTTGCCACCTTGTGGACACTGCAGATTAGGACATGTAGCTTAAGTCACCATATAAAAATGTTCCCTTCCCTAACATTAGGAAGCTAGGAGAAAAAAAGCCAAAAAACAATGTGAAAATCAGCGCACTTGTGCCGTTTTTTCAGTCATACAGAATCACACTAAATTCTCTTTATGGACGCCAGTGAGATGTCAAATTGACACTGGGGTTAGGGTTTGTATTAGGGTTAGGGTTACAATCTGTTCTTGTTTTAGATTTAGGGTTATGTTTATTGTTAATCCTAACTCTAACTCCAGCCAACAGATTCTGTTCCCTTTTTGCTTCATTTAAGGCTAGGGTCAGACTAACGCATTTTTCACGTTGTCCGTGAAAAAGTGCGTTCGAACGAATGGACGTATTTTTTCACGGAATACGCAATAGCGGTCATACGATGCGCAGTTCCATCCGTGATTTTGTACGGATCATCAATAAAACACTTTTTGGGTCTGGACGTTATGTTGGCCGGACATTAGCAGCGTCTGACGTCTCCTAATCACGCACACACGCCGCTAGCGGACGCAGCGCACTCTGTACGTCAGTACTAGTGGTTTCACGTTCTCGAAAAAATGCGTTTGTTTGCCGCTTGCGTTGCGCGGCCGCACTTTTGTGCGACCGTACTTCGTATATTGGCCGTCATTGCCCGGCATCTGCTGCTAGCACGGCCGTGATTAAGTGCGCCTGCACGCGCGTTCGCACTGCCTCAGTCTGACCCTAGCCTTAAGGCAACAGATTCTGCTCCTGTTTTTGATCTGAGTGTAGCTGTATTTATTTAGTTGGTTTAGACAGACAGCCTATTAAATCTAACTAGAGACCAGTCTATTCTGAAATCTTGATCCCATGTCATATTCAACAAATAGCTACATTTTACAACTTGGAAGCTTGATGCAAACTTTAGTGAATTATTAACACATACAGGGTTATTCAGAGAGCGGTGAAAAGCAGGAGAATGACTGGAGAATGGAAAATTCTAGGTCAAAATAGCTGATTTTGAAAGTGAGATGAAAGGGAGAATTTTTCTGGTTTGGCTATTTTGACCTAGAATTTTCCATTCTCCAGTCATTCTCCTGCTTTTCACCGCTCTTTGAATAACCCCGATAGAAAGACAAACAGAAAATCAAATACAAACTATTGTATGCCAGTAAAGCCGCTTTACATTGACTGCCATTCCTTTTTTATAATAGATTTTGCATTTTAAACTCTTTGCAGCAGTTCTTGCATTTAGATATAGATATTTTGAATTGCCTCAGCTTGTTCAGAAACATGTTTATCACATGTGTAAGCTGCTTGGCTCCAGTCCAATTCTTTGAATTAATTTTGTGACACCTGTTCAATTCAGTCCAGCAAAGAACTATTTTTACTTGAAACTTTCAAAGTGTCAATCACTGACATAGACATGTCTTGGAATGATGAAAAATTTAACATTTAGACAAAAGTAGAAGAAACAGAAACAGCTGAGTGTTTGCTATTCGGGCTGAAATATATATTCTTGTAGTTTTCACTTGTACTTTAAATATATTCTTTCTAATGCCAGCTGCATCAGGATTCCGTTTAAAGGCTTGCTATATAATAATATTTTTACTTTCTTAGCCGAAATTTAAAAAGACTAGAGAATTAATATGTTCTGTATTACAACTGATAATTCTGTGTCTTTCTTTACTTTGTAACCTGATAGCAGTCCCCATCCCCTGCAAAAACACAGCAAACTCTCCCTCTGGCCGTGAATCAAGACGATAAGGAGCAGGAAGCAGAGTCGGTATCCTGAAAGCCGCTGAATAAATAGGATTTACTCCTAACAGGTAGAAAATAAAGAATATTTGCAATTGCTAAAGGGGTTATTCAATAAGAGCCGAACTTGCCACCGAACTGCGCCTAAAAGTGAATTTCACCGCACGGTGCAATTTCGTGACAGTTCGGCTATTCAGAAAGCTGTCAATTCTTCAAATAATGGAGAATTGCCAGCAAAATACAGTGCAGTTCGCCTCAGCTTGCTGCAATTCGACAACCATCGGCGGCATTGCAATTGTCCCATAGATAAGTAATTTAATCTATTCAGAGAATGCTGAACTGCACCGAAATGTTGGCGAAATGCCCAGAGTTCGACAGGTTTAAACAGGAGAATCCCATAGGTTTCAATGTAAAACAATTACAGTTTTTATTCAACTGTTTATTCTTTTCATTTGCAGCAAAAGCCTCATTCACTTATTAATTTTTTTAGGCATTTTTCTGAATTTTTTCAGCGAAATTTTGATTTCCATTTTCTTTAATAGCGTTTTTTTTTATTTATTCTGTAACAGACTGTTTCATTTTTTATAAGACATTTTTTATTATTTCCATGCTTTTTTTTTTGAGCGCCTTTCCTTAAAACTGCAGCGTTCGTTTTTTTTTTACCAGTTCAACGGCGTTCGGTGGCTGATCTTTTTCCGTCTGTCAGTTTGCCGGCATTCGGCAGATCATCATCTCTTTTTGGCGACATGCGCTGGATCCCATTCGGGGCCCTGCAGTGACTATGAAATTCGCCACAGTGTCGTCGAACTTAAATCACCGAAGTGCGCCGAACAAATTTTGGTGAAATTTTGGTGCTCTCTGAATAACCCTTTAAGAGATTTCTTTTACCAGACTGGGAGCCATATTCCACACAAGGCATTAGTATTGAGGCATTAGTCCCCATTTGTTAAAGCTACCAGCTCCTGTCTGATTCCAGCTGAGCCTCAAACTCCTGTTGCGGTTCGGCTGTTATGGCTTCCTACTTTACGGTAACACTTCCTGTATTTTATGTATATGACTTGTCCAGAAGCAGAAAAAATAAATAAAGCGAAACGTCGCTTTTACTGCTGTAAATAAATAAAATACCTCTTGCTTCTGGATTGCCGGTTACCTGCTTGTTTTTTTTATCTTCATACGGGTGGCTTCCCTGGACCCCTGGGCATCCAATTTCTACTGACGCTCCGCAGCACCATTGCATCATACAGTGCCGTCGTCCCCTTACTGCTTCTTGTCCAAGAGTATGACATGACAACCTTTCAACCTCACCTTCATCATAAATCGTCTTCAAACAGGTCATGTTGTGGTAGTACGAGTATTAAAACACGCTAATAATGTTAAGGATAATGGTCTTTTATTAATTGTGTTGTTAAGGATAATGCTAATCAGTTTACATACCTTGAGCGTAGCAGTACAGTTTGTGGTATGCAGCAAGATGTGCAATTTGGGACAGGTTTACAATAAAAAAGGGTGTTTGAGGACACTGCAGTCTGATATGGTAAACCAGGAACTGAAGGCTAAGTCCTGTGACCTGGTGAAACCTTATACAATCCTTTAACCCAGACAGAAGGTGAGGCACAAGCCTGGCCATCAGGCAAAACGTGCTAAATTAAGTACATCAATTATAATTCTGCCATATACATAATAGTTACTCAACTGAATATTTACACTCTGCAACATATCTTAGCATAGTTTAGAATAAAAGAATAGTGAGTTTATCAAAATATTATTTCAATAGTAACATTTTTTATAGCATTTAAACGTATTGAAACAAAAAACATGCTTTAGAAATAGCTGGTGAAGAAAAAGTTTATTCCCGTTAGGTGTTTTGGGGTATACATACATTTATTGAGTGACATAGCAGCCTTATTGATAAACATACATTTTTAAAATATTAAAACCCAAATTGAGACCACTTTATAACCTAATAACATACTTTCATTAACCCCTTCACTGCTGAGCCATTTCACCTCTGTGTGCTGAGCTAATTTTGACCGTTTTGTGCTCATCATGTTTAAACGCGAATTGAAGTCATATTTTATTGTACGACCCAGACAAATGATATATCTCTTTTTTTGGCAGATTTGGCAGAGGCATAATATATCATTATTATATGTATACATCATGTCGCGCCAGAATGTTATAACAAAAAAATATAATAAAAATGTGAATTTCCATTAAAATTTCACTCATCTACAGCGCGCAAAATAATTTTTTTACATTTTTGTCATCCAAGTCTTTACGGTTATATATTCTATAGCATACACTTGTTAAAAAAATAGAAATGGGGGGGCGTGGCTGGCCGGGCAGGGAAGAGGATGCATAATGCTTAGCTCTGTCTATCTCCGCAAAACGGGGTTTTCTCGGGAGACCCTCTCTGCTGACTGCCCTCTATATGGTCCCTAAACTGCTGGCCATCAGGGTGCACTCTCCAGAGCTGAGACGCGAGTTGGGCCGTCGGATCTTCGGCTGAGGTGCTTTGCCGGCGGCCATCTTGGTGCCTGTTTCCCAGCCTGCTGCGTTGCTTTCCTGGTCTGTGTACAGATCTTTGCCGGTCGGACGTCTGTCTGCCGGGGTGATGGAGGTCCCCCATCACCTGGATGCTGCGGGGGTCGAGGTGCCGGAACAGGGAGCTGCGGCGGGGAAGTTGTGGCAGCCCGTACCCCCTCCCCCGATGAGAAAATGGCTGCGATCGCAGGCCTAGATGCCTGTTTGCAACTGTTGGGGGATGATTTGGGCCCGTTTACGCGGGGAACGGGGCGCCTGATGATGGCCGTGCTGCGGCGCTGCAGAAGGGAGAAAGGTCCTCAATGGTGATCCGATGGCGGCCATACTCACCGATAATGTAGCGGGTCGTATTGAGGAGGTGGAAGAAGAGGTCATCTGCGCTGAGCTGAGAAATACAGAGGATGATCGACAGCTGGCTCCTCTCCTGCAGAACGCTGAGTCCGTACCGGTCAATGGGGAGGCGCTGACCCACCAAAGAAAGGATGTGGAGGTCGCTATGACGGGAATGGTGATTGCTTCCATGAGCTGTCCGAGGCGGTGGGGCTTCCTTCTAGAGTGGCACTGATGGGATCTCGGCCCAGAGGGGAGGCCTATGCCGCGGCTGGTGCTCCTCGACGAGCCTTGGTTGCCGTGGTTGCTCTTGGCGACGATGCTTCCACAGGTCTCTGGCTGGACACAGGCTGAGGAGACGTATTATGTTGATTTATGGCCTTCTCCCACTACAGACCTGTTTGATTTCCCAGTCCCCCCCCACTTTCACATGCTGTTTATTATCTGTCATCCTCCCTACCCCTTGCCAGTGGTGACTTTTTGTATCCCCTTGAAACGTGCCCCTCTTGTTGTTTTTGTGATCTTTTTGAAGACTCTGCTTGTCCTTGTCATTTTTTGATCACTTTATTTTCTGCTGAGACACCCCCCCCCTTTTGCACATCTCACTGTTTTTTTTGGCGGTTACGGGTCTTCTCGGGGTGCACAATTGTGGCCTGGTGCTCGTTTTGCCCCCCCCAGTACCTGGGTGCCATTTTTCTCCCTTGACCTCACGCGGTCTTTTAGACCTCCGGGATGTGCCTGGGACGGCACATTTCTGGCCTTTGCCAACTCTCCTTTTTTTATTTTTTCCCTCCCCCTTCGTTACTCCCTTACTTTCCTAGATGCCTATAACGGATTTCTTGCTTGTTTATTATTTTCCTCACGCCGAGTTCTGGCTATCACTTGATGTTTCCTTGATGATGTGTTTTGGCCCTGCGTGGCCATTTTTGCTCCTCATAACCTTGAAATGCCTTATTGTCTGGTCCTGCAAGGCCATTTATTATTTCACAGTCTAATGTTATGCTGACGGATTTCTAAAATAAAAACTTTGAATATATAGAAATGGGAACTCGTTACTGTATTTTTCAGAGAAAATACGCGATTTTAGCTTAAAGTTAATAAAAGGAAATGTTTTGTTAACGATTGTGGACTGGCTCCTAAAGGGTTAAAGAGAGGCATTGCTGGAAAGGTCAGACTGTCCTTTCCAGCAATGCCTGTCCTGTTTCTGTAGCCCCTACCGATGGGGAGATAGAGGGGTCCCAAGGACCGCTCCCCTTCATGCACTCTCGCGGCATGCAGGGTGGGGGCACCTGAAAACGACGTCATTTCATGCATGATGCCCGCAGTTGGAGGGCAGTCCAACAGCGAGGGCTGACATGCAAAATGTCAGCCCGCTGTGGTTGAAGCTCTGGTTAGGCACCAGATAGGTAAAGCGAAGATGTGTGGAGAGCGTCCTCCTCGCACAGGAGTGAGTCGCACGTCCTTCGCATTCAACTGCTTAAATTACTATCCTGAACACAACTTGTTTAACAAAATAAGAAATATATTCCTTACATTTTCTCTGTAACACATAAAAATCCAAACATATAGGAGTATCTTCCTAAAATAATAAAAAGGATAATAAATAATGTACAAATCAACTAAACATATGGGTGTGCCTTCCCAAATTAACAACATTACTGTACTAAAATCACACATAAAAGTAGAATAAAGAGATGGCAAGAAGGACAAAGAATAGAGTAAAACTCAATAAGTGTATTTAAAGAAATTACATAAAACAATAAAAATACCCTCACAAAATGTATTACTAAAATCACAGGGCCCTATTACATTACTCACGCACAGTTTTGCATGTGTGCAAAACGCATTAATGTGATGGGGTAAAACCCTTTGCGCTGAACGTCGTATTACGACGTTCGTGCACAAAATGTGCGTTAACATCTAATGCGAGTGACCCTGCGCAAACCCTTTGCGAGCATAATTTAGTGTGCGCATCCTATACTTAACATTGTGAGCGCAAATGCGTTTGTGCGCTGGTGCGTGCATGGTATTACAATCTTAGCGCAAAATTTAACGGACAACGTTTGCGCGCATAATTTTAATGTCTTTGAAAAGCTGGTGGTAACGGCAAATTGTAACAACCTGACCGTACCAAACTGCAGATTCACAACGGAGAAAGTCGATGCGCATGTTTTTTTTTACTAGATCCGTCAAAAATAACGGCCACTACCTTGTCTCCCGTCAGAATGTACGTCTGTTGTGCGCAGTCCGCACAAAAAGCGTTCGTTTGACGGACTCGCGTTAAAAATGACATTGCACTTACTGATTTCTGCACGCAACAGTACTTTGCGCGCATTTTCCCGACGGATGAAAAAATGCACGAGGAATGTAATTCCAGCGGTGATTTTCGTGCGTTAACGTTTCACGCAAAAAAACACACGTTTTGCTTGCGTTTTTGCGTTAAGTATGTAATAGGGCCCACAATGTCTTGTACAAAACGTATGGCGATAGACTCTGTTCAAACAATGGATTGGGTTATGGTTGGGGACTGCGGATCGCAAGAGGAAGAAGAGGGTGTGGGACACCAGGATGTTATCTTCCATTGATCTCCAGGTCCATCCTTGCACTGTATATATTTGCTTCATATGTTTCATTAAAGTCTGTCTGTCTATTTTACACCAGCAACGAGTCCTGTCTCATTTCTTGGGAATACTATAACCACTATTTCATTGTGCCTGTCCTTAAGCTTTGGCTAAGGGTTGGTGAGAACATGAAAGATTGCTGGGGGGGGGAGAATGGATGTCCTGCAAGGGAGTGGCATTAGCAAATTTGACCCAGTTGTGGTGCTGAGATCTATTACATTTCCCACTCATCCCGCATACTGAGAAGTTTTTATATATTGATCAATCAGAAGTTTCTTTCTTACATCACAATAAATGTATGGTATTTATAATTATTACCACATATAAAAAGTTTTATAAATAAATATTCATTTCAAATAGGATGTGGTGTGGAGGGTTAAGTCCAAGATGACAACTGTCGTGATCCCATGTTGGTTTCTCTAGGACATGATCCCTTCACACTAGCTAATGAAACTACTTGTTCCATAATGCAACGCACAAAATATGTTCCACAACAGGGAGCAGAATTTATCTCGTCAGAAAATGAAAGTTGGTATTTCATATTTGCTAAAGGCACATGAACATATGTCATCTGTAAATTGAGTCTGACCGTGGTTGTTAGATTTAATGTTGCAAACATTCTTAAACCTTATAGTAGAATTGCAGGCACTACCTGAGTCAAGGGTTAAAGGATTTCTGGTGCTGTATCACATCAGTGTTAATAGTGGCTGGGTGACTAATTCTCCAAGCAATGCTTCTGTAGACTTCCTAAGTGATTAGGGAGGACTATAATCTCTGTATACCATCTGTCTGCTCTAAAAAGAATATTGAAACTGTCTCATCTTTCATATTTTATTCAATTATAATGTAAAAAAAAATATGTAGTATCTAAACACTATTAAACTACATAAAACACGTTAGAAATACCTACAACATTTTTTAAACTGTTGGTTTTATGACATATTTTGCAATCTTATCTGGTCCAGGTTGTTCGGCAACTATGTGAGAGATGATTTACATCTTGAAAATTATGTAATTTTTTTCTTGTAAATATTTCCAGTAAATCATTAGCGCTCGGTATAATCTCCTCTTCACTACAGAACTATTACGATGCTAGATTTAGCGGATATTACACATGCGTGCAGTTGTCAATACCTTAGTTTGATAGTCTGTGGATTAACGCCAGCTTTTTGTATTACAAGAAGATTTAGTGTATCTGTGTATCCACTTACAGAGGCAAAGAAGTCCGGACAGTGTTTTAGCTATTTGCAAAAACAAGTTGGCAATAATTTATTCAAATTAAATAAATAAATGACTGAATTAATAATAATAATAGCAATTTTCTCTCCTAGAATTTAATAGGGCTAGCCTTTTTTTTAATAGACATAACACATTGGAAGCATCTCTAATAAAAACTAAACTGAACGCCCTGGAGGTGCGGAGCTACATAGAATAATTAATGAAATATAAAACATGGCATAGATCAAGAAAAGGCTTAAAGTTTTACTCTAAATTCCACAACCTTGTATTTATACTGACCGTTTGCAATGTATGTGACTATTTTGTCTGCAAGCACTCTTCCTTATGTCTTGGGTATAAGGCACAGCAGTGACAGTGGTATAGATTTCCTGACTTACCTGGGGTGAGATCAGAGCAGCACCCTAGGGCTGTCGGATGATCAGGAGGACTGATCCCTGTGTCGCAAAGTCAAGTTATGTAACTTTGTGGGTCTGAATTTCACAATACGTTTTAAGTTATCCCTACATAGTCTTACAATTAACAATCACCAGCTACCCGCACACTCTACTCTTCTGTTGGTATAGATGTGTATGTCGACAGAAGAGCAGTATGTGCATACTGGGAAGAGTTGATACAGGAAAGGAGGAAGACCCTCCTATTAGTAGTTCTCTTCAATTGAACCTCAGCAATAATACAGTGATACAGAATGAGGTAAAAACCAAGCAGGCAGTGAAGCATGAATGTAAAAAGAAAAAAGATGTAATTTGAGCTCACTCCTGTAGCTCCATGCAAAACAAAACACAATCAGAGGTTTTAGTTTACTTTAATGGCCATTAAAGTGTAAGCTCATCTGCCACGCCACAACACCTCTGGTCAGCATAGTCCTACCTAATGAAACCAAGCTGCTCTCTACGCAACCTCATATGCTCATGCTGCTTTTCAGTCATGAGAGATACTGGTGGGTTTACTTCTATACCCTCACCAGGGACAATTCCACTTTGGGATAAAAAGAAAGACACGGAAAGGGGCAGTAGCAAAAAATGACCTGGCTGAGAATTCAACAAATACACATTTGTGCAGAAAAAAACTGTTTCACGCCTATATCCTATCTAGGTGGCTGCGTGGACCAAAAGTATTCAGCCTGTTCCATGTATAACACAAAACAAGAAAAAAATAACCCGCCTGACCAGAGGTGCCGCGGCAGGTGAGCTTACATTTTAATGGTTGAGTTTATGCATTTCTTTCTGTGATTAGCAAACTGAGGGCTCTATTACATTCTTCACGCAAAAACGCACGCAGAATGCGTGAATTTTTGTGCGAAGCGCTAAACGTTAACGCGCGTAAATCAACGCTGGTATTACAATCATCGCACATTTTTTCATCCATCAAAAAATAACGCGCGGAAAACGGACGCGCAAAAACGCATGTGCAGCACCGTTGTCTGCAGAAATCAGTGTGCGGACAGTTTTTTCACGCGATTTAGCCGATCAGAATTAAGAACCACAATTGTCTCCCGGTAAGTTTTTGCGCCTGTCAAAGTCAATCTGAGTATATATGCTGCAGCAATAATAAAAACATGCACAACCTCTCAATTTTATTGTTTGGGTATGCATAGAATGTGTGACTATACTTTGCTGTATTGTTTTTTTCGGGCTGGTGTATTTGGGTTCGGCCAGGACGTTCAGATTTGCAGTTACCACCAGCTTTTAAAAGACGTTAAAATTATGCGCGGAAATGCTGTACCTTAAATTTTGCGCATAGATTGTGCGCTGGTACGCGGATGCTATTACAAACGCATTTGCACTCACTATGTCAAGTATAGGACGCGCGCAGTACATAACGCTCGCAAAGGGTTCGCGCAGGTGCACCCGCGGTAGACCTTAACACGCATTTTTTCCGCATACATTGTAATACGACGTTCAGCGCAAAGGGTTTTGCTCCTCGCGCTAATGCATTTTTGCGCATGCGTTAACGTTTGCGCGTAGAATGTAATAGGGCCCTAGATGTCTTTTTCCAGTGCAATTAATTATTGTTCTTGAAATTGATGTTTGTTTTTTTGTATTGAATAAAGGTATATTTTATTATACTTTTGGTATGTGTTTTAGTTGTGCCATCCTGATTTTTGTGTTTTTTATAGCTATATAATGAGGAATGTGGAGGAGTCCTGTTATAGATGTGCATCCTATTTTCACAGTGTGCAGATTGGCTCGCTTTTGGTTTAAGTGTAGTTCCAAAACATCTCATCCCAAACATCTGGAGGGCCAAGGATGATGACACCTGCTGTACATGCCACTTAGGAGAGACCCCAGGCAGTGCAAGGAGTTGCAAGATGTTAGCCCTTAGGTCCGGAGATATGCACAGGTATAATAGCTCACTAAGGCTAGGGTCAGACGAACGCATTTTTCACGTTGTCCGTGAAAAAGTGCGTTCGAACGAACGTACGTATTTTTTCCCGGAATACGCGATAGCGGTCATACGATGCGCCTTTTCGTCCGTGATTTTGTACGGATCATCAATAAAACACTTTTTGTGTCTGGACGTTATGTTAGCCGGACATTAGCAGCGTCTGACGTCTCCTAATCACACACACACGCCGCTATGCGGACACAGCGCACTCTGTACGTCAGTAGTAGCGGTTTGACGTTCTAGAAAAAATGCGTTCGTTTGCCACTTGCGTTGCGCGGACGAACTTTCGTGCGGCCGTACTTCGTGTGTTCCCCGGCATTGGACGTCATTTGCTGCTAGCACGGCCGTGATTTCGTGCGGCTAAACGCACGTTAAAAATGTTTTCGTCTGACCTTAGCCTAAGGAATTGCATTTATGATCAGTAATTTTTTTTATGGTGTACTGAGATACCTCTTGAAAAGCTTTCTGAAATCTTTTATATTGTGTTGTTCTAACATGTGCTTTTCTGCCATGTACTTTATCAACTATATGTTTGTGGATAATGCTCTTTATCCTTTCCCGCTGTGGGGCTTAGTATGCCGTCCTCATGGTGGGTGGGCCTTGAAGCCCCCAGGTGGCATAGTATGTCCACTGAATTCATTGGGTCTCCTGCACCCCGCCCAGCAGTCGTCGCGGTTAGCTGCTGCGGGACGGCATGAACTCAGGCTGTCACCCTACCGCCAATGATGCACGTTAGCTGCTAGGCGGGCCCGCTGCAACGGCCAGCGTTAACTCCCTCCCATCGGGCACAGCCCGCTCAGCAGCAAAGGGTTAAGTCCTCCTTCATTTGATATGCATAGCTCCCACTACTTAAGCAATCAACTAATTCTGCAGAAGCTGTGCGTCTGCCAACATCCTCTTACAGTTGTGATACCTTCCAGGATTCAAGGTGAACTTAACATTCAACAGTACTTAAAAAAAAAAAAGCACAGAACCTAAAGCACTGACCACTACAAACCAACTCTTATCATTTTCGATGAAGAACAATGCCACCCCTGTGTGCTGATCTCATTTTCACCTATTTTAACTCATCTTGTTTAAACACCATTTGAAGTCATGTTGTATTGCAGGACCCAGACAAAATATATAAAGGGGTTATTCAGAGAGCACCGAAATGTCACCAACATTTTGGTGCTCTCTCGTTCCCTGCACTCCAGGTAATCAAATTCCCCAACTCTGTAGTGAATTCGGCATCACGCAGGGTCCCCGAAGTGCAGGGAACGGATCCAAAAATCTGCCGAAAAAACACTGAAAATCCACTGAAAACCCCGCCGATACAATCTGAAAAATTGGATCGATCCGAATTGCTGCAAAAAACCCACAGAACATACCAGACGAACCCCCACAAACCCGCCAAACGCGTCTGAAAACACCACTGGAAAAAGACAAGCCATCGAAAAGAGTAAAAAAAAAACAACGAAAATAAACGATTAAAAGTGTCAAATTTGAAACGCTGTTTGCAAGAATAATACTTGATGAAAATGTCTGGAATTAACATATAAAGGAGGATCCTATGATTGATAATAAAAAGGTCTGCTACAAAAAAAAGAAACGCTACTTAAAAAACCCCAAAATATTTTAGCGAAAAAATCCTGAAAAATGCCTAAAAAATTGATTAAAAGAATAATTGTATACATACTAGACAACGTAGCGCCAATATAAAACTGGTATACGCGATTAGACACCATACATGTCCATCAATATTTATTTTCTTCTCTTCTAGAGTTTGCCCCTTGTAATTGTAGATATAGGTCAGCAATAGGGATGAGCGTTCGGTTCGGATCTGTTCGGAGTTCGATTCGAACATCGCCCGTTCAGCTGTTCGTCGAACTCCGAACATTTCTGCGTGTTCGCCGCCTGTTCGCCCACAGTGCACCACAATGGACCAATAATCTGTGTTGGCACTGCCAGGCTATCAGGGACAGTGTGTTTCAGTGAGTTGTAGGAGATTTCTGGGAATTTGAATCTGTGTTGGCACTGCCAGGCTATCAGGGACAGTGTGTATCAGTGAGTTCTACCACAGTTCATCAAATTTGAATCTGTCTTGGCACAGCCTGTTATCAGTGTGTATCAGTGAGTTAAATCACAGTTCAGCAAATTAGAATCTGTCTTTGAAGAATATTTGGGTGCACTGCCACTGACGCCTATACCAGATTCATATCATTTTAATATTGGACTGCAGGGTCCACCACTGCACTCTTCCACAATACCACAGAGGGCTTACGGTGTGAAGGCACTTGCTGCCACTAAAGGTAAAATATTTGGGTGCACTGCCACTGACGCCTATACCAGATTCATATCATTTTAATATTTGACCGCAGGGTCCAACCCTGCACTTTTCCACAATACCACAGAGGGGTTACGGTGTGATGGCACTGTTGCCGACACTAAAGGCCCAATTTTAAAGCACCTATTGTTACTTTCATCCAAAGCCTGCATAAGTTTCACCATAATTTAGCCCAAAAAATTACTAAACTTGTTCTGCGTGTCCTAAAAGTCTCCTCTTTTCATACAGGCTGCCGCCCAAAGCAGTTGTTTATGAATAGATTAAAGGAAAACCATTTACCGTCATTTGAAATGTCATTTTTTTGTTTTTAAATGTTTCTATACATCCTACAAATCCGCCACTTCACGGGCAAATTATGGGGACCTCCTAGGCACGATATTTGAAGGAATTTTAGTTTTTATTCTTAACCTTTATTTCATGGAAAACTCACTGTTCCTTTAAAAACTTTTATTCCTTGTTTCCTGTCCCCTAGGGCACTACCCGGACCCCCATACACCTTTTATGGCAAATATCTAGCATATATGCCCTCTTGGAGGGCACTCTAAAAATTGAACATTCGGGTCCCATTGACTTACATTGAGTTCGGATCGTGTTCGAGTTCGAACTCAAACTTTTGAAAATGTTCGAGTTCGAAGTCGAACCGAACCGAACACTGGGACGTTCGGCTCATCCCTAGTCAGCAATACTATAAGAGAAGACAGAGACCAAAAATTGCGCAGTACGTCAATTCAATAATAAGGGAAAGAATAGCGGATATCCAACTCACATTCTTCTGAGCCTAGATCCGGCTCTGGGATGGATTGCATTATGGGTCTTTAACTTTTTCAGGCGCCCATTCACCCTAAGTGAAAACTTTATCTTCAACCAATTTCCCCTGCAGTGGATAACAAGAAAATACCAAGGCACTCCCCTAGTGTAATACATGTATGGTACAGTTAGGGTGGATAAGTGCTGATGAAACACTCAGATATTTCTGAGCCGCAATTGGCTCCAAGGATGGCGCACAGGAATTATAAGGTAATTCCAAAAACCTTCTTTAAATCAATTTGCAGGAAGCAGCAGTACTTAAAACCATTTAATACAAACAATGAATTTAAAAAATCTAAAAGAATAATTGGTTTATTAGATATTGGATAAAAATGAGAATATATTTAACATTGAAACCTATGGGATTCGTCTGAATAAACCTGCTGAATGAACCCACTGACTGAACATCAGGGCATTTCACTGACATTTCTCTGCTGTTCGGTGTTCTCTGAATATGTTAACCATTGCTTCTCTATGGGGGATTTCACTGCCGTCGAACAGGCACCATCAGGGTTATTCAGAGAAAGGTGAAACTCTGGAGACCTTTTGAAGAAGTGAAAAGTCTAGATCAAAATAGCCAAACCAGAAAAAAATCTCCCATTTATCTCACTTTCCAAATCGGCTATTTTGACATAGAATTTTCACTTCTCCAAATGTTCTCCAGAGTTTTACCTTTCTCTGAATAACCCTGCATATTATGCTGGCAAGTCACCAAAATTTGGCAAACTGTCTGCTTTCTGAATAGCCGAATGGCCACGAACTTGCACTATATGGGGAAATTCCCTGTTCGGTGCAATTTCGTGGCCCAATCGGCTCTCTCTGAATAACCCCTATATAGTTTTTTCAGCTGACTCCGCAGGGTCAAATTATATCATTACTTTGTGCATACATCATGTCATAGCAGAAAGCTAGAACAAAAAATGGAAAAATGTCCATTTTTATATGGATTTCAATAATTTACAGCGTGTAAATTTATTATTCCACATTTTATCATCCAAAGTTTTGTAGTTATTTATTCTATGGGGTTGTCTTGTTATAAAAATCACAAATGGACATACTGAAATCAGGTTTTATATCTAATACCTGAATATAATCTTTATAGTGTATGGGACTAATGGGAACTTACCGTATTTTTCGCTCCATAAGACGCACCTGACCATAAGACGCACCTAGTTTTTAGAGGAGGAAAACAGGAAAATAAATATTCTGAAATCAAATAGTGTAATAATGGATATTGCCCCAGCTCCTCTCATGGATATACTGCCCCCAGCTCATGGATACTGCCCCCAGCTCATGGATACTGTCCCCCAGCTCATGGATACTATCCCCCAGCTCATGGATATGCCCCCCAGCTTATGGATATGCCCCCCAGCTTATGGATATGCCCCTCAGTTTATGGATATGCCCCAGTTTATGGATATGCCCCAGCTCATGGATATGCCCCAGCACATGGATATGCCCCAGCACATGGATTTGCCCCCCATTTATGGATATGCCCCCCAACTTATGGATATGCCTCAGCACATGGATATGCCCCAGCAGCTCATGGACATGCCCCAGCTCACTCATGGATTTGCCCCAGCTCACACATGGATTTGCCCCAGCTCATGGATATGCCCCAGCTCGCTCATGGATATGCCCCAGCTCGCTCATGGATATGCCCCAGCAGCTCATGGATATGCCCCAGCTCGCTCATTGATATGCCCCAGATCACTCATGGATATGCCCCAGCAGCTCATGGATATGCCCCAGCAGCTCATGGATATGCCTCAGCTCACCTGCCGTCGCCGCTTTCTGCTCCCTCTGAGCGTGCGTCCGGCGGCAGGAAGCTTGGGCACTCCCCTGGGGGAGCCTCCGTGGCTCCCCCAGGCGAGTGCCCAAGCTCCTTGCCGCCGGACGCACGCTCAGAGGGAGCCGAACGTGGCGGCGGCAGGTGAGCTGAGGCATATCATGGGGCATTCGCTCCATAAGACGCACCCACTTTTCCCCCCACTTTTTGGGGGGAGAAAAGTGCGTCTTATGGAGCGAAAAATACGGTAGTTTCTGAGAAACTACATTGTCGCCATATGCGTTATGACGTCAGTTGGGCAGTTAACCCCCTAGCTGCCAAGTGGAGATAGGGGGGTCATTGAGAGATTGGTGGCAAAACAAAAAATAAACAAATACGTCGTTTTTTTAATTAATGCAGCAATATTTTTCTCATTTCAATTATAATGTGAACAATTATACTGCACCAACGATTATTTTTTTGGTTTTAGCTAAAATCACATAATTTCTCAGAAATAAACCCATTTCTATTTTTTTTAACAAGAGTACTGCCATAGAATATGTAAACACAATGGCGCGGATGATAAAAATGTGAAAAAAATAATAATTTTACATGATGTAGATCAGTGATTCCCAACCGCGGTCGTCAAGTACCCCCGACAGGCCAGGTTTTCCAGATATCTGAAGCACAGCACAGGTGATATGATTTTCTGCTCAGTGATTGCAGGATTCAGTCTGCTTTTATAAATAATACAATCACTGCTTTCTGCAGATATTACAACAAGCAGTTTAATACATTATTGTATTATAAAACCGAACGCTAAAAATCAGCGTTCGATTACCTTGCCTGGCCATTCGGCTATTCAGAGAGCAGGCAATTCGCCAAATGTTGGCGCACATACGGTGCCTGTTCGGTGCCTGTTCGTTGGCAGTGAATCCCCATAGAGGAGCAATGCTTCGTCTATTCAGAGAACAAAATCCAGCAGTGAAAAGTTGCCGAAATGCCCTGCCATTCGGTGGCTTTATTCGACAGGTTTAAATATTCAGGTGAATCCCATAGGCTTCAATGTTAAAAATACTCCTGTTTTAATTCAATATCTAATAAACCGTTTATTATAATATTCTACAGTAAAAAGTCTCTTTATTTATAGTCCACATACATCCAAGATGTCGGCCAGCTCTGGGAGGGGACTGCGATACTGCGCATGTTAGCACCATATCGCGATCCAGCCCCCTAGGGGTTAAAGACAGCCGCCGCTTGGAAGGGCAGGCTGTGCCCTTCCAAGCGGAGTCTGCCTTTACTGGCTGGCCCGCACGCAATGGCGCGGGGGGGGTGTGTGTGCCTGAAATAGACGTCATCGCGCATGCGCGATGACGTCTATTGTGCCCGTCGGGGTCCCGGAGGCTGGGCTGACATCGATGATGTCAGCCCGCACCGGGGGGCCACCACGATCGGCCGGAATCCCGGCCGATCGCCACTGCTTAGGACGCGCTCAGCAGAAGTAGCCATGCGGCAGGACGCGCTGAGGACGTCCTCCGCATGGAAAGGGTTAAGCATTTTTCGGAATTTTTTTTTGCACAAAAAAAAATCCTGTTTCTTTTAAAACGTTTTTCCTTTTTTCTGTAACAGCCCTTTTTATTATCATTCATTGGATCTTATATGTAAATTTCAGGCATTTTTGTTCTGTAGTTTCTTTGCAAACAGCGTTTCACTTTTCAAACATTCAAGCGTACAGTTTTCTTTTTCACTCCATTCGTCTGCGGCGTCGGGTTTTTCCGGCGGCTGCTCTGCGCTCTGATCGGCTCCTGCTTGGGTTTCTTCGGCGTGTTCGGCGGGGTTAATCCAGATGTTTTTTTGGTTTTCGGTGTGCATTCACCTGGGTTTTGCGGTGAGTTTTCGGCGGCTTTTCCCTGCATTACGACGGCCCTGTGGTACTTGCTGAATACACCACAGGGTCACCAAAATGGGATCGCCAAATCGTACCGGTGACTTTTCGTTTCTCTTTGAATAACCCTGATAGTCACAGCTGATAGAGACATGCCAAGGTATTCAATAGCAGGACCTAATATATTAGCTGATTCCCCATTAACCGTTTAGCCTGTAGCACACAAAGTATCACTCCTTAATTTAAATACACAACATTCCACAAAGATGCCATATGTCTTGATATATTTCCTTTAAGTGGAGTGATACTGAGTGTTATCACCCAGCTTGTTTACTTATAACAAAATGTATCACTCCAAAAGGGAATAGAAACATAGAAAATGTCAGCAGATAAAAACCTTTCGGCCCATCTAGTCTGCCCAATTACATGGATACTTTACCTGGATTTATCTTTTGTTTAGAATAGCCTTATGCCTATCCCATGCCTGCTTAAATTCAATCACTGTTTTGGCCTCTACCACTTCAACTGGAAGGCTGCTCCATGTATCCACCACCCGCTCAGTAAAATAATGCTTCCTGATGTTACTTTTAAACCTTTGCCCCTCTAATCTAAGACTATGTCCTCTTGTTTTGCTACTTTGTTTCCTTTTAAATATACTCTCTTCCTCTACCTTGTGGATTCCCTTTACGTATTTAAATGTTTCTATCATATCTCCTCTGTCTCGTCTTTTTTCCAAGCTGTACATGTTAAGATCATTAAGCCTTTCCTGGTAACTTTTCTCCTTCAAGCCGTGCACCATTTTAGTAGCCCTTCTCTGAACTCTCTCTAAGATGTCTATATCCTTCTGGAGATACGGTCTCCAGTACTGCACACAGTACTCCAAGTGAGGTCTCACCAGTGCTCTGTACAATGGCATGAGCACTTCCCTTTTCCTACTGCTAATACCTCTCCCTACACAACCAAGCATTCTGCTAGCATTTCCTGCTGCTCTATTACATTGACTACTTACCTTTAGATCCTCTGCAATAATAACAACTAAATCCCTTTCCTCAGATGTTGAGGTTAGGACTGTATCAAATATTCTATATTCAGCCCTTGGGTTTTTATGCCCCAGGTGCATTATCTTGCACTTATCCACATTAAAACTCAATTGCCACAGCTCCGACCATTGTTTTAGTTTACCTAAATCATTTGTCATTTGGCTGATCCCTCCAGGAACGTCAACCCTGTTGCAAATCTTTGTGTCATCAGCAAAAAGACATACTTTAGCATTAATACCTTCTGCAATATCACTAATAAAAATATTAAAGAGAATGGGTCCAAGTACTGACCCCTGAGGTACCCCACTGGTAACAAGACCTTGTGCCGAATAAACTCCATTTACCACAACCCTCTGTTGCCTGTCACTCAGCCACTGCCTAATCCATTCATCAATATTGTAATCCAAGATCAAAGATTGCAATTTATTGATAAGCCTTCTATGCGGAACAGTATCAAAAGCCTTACTAAAATCTAAATAAGCAATGTCTACTGCACCACCTGTGTCTATTATTTTTGTTACCCAATCAAAAAAATCAATAAGATTAGTTTGGCATGATCTCCCTGAGGTAAACCCATGTTGTTTCTGATCTTGTAATTTACCCACTACTGACGTAAAACTAACTGGCCTATAGTTCCCCGATTCCTCCCTACTACCCTTCTTGTAAATGGGCACAACATTTGCTAATTTCCAGTCTTCTGGGACAACTCCCGTTAACAAGGATTGGTTAAATAAATCTGTTAACGGTTTTGCTATTACACCACTGAGCTCTTTTAATAACTTAGGGTGGATCCCATCAGGCCCCATTGACTTATTTGTCTTTACTTTAGACAGCTGCTGTAGAACCTCCTCCTCTGTAAACTCATATGTAAATGTCTCTTTAGTGTTTCCTCCTAACTGAGGTCCCTTTCCTTCCTTTTCTTCTGCAAAGACTGAACAAAAATATTCATAGAGGCAGTCAGCGAGTAGCCCTTCTCTGAACTCTCTCTAAGATGTCTATATCCTTCTGGAGAAAGTACTGCACACAATGTAATCACTTCTTGATTGTACTATCTGCTTGATACCATGCTTATTCACTTTAGCTGACCATTTGTTGAAATGAGGGACAATTCAAAGACTGCAATTAGGGATGCACCGATACCGATACTAGTATCGGTATCGGGGCCGATATTGCCGTTTGCACGAGTACTTGTTACTCGTGCAAACGGCCCGATACATCCCGCCGATACCGGAAGCCGGCGCTGGGCCGGCTTGCCGGTATCCGCTGGGCTGGGGAAGCTGGCCGCGTGCAGGAAAAGCACGCGGCCAGCGTTCCCTTCCGGCGCGCCGCGATACTCACCCTTCCTGAAGGTCCGGTCGCTTGCAGTTATGCGTTCCCGCGGCCACTGGGCGCTCCTGTGACGCTGCCTCTCGGCTGGAGGCAGCATCACAGATGCGCCCGGCGGCCACGTGATCGTATCACTGCCAAGAAGCGACCGGACCTTCAGGATGTGTGAGTATCGCGGCGCGCCGGAAGGAACGCTGGCCGCGTGCTTTTCATGCATGCGGCCAGCTTCCCCAGTGTTCGAGCTGCGGGCAAATCCATGAGAGCTGCGGACAAATCCATGAGACCTGGGGCAAAGCCATGAGACCTGGGGGCAAAGCCATGAGACCTGGGGCAGGGGCGGATCCAGAGACTAGTCTCGGGAGGGGCACTTACAGAAAATAAGGTGTTTTAGCAAAGAGCCCGACTCACGAGAATTTACAGAGGGCCCGGCTCACAGGAGCTTACAATCTAGAGGAGCAGAGGGCCCGGCTCACAGGAGTTTACAATCTAGAAGAGCAGAGGGCACCCAGGAGCTTACAATCTAGAGGAGCAGAGGGCACCCAGGAGCTTACAATCTAGAGGAGCAGAGGACACCCCGGATTTTACAATCTAGAGGACCAGAGAGCCCCCAGCTCACACATGGATTTGCCCCAGCTCATGGATTTGCCCAGCTCATGGATTTGCCCCCAGGTCATGGATTTGCCCAGCTCATGGATTTGCCCAGCTCATGGATTTGCCCCCAGGTCATGGATTTGACCAGCACATGGATTTGCCCAGCTCATGGATTTGCCCAGCTCATGGATTTGCCCCCAGGTCATGGATTTGCCAAGGTCATGGATTTGCCCCCAGCTCATGGATTTGCCCAGCTCATGGATTTGCCCCCAGCTCATGGATTTGCCCAGCTCATGGATTTGCCCCCAGCTCATGGATTTGCCCCCAGCTCATGGATTTGCCCAGGTCATGGATTTGCCCAGCTCATGGATTTGCCCCCAGCTCATGGATTTGCCCCCAGGTCATGGATTTGCCCCAGCTCATGGATTTGCCCCCAGCTCATGGATTTGCCCCCAGCTCATGGATTTGCCCAGGTCATGGATTTGCCCAGCTCATGGATTTGCCCCAGGTCATGGATTTGCCCCCAGCTCATGGATTTGCCCCCAGGTCATGGATTTGCCCCCAGCTCATGGATTTGCCCAGCTCATGGATTTGCCCCAGCTTACACATGGATTTGCCCAGCTCTCACCTGGATATTGCTCCAGGCCTCCAGCTCCGGCAGGGGTTGACTCTGAGCCGGGGACCCAGATGCCGGGCAGCGCGGGAGTGCCTGCCCGGTCCTGAAGAGTCCGTCCTGTTGAGTGATGCGGCTGCGTGGCGTGCGTGCGCAGGTCACGCGGTCCGGCCAGTCAGGTGGTACTGAGTCTCAGTACCACCTGATTAGCCGGACCACGTGACCGCCGGCGCCTGCACGCAGCCGCTTCCCTTTAACAGGACGTACTCTTCAGGACCGGGCAGGCACTCCCGCTCTGCCCGGCATCTGGGTCCCCGGCTCAAATCTCGGGGGGGCAATTGCCCCGTTGCCCCCCCTGGATCCGCCCCTGACCTGGGGGCAAATCCATGAGACCTGGGGGCAAAGCCATGAGACCTGGGGGCAAATCCATGAGACCTGGGGGCAAATCCATGAGACCTGGGGGCAAAGCCATGAGACCTGGGGGCAAATCCATGAGACCTGGGGACAAAGCCATGAGACCTGGGGGCAAATCCATGAGACCTGGGGTCAAATCCATGAGACCTGGGGGCAAAGCCATGAGACCTGGGTGCAAAGCCATGAGACCTGGGGCAAATCCATGAGAGCTGGGGGCAAGTCCATCAGAGCTGGGGGCAAGTCCATCAGAGCTGGGGGCAAGTCCATCAGAGCTGGGGGCAAGTCCATCAGAGCTGGGGGCAAATCCATCAGAGCAGGGGCATATCCATCAGAGCTGGAGGCAAATCCATCAGAGCTGGGGCATATCCATGAGTGCTGGGGGCAAATCCATGAGTGCTGGGGGCAAATCCATGAGTGCTGGGGCAAATCCATGTGAGCTGGGGGCAAATCTCATATAAATTTTTATATGAGGTCTGTTCTTATTGGAAAGCGTCACATGACATTAAATAAAAGTATCGGTACTCGGTATCGGTGAGTACTTTTAAAAAGTATCGGTACTCGTACTCGGCCTTAAAAAAGTGGTATCGGTGCATCCCTAACTGCAATTGATTACACTGAAACTTTATCTTCTATAACCCCTGGAAAGATATGATCAAATTAAAGCCTGAACACTAAGGCTCGTGTCAGACGAGCGCACTGATCATGTCTGTGTTGCTGCACATTTGTACGTATGTTATAGCATAAAATTATGACCAATGGAGCCACACACACGAAGTACGTCCGCACCAAACTGCGGATGCATAACGGATGCGGCAAACGGACGCAGGTTAGGCAAGAACGTAAATCCGCTAGAACAGACGCACAGAGTGCACTGCGTCCGCAGCGTTAACATAGCGTTCTGTGTGAGTGATGGGAGGAAGTCAGACGGACTGCATTTTTGACGTTCAGCGTTTTTGACGGACAAAATGTTTTTCAGATTAATTTATTTTCCCTTCTACATCAGTCAAAAAAAAGTCAGTCACAAAAACGGACTGAGTGGCCACTACCTTGTCATCAGTCAGAAAGTACGTCCGTTGTGCACGGACGCACAGAATGCGCTCGTATGACCCTAGCCTTAGTATATCAATGAATATTTATCATTGCACTGCCTTACATGGTAAAGATTTAAAAACTGTATGATTAGGCATATTACTATATGTAAGCAAGCGGGGTGTTAACACTGCATCACTCCATTTAAAGGTAATATATTAACCCTTTCGCTGCTGAGGCTTTTCCCGCCCCTATGCTGAGGTCATTTTTACCTGTTTTGCGCATCATGTTTAAACGTGTTTTGAAGGCTTATTTTAGTATATGACCCAGACATATTATATATCGTTCTTTCCGTCAGACTCGGCAGATTCATAATATGTCATTATTATATGTATACGTTATGTCATGTCTGTATATTATAACAAAAAATGCAATAAAATATGTATTTTCAATAATTTACAATGTGTAAAGTGTTTTTTTCCACATTTTAACATGCGAGCAATTGCGGTTATATTTTGTATGGGGTGCGCTTGTTAAAAAAATTAGAGATGGGGTCTCATTACATTTTTTTTTGGGGAAAATGACACTATTTTTAACAAACGCACCGCATACAAAAATCGTTAGTGCAGCATCATTGTTCACATTATAATTGAAATGGGAACAATATTGCTGCATTAACAAACCAAAAAAAAAAAAAAAAGTGTTTAATTTTTTTTTTTCATTTTTTTTATTTATTTTTTTCATTTTTTTTTTTTTTACAACATTTTTCACTGTAGTGTTTGGTATCGTTGGAACGGCCATGCTCTGGCCGATCCAACCATACCAAAATTTAACCCCTAGCTGCCACGGACCCCTAGCTGCAGTTAGGGGTTAACTCTAGGACTGGCGTCATCGTGCTACGCACGATGACGCCAGTCCTCTGGGGGAGTTCCCGGAGGCTTGCCGACATCCAAGATGTCGGCCAGCTCTGGGAAAGGATCGCGAACCGGCGCTTTTTCAGCGCCGATTCGCGATCCAGCTCCCCAGGGGTTAATGCCAGGCATCATTTGGAAGGGCAGGCTGTGCCCTTCCAAATGATGCCTGGGTTAACCCCCTGTGCGCCGCCGATCGGGAGGGAGAGAGGTCCGAAGGACCTCGCCCCCCTCCCTTTCAGGCGCCTCCTCCGCACATGCGGGGGGGGGCGCCTGAATTAGGTGTCATCGCGCCCCCGCGATGACACCTAATTCTGGCGGCTGCTGGTCCGGATGCCGGGCTGACATCCAGGATGTCAGCCCGCACCGGAGGGGCCAGCGATCGGCCGGAACCCGGCCGAACGCTGACCCCAATGTGAGGACGCGCTGAGCGCGTCCTCAGCACACCAGCGGGACTGCTGAGGACGCGCTGAGCGTGTCCTCAGCAGCGAAGTGGTTAAGACATATGGCAACTTTGTGGAATGTTTATTGCTAAACGGATATGTAAAGACAAGAGGAGCTATTTAATGGCTAACATAGCTGGTAATGTGTGTGTTACCTTATTGCCAGCATACACCTATGATAAGTTCGCCACCTAGTGGACAGTTTTTTTCACTAAGAAATTATTACAGATTGAGGTGGTTGTGATTATCAGTATGTGCTGTTCACTTTACATAATACTGTATGGTTCCTAGATAACATACATACTATCCATGATCGCTTTTTAATGTCAGATTTTTATTGCTTGGATTACCCAATAAAGTTTTTTATTTTAGAAATTTGTCATAATGATGGTATCGAGCTAATCAAATTTATTTGGTACTAGCATCTCCTTTGTTGTGGACTCCAATCCGGGTCCACAAAGCTCTAATATTTAATCGTTGGGTTACCCCCGCGCTATTACCATCATATGTATTGTGTAAATACACCTCTACTGTTCTCTTCTTCTTCTATTTCTATTAATCCTTAAAACCTGGCCTGTTGAGGGTACTTGAGGATCGCGGTTGGGAACCACTGATGTAGATGATTGGAAATTCACTTTTTTTTTTTTTTTTACCATTTTTGATTATAGCATTCTGGCAGGGCATAACATATACATATAATAATGATATGTTATGAATCTGCCGAGTCTGCTGTACAAAATGATATTTAATATGTCTGGGTCGTATAATAAAACGTGATTTCAAATCGCGTTTAAACATGATGAGCAAAAACGGTAAAAATGAGCCGAACACACAGGGGTGAAATGGCTCAGCAGTGAAGGGGTTAACATAAATTGTACCGGATTTCAGCAAACTCCTAAATTATTTATTGGAAAGTGGTCACATGACATTAAATAAAAGTATCGGTACCCGGCATTGGTGAGTACCTGAAAAGAAGTATCGGTACTCGTACTCGTTCTTAAAAAAATGGTATCGGTGCATCCCTATTTTGTTTTTTTATACACTATACTTGGTTAGATTTGGAATCATTGGAAATGTCAGTCTGTCATTTTTATGAAACCTCACTTGATCTGATGAAGTTTAAGAAACCAGAAATACAGGGGTGCAAAAACCAAGGCCGGATTAACATAGGGGCAGATGGAACAGCAGCTCCAGGCCCATGCCTCGGAATAGGCCCAGAGAAAGGATAACTATTTCTGCATTTGGTCCCATGCATCTCCAGTTCCTTAGAAGCTACAGGGTCATGTTAGGTATCACTGGAAAGGCCAGAGTGTGGCCTTTTCAATAATAAATAAAATAATAAATCTTTATTTGTTTCTAACCGCAATATTTTTCACTTTTCAATTATAAAGGGAGCAATGATGCTGCACTAACTCACCATCTAATTTCTCATGTTACAAACAACGGTGGAGGTGATGGCACAATCCATTGTTACGAATTGTTACATCAAAAACCTAAACTGCCGCACTGCAGGGAAGAGCACTAGGGGGTCCTTTGCACCCCTGCGACACTAATCTTTAGGCTGGGGTCAGACGAGCGCAGTTATCACGTCCGTGTTGCCGCACATTTGTACGTCCGTGGCAGCATAGCATTCTGACCAATGGAGCCCCACACACGAAGTGCGTCCGCAATTACGGACGAGGCAAACGGACGCAGGTTAGGCAAGAACATAATACTGCAAGAACGGACGTGTGGAGTGATGGAACGAGGTCAGACGGACTGCATTTATACGTCCAGCATTTTTGACGGACAGAATGTTTTTTCATTGTAATTTATTTTAATTTATTCCCATGAGCGTTAGTAGGCTAATCTAGCCTTGATGAACGTGGTATAGGTTAATATAACCATAAAACTGAATGTTCTCATCAATAATTCTAAATCAAACCAATTGTTAAGAATTGTGTGTATCAAGTGCCAGTGTTTAGCCCGTGCTGTGAGTATATTTGAGGCGTTCCCAATACAAATATACAAACTGAGCAATATTCTCTATTGTTAATCCAGCGAGCATTCTAAAGTGTGAGCCTGTTGGCTGCTGTTTTCATTCCTGCCTATACTGAGGAGAATCATTTGCTGGCTATAATTGGCCTCCATTGTGCCTGTTGTTTTCGAAATCAATCTTGTAATCGGTATTTCTTCGCTCAATCGAGTGTTGGTGGTCTACTGCTAATTTTTCAAAATTGGTGGAGTTCATTGACATAATGAATGTCATGCTTTAAATGATCAAATAGTTACTTATCAGCTATGTCAATGTTCATTATTTCAATTGCTGAACCACACAATTGATTGTTGTATTGGGCGGACTAGTTCCATACCGCATGATTTGCCAGCATTACGCTTATTCCCTCGTATGGTCCAGAGGTTAATTATGCATTGGTTAATTTATGCGATCTCAGCCTCACACATGCAGCCATAAGGTTATAAGCACGCTTAGTCCAGCTAGCAATTAGCGCCGCAATTTTCACTACAATCATTGTATTTACTCATCACTATATGCAATTAAACAGCACAAGATTGTCGGTAATTGATGGTTAATCACAATCATACTCGACAGTTACGATTTATTATGTCTGTTTAAACTATCTAATTGATAATTGAGTGTTTGCAACCATTCAAGTGTTCTTGTACATAGACACTTAGTCCGCGGGCGATATAATTGTGGCACTTGCACATCAATTAGCCAATTAATTATGCCTGAATAGGCATTCAATTGTTTATGTGTTTACCTACTTCAATTGGTCTGAATTCATTTTTGTTACCCCATTTTTGAGAGCTCATTCTTGGTTGGATTTTCCAAATATTCTACTTCTTGGGGTTTACAATCGCTACCCCTCGAACCTAATTGGTTTACTGGGTGTATATTGGTCAATTCATCGGTTTTGAGCCTCCAGTGCATCAGTCAGAAGTTAGATAGTGAGCGTATATATATATAACTTTTGCTCAACTATTCAATCTGATGTGATATGTATGTTTATATACTAATTAATCAATGTGTGCTTTTGTAATTGGTGGACGCACCTCTTACTTTCAATTGGTTATATATATTCATATTTTTTCAATTTCACTTCACTGATAATTCATGTGGGTCAACATTTAATTGACAACTATCTCATTAATTATTAATTTTAATTGTGTTTATTAAATAAAAGTTTCAATCAAGATATAGGTTTATTCCCCCTAGGGGGATTTGATTCAATGTTTTTTCATTGTAATTTATTTTCCCTGCTACATCAGTCAAAAAATACGTCAGTGGAAAAAACGGACTGTTTGGCCACTACCTTGTTGTCAGTCAGTAAGTACGTCTGTACTGCGCGGACGCACAGTCCGTACAATATGCGCTCATCTGACCCTAGCCTAACACCTCACAAGGTCAAGCGAGACATTGTCTTTGGTCAGGTCAGAGTCTGGCCTTTGCATTGATACCAAGCGTAACCATGCAAAATCTAAAAGAAAAGAACATTTATTTTATTATTTTTAGTCCCAAAGCGGTGGCATTGACCATTTGTCACATATATAATGAGCAATACCACTGCCATTACTCACCTTTTGATTTCCCACGCTGGGAGCAAGGTCAGTGTTTTAAATGTAGTCATATTATTCATAACACAAGGGAAATATTTCATTTTTTGGTTAAAATTGTAAATTTTCTCAGAAAAATGCAGTAACAGGTTCCCATTTCACATTTTTTTTTAACAAGAATTCCCTATAGAATATATAATTTTAAACGCTTTAAATGATTGAAATGTGAATGGAAATTTACTCACACTGTATCTGGTTAGATATATCTGTATCTGCACTATTAAATAACCTAAAATATGTTTTCATTTCATTAAATTCCAAAAAAAGTCCAAATTATTCAGCTCCAGGCCCATAGAGATTTTAAAGGAACACTCTAATCAAAAATCCCCCCCCCTGTTTTTTTACATTAAACTATACCTATTCCCTCAATAAATACTCTAATACTTACCCTAAAATCCACTTGTTTCCAACGGCGTCTTTTTTTATTTTTATACTCACCTCCCTCCTCTTCCGCTCCCGTCCTTCTAACTTTCACTTGACTAATGGTTTACGTGAGAAGCGCGCATGCGCGCCTCTCACTTAAGCCAGCCAATCAGCAATCTTCCTCCCGGCTCCATCTTCTTGGATTAGTGTTGCGCGCAAGAGGATGCGCGCAACACTAATCCTCAGACGCTGCCGCCAGCTACTGCGGCGAGTTGGAGACGTCATCGTGCTGAAAGCGCAAAAGCTTAGGTGGTCATGTTGCCTAGAGTATCCCTTTAATCCAGCCCTGGCAAAGACCCTAATGTATCTCCTACAATGGGGTTGTTTTATGGGGGGGTGATGGATTTGCCAGTGGTCCTGGTTTCTTCTCTGGTGTCCATGTCATTGAACAGTAAATAAAACCAGGCCACGTTGAAAAGTCAGCAGGGTTCAAGGTGTATAGCTGACATCTGTATACCTTCATCTCAGAGACAGCTCCATGCTTATCAACATGCAGCATATACTGTGTCTCACACATTCAGGCGGCTCTCACAACACACACAGTTATCCCCATGAAGACATGTTACCACACATACACAGCCATTCACACAAGCAACTCTGATAAAGTTCAGAGCCCCTATATATAAGATGTAAATAGAGTGCTTGCACCAGAACTTTGTCCACATTGAATTTAAACATAGTGATATTAGCCTTTTAAATCACATATTAATAAATGATATGGGACATTACCGCTAAATTACAAAACTATTGCAGCAAAGTTAAAATGAACAGTAAAGTATTCGGATGCTGCCACCCCGTGGACACTGAGGGGTAGCAGGCAGGACACATGCAGGTTTGTGATTATAGATCGTTTGTAAAAGCGACCCACATGCTTCCTCCCAAGCATCTGATTGGGCACACCTTCCTCATTGAAACAGGGAAAGCCTCATTGAATCGAGCTGTAAGCGGGCTGAAAGTATCCTAAGGCTATCATTGAATTCTCCATTATGCGCCTAGTTTCGGTAATTACGGTAAATCTGAGAAACCAATGCTGGAGGTAAAGTAATCGCAATGACAACCGAGACGTATACACTAGAGAATACAATCCCCTTGTTTGTAGTGGGGCGTGGCAGGACTCGTGGCAAAGCATGCGGTAAAAGTACCTTTCCTAATACCCTCATTTACTGCTTTGTGTGTGTCCTTGCTTGAATACGGTAATAGGCTGAGCACATTGAATGGAAACAGACGTCCACACTTCCGCTGTGTGAACCAATCATGCCATGTGTTCGATCTAGGGGCGGGGTCTTACGTTTTCATTAGCATTCCAGGAAATGCAGTGTTGCGTCACGGGTGGTGCCGGAGTACATCCGGTGTGTTCGTCGCACAATGATGCTGTATACTGGTCCTTAATGCACATATGAAATCCTAAATATTCCGCATCCTATGGCAGATATGAGCGCTGCAGGGGGAGAAGAGGAGGAAGAGGACTACATGTCAGATGCATTCCTCAGCTCACTGTAAGCACTGCCAGCCACACCTTGATATCATTCAGCCAGGCAATGCTCTCCACAGAGTATCTTACAGCTAGTCATGACAGTCTAGGTATCTGTGGCTACTATGGTTGCCACCTTTCCTTCAAGCCAAACCAGAGCATTATAGGGCTGTGTAGCATTTCTTTAATGTAGCGTATACACTGCCTATGAAGGATCACTGAGGTCTCTAATGGCACTTGTGCAGCTGGATCAGCATCCGATCACACACATATTGACCGCTGCAATCTGTGTCTCCGTGTGTAACTAGAGAACCCCACTGCCTGCCTGCTATACAGCTCCCCCACTGCCTACCTGCTATACAGCTCCCCCACTGCTATACAGCTCCCCCACTGCCTGCCTGCTATACAGCTCCCCCACTGCCTACCTGCTATACAGCTCCCCCACTGCCTGCCTGCTATACAGCTCCCCCACTGCCTGCTATACAGCTCCCCCACTGCCTGCCTGCTATACAGCTCCCCCAGTGCCTGCCTGCTATTAAGCCCTCGCCTGCCTGCTACACAGCCTCCCACTTTCTACCTACACAGCCCCCCACTTTCTACCTACACAGCCCCCCACTTTCTACCTACACAGCCCCCCACTTTCTACCTATACAGCCTACTGACACTACCTGTACACTACAGCCCCCCCCAATGCCTGCCTACCTATACAGCCCTCCCAATGCCTGCCTACCTATACGGTCCCCCCACTGCCTGCCTGCCATACAGTGCCCCCCAACTGCCTGTCTGCCATACAACCCCACCGCTGCCTGCCTACCTATACAGCCCCCCCAATGCCTGCCTACCTATACAGCCGCCCCACTGCCTGCCTACCTATACAGCCGCCCCACTGCCTGCCTACCTATACAGCCGCCCCACTGCCTGCCTACCTATACAGCCGCCCCACTGCCTGCCTACCTATACAGCAGCCCCACTGCCTGCCTACCTATACAGCAGCCCCACTGCCTGCCTACCTATACAGCCCCCCACTGCCTGTCTACCTATACAGCCCCCCCACTGCCTGTCTACCTATACAGCCCCCCACTGCCTGTCTACCTATACAGCCCCCCCCCACTGCCTGTCTACCTATACAGCCCCCCACTGCCTGTCTACCTATACAGCCCCCCCCAATGCCTGTCTACCTATACAGCCCCCCCCACTGCCTGTCTACCTATACAGCCCCCACTGCCTGCCTACCTATACAGCCCCCCCCCACTGCCTGCCTACCTATACAGCAGCCCCACTGCCTGCCTACCTATACAGCAGCCCCACTGCCTGCCTACCTATACAGCAGCCCCACCACTGCCTGCCTACCTAATAAGCAGCCCCCCCACTGCCTGTCTACCTATACAGCCCCCACTGCCTGTCTACCTATACAGCCCCCCCACTGCCTGTCTACCTATACAGCCCCCACTGCCTGTCTACCTATACAGCCCCCCACTGCCTGTCTACCTATACAGCCCCCCCCACTGCCTGTCTACCTATACAGCCCCCCCACTGCCTGTCTACCTATACAGCCCCCCCCACTGCCTGTCTACCTATACAGCCCCCCCCACTGCCTGTCTACCTATACAGCCCCCCCCACTGCCTGTCTACCTATACAGCCCCCCCACTGCCTGCCTACCTATACAGCAGCCCCACTGCCTGCCTACCTATACAGCAGCCCCACCACTGCCTGCCTACCTATACAGCAGCCCCACCACTGCCTGCCTACCTATACAGCAGCCCCACCACTGCCTGCCTACCTATACAGCAGCCCCACCACTGCCTGCCTACCTATACAGCAGCCCCACCACTGCCTGCCTACCTATACAGCAGCCCCCCACTGCCTGCCTACCTATACAGCAGCCCCCCCACTGCCTGCCTACCTATACAGCAGCCCCCCACTGCCTGCCTACCTATACAGCAGCCCCACCACTGCCTGCCTACCTATACAGCAGCCCCACCACTGCCTGCCTACCTATACAGCAGCCCCACCACTGCCTGCCTACCTATACAGCAGCCCCACCACTGCCTGCCTACCTATACAGCAGCCCCACCACTGCCTGCCTACCTATACAGCAGCCCCACCACTGCCTGCCTACCTATACAGCAGCCCCACCACTGCCTGCCTACCTATACAGCAGCCCCACCACTGCCTGCCTACCTATACAGCAGCCCCACCACTGCCTGCCTACCTATACAGCCCCCACTGCCTGTCTACCTATACAGCCCCCCCACTGCCTGTCTACCTATACAGCCCCCCCACTGCCTGCCTACCTATACAGCAGCCCCACTGCCTGCCTACCTATACAGCAGCCCCACTGCCTGCCTACCTATACAGCAGCCCCACTGCCTGCCTACCTATACAGCAGCCCCACCACTGCCTGCCTACCTAATAAGCAGCCCCACCACTGCCTGCCTACCTATACAGCAGCCCCCCCACTGCCTGTCTACCTATACAGCCCCCCACTGCCTGTCTACCTATACAGCCCCCCCACTGCCTGTCTACCTATACAGCCCCCCCACTGCCTGCCTACCTATACAGCAGCCCCCCACTGCCTGTCTACCTATACAGCCCCCCACTGCCTGTCTACCTATACAGCCCCCCCACTGCCTGTCTACCTATACAGCCCCCCCACTGCCTGCCTACCTATACAGCAGCCCCACTGCCTGCCTACCTATACAGCAGCCCCACCACTGCCTGCCTACCTATACAGCAGCCCCACCACTGCCTGCCTACCTATACAGCAGCCCCACCACTGCCTGCCTACCTATACAGCAGCCCCACCACTGCCTGCCTACCTATACAGCAGCCCCACCACTGCCTGCCTACCTATACAGCCCCCCACTGCCTGTCTACCTATACAGCCCCCCCACTGCCTGTCTACCTATACAGCCCCCCCACTGCCTGCCTACCTATACAGCAGCCCCACTGCCTGCCTACCTATACAGCAGCCCCACTGCCTGCCTACCTATACAGCAGCCCCACTGCCTGCCTACCTATACAGCAGCCCCACCACTGCCTGCCTACCTAATAAGCAGCCCCACCACTGCCTGCCTACCTATACAGCAGCCCCCCCACTGCCTGTCTACCTATACAGCCCCCACTGCCTGTCTACCTATACAGCCCCCCCACTGCCTGTCTACCTATACAGCCCCCCCACTGCCTGCCTCCTACCTATACAGCAGCCCCACTGCCTGCCTACCTATACAGCAGCCCCACCACTGCCTGCCTACCTATACAGCAGCCCCACCACTGCCTGCCTACCTATACAGCAGCCCCACCACTGCCTGCCTACCTATACAGCAGCCCCACCACTGCCTGCCTACCTATACAGCAGCCCCACCACTGACTGCCTACCTATACAGCAGCCCCCCCCACTGCCTGCCTACCTATACAGCAGCCCCACCACTGCCTGCCTACCTATATACAGCAGCCCCACCACTGCCTGCCTACCTATACAGCAGCCCCCCACTGCCTGCCTACCTATACAGCCCCCCCCACTGCCTGTCTACCTATACAGCCCCCCCACTGCCTGTCTACCTATACAGCCCCCCACTGCCTGCCTACCTATACAGCAGCCTCACTGCCTGCCTACCTATACAGCAGCCCCACCACTGCCTGCCTACCTATACAGCAGCCCCACCACTGCCTGCCTACCTATACAGCAGCCCCACCACTGCCTGCCTACCTATACAGCAGCCCCACCACTGCCTGCCTACCTATACAGCAGCCCCACCACTGACTGCCTACCTATACAGCAGCCCCACCACTGCCTGCCTACCTATACAGCAGCCCCCCACTGCCTGCCTACCTATACAGCAGCCCCACCACTGCCTGCCTACCTATACAGCAGCCCCCCCACTGCCTGCCTACCTATACAGCCCCCCCCACTGCCTGTCTACCTATACAGGCCCCCCTACTGCCTGTCTACCTATACAGCCCCCCCTACTGCCTGTCTACCTATACAGCCCCCCCTACTGCCTGTCTACCTATACAGCCCCCCCCCACTGCCTGTCTACCTATACAGCCCCCCCCTGCCTGCCTACCTATACAGCCCCCCCCACTGCCTGCCTACCTATACAGCCCCGCCTGCCTGCCTACACAGTCCCCCACTGCCTACCGGTCAGTAGCCTCTGCACACTTATTTAAGGACCCTTTATTTTTCAGTAGAAAAATAAAACAAAATAAGGTCTCCTCCATATATTTGGTTGTGAGTGTGTGTATAACACTGCTGCAAAGCCATAAAATCCCACAGCAATGAGTCTCTAAAATAAGGGATGTCGAACTCTGACCCCCCCCCCCCCGATGTTGATTGCCTACAATTGCAAGAATTCTTTGCATTAGATGGGCAGAGAACCATGGCAGGTGTAGTTCAGAAACCTGTTTACAGTTGCTCTGTGTTAATAATATGCTTTGCTCTTGTTTGAAATTACATTTTATTATTGATCTGGCAGGTTGTGATGTAATCTAAAACATCTGGGAATAGCCTAGTTTCTGGTCTCGTCTCCAGCGACATTCTATAAAATAAGTGTCCTTCTTTGGCGCATTGTAGCTTGACTGCCAAAATGTCAAAGTCCTATTCCACAGGCCACACACCAACTGTGATCAAGTAAGCATCCACAGAGTATTTTCTGCGTTAAGATTTTCATCCATTGACATGGCTTGGGGCTAGTGTTGCCAGATTAACCAGGTTTACATAAAAAAATGCATCCCTGTAGTATGTAGAATCTATAAACTGCAGCTAAGAAATCAGAAGGTGACCTGACTTGATTTTTCTGAAGAATATGCATTAATACATGTTGCAGGGCAGCACTTTTCCCTTTGCTTCCATCTGCATGAAATGGTAATGTGTCCAGGAAAACCAGGCCAATCTGGGCCCCTATTCCAATGTTGCCGGTAACAGGTAATCTCTAATCCGAAAAAAAAAATCGAGCAGATATCCCTTACTGTCTCCCTGTTACCGACTCTTTTCTGACCTAGCCAGCGCATTGGCGGCTTGGGTCAGAATAATTGGAAGCTGCAAATGGATACCGGACTGCCGACTCGCTGGTATCGGCTCCTGGTGTCCACATGATTCCTTGGAGCTAAGCATGAGCAAAATCGCTTAACGCCAGGTTCTGAGAGCTTGTATTTTTCAGAGCATGAAGGGGAGCGAGAAAGAGACCAGGATTGAGAAAGAGAATGAAGATCGGAGAGTCTGAATTTATTGAAGAAAATTACCGTAGATACTCTAGTATAGCGCGGCCTGAATACAACGCGTTGGATAGAGATTTATTATGGAAATAGGATAAGACTCGAATATAACGCAAGGAACAAACTTTTAGGCTGGGGTCAGATGAGCGGACTTTTCACAATGGTCTGACTGCTTTTCAAAGGAGCTTTTCAAAGGAGTCAATAGAGCACAACAAACGAAGCACGGGCACACTTTTTCACGTATGGGCAACGTGTGTTGCAACGGACACCAAAATGTCATTTGAAGTGAAAAAGCTACAACGGACGTAGAGAAACCCCTGCATACAGGCTTTTTTTTTCTCTCAACATCAGTCAAAACTAACTGATACAATGTAACCGCAATCTCATGCGTTATAAAGTGCATCCGTTACTGTGCGCAATCAGTGCGCTCGTCTGACCCCCAGCCTTACTGTACCGGTAAACAATTAAAATCCTTCCAGGTTCTCTTAACACAGTCGGGCTACCCCTCAGGCCAGGGTGCTCTGCTCTAGAATGATTGCAGTTGTTACTAAGTATGAAGCCACCTGTCTTCTTTACTAGCGATTAGGTGGCAAGCGAGGTGAAAGATTGGCTTAATCCGAGTTTGCCCTCTGGCCACGATGGATCCCACCTCTCCCCAATCCAGGAGTTCCTGAAGTATTTGCAAGCATCATGGAGCCCGCATTCACTTCAGCGAGACTACCGGAATTTCCGGGAGACTTGGGATCCAGAGCAAGGCAAGTTTCTTTTTTAAAATCTATATATATATTTTTTTTTTACATGCGTTGCAGATGTCTCGCATATAACGCGACCCCCTCCAATTTTAAGGTAAATTTTTGTCATCAAAATCTAGCGGTATACTCGAGTATCTACAGCCAGTGTTTCCCAAACCTGTCCTCGGGACCCTCAACCAGGCCAGATTTTGCAGATTACCTTGGGGAAATACAGACTGAATACAGCAATCACTGAGCAGCAAATCATATCACCTGTGCTGTGCTTCAGATATCTGGAAAAAGTTTTGAGGCGGAGGGTCCTGAGGACAGGTTTGGGAAACCCTGATCTACAGTAAACCACTACTACATGTGATTTTTCTGTGCCATTATTTACTTCCAGTAGTGACTTGGTCTGAGGGTGTCAGCGAGTCACCAACCCTCCTGGGTGCATTGCACACAGTTTCTCCCAATTTCTGGGGACCAGGGATCTAGAGGAGGAAGAGGAGAGCTGAGCTATGCTATGCTTGGCTCCTCAGATTTGACCGCATGCTCTGACTCCCATGATTGTGGGCAGATGCCATGGCTGTCAGCCATCAAGGACTGCAGTTTGGTTCACCTGATTATTGGCTGCCGCTCCATCCTTTACTTTTGGTGGTGTGCTGCTTGGGCTGTAGGTTTCTGGCCACCTTGTAACCTGTAAAATGCAAAATAGGGACTGGAAATTGGGGAGTACCGTGTAAATCGTGTCAGTTGGGAGGCATAATGTAGCCCCAACCTTTTGCCACAGTCCCCCCCCCACCCCCCCTCATTCCTTCAGGTGGCCATAAACTACTCCAGCATACAGTTGTCCACAGAGCCAATGAGATCGTGCATGAGCTGGTGTATGTGGGGGCGCACTGAGGAAGGATACTGGAAACTATTTGTTCCCAGTGTTCTGCATACGGACAGACGGCACAATAGTTATGGGAGTAGAGCGCAGGACTAATTGCGTCTCAGTTAAAAGCCCTTGCCTTCAAGGAATGGATGCTATGGGGTGGGAGACCGAGGCATAAAAGAAGGGTTGTAATTTATAATAAAAGCCCAGAGTATAGTACAAAAATATATCAGCTTTAAATTGATAAATGCACACAGAAACTATTAATATGAGCAATATTAACATTATCGCAGGGATTATGTGGTATAAGGTAGGAGTAGTAACATCTTGATTGCAGACATGGCATTCAATATGTGCAGAGTGTCTGTCAGCAAAAGAAACTCTGCTGTTATTCAGCGGTATTAGAAATTCTATATATCATGTGGTGAAAAATCTGCCCTTTTTTGCTCACACAGTGGTACAGTCACCGATGAAAGAAACTCCTGTTTATATAGCATCACTGGTACTTGGTAATAGCACATATCTTTTTGCACACGTATTAAGGTGACACATTTCACTGAAGGAATGCTGTCTTAATATATGTGGCACTAAAAAAAATCTTACGAGGAAATGTGTGTTTTTTTTTTTTTCTTCTTTGTTTTAAAACCTCACGCAGTTCATATGGTTATTCCACTTGTTATATGAGAAATTCCAGCATTGCTCGAGCTTTGAAGAGCCGTTTTGTTATAATCAAGACAGGAGAATTAACTGACATTTACAGCTAAGATTCTCTTGTCAGCAGCAACTTAGGGTGTCAATCATTAAACACAATGGGCCAGATCACAACTCTGATGCTAACGGTAAGACTTAAATGGAAAATATTTGTGTCTGTTGTCAATTTGCGGCTCGCCTTGTATTGTCTGTATTTTGACTGCGCTGCTTTGCTAGCAGCTCGAGTCATGAGACGCAACATAACACCAGCGTCACCAAGATGCACACTGATATAGACGCGATCGCACACAAACAAGATCTGGTCGACCCTGTGAACTATCTGGTCCCAGAGTTCAGATGCCCGTGGAATAAGGGATTATAGGTGAGTACTGTATAGGATATTTTTTTTTTTTTTTTTTGGTGGGTTAGTTTACCTGTCCTCAGGACCCCTAACAGGTCAGATTTTAAGGATCACCTTGGGGAAATGCAGACTGAATCCTGCAGTCACTAAGCAGCAAATTGTATCACCTGTGCTGTGCTTCAGGTATCTGACAAACCTGGCCTGTCAATGGGTCCCAAGGACAGGTTTGGGAACCCCTGGCTTACTGTGTTAAGTGATTGTGCTGAAGTGCAATCCCTTAACACCAGCCTCTGAAAAACGTTATTCATTTCAGAATGACGTCAGGTGAATATGGAGAACAGAAGTGGGCCGGATACTCCTGGTTTACGCAGCCGCCCAGGTAGGGAATAGTGTGTGACACCGCCTTTTGTGTATATTTGTATATTTTGCTGTATTCCCAGCCAGGTAATTTTTTGCTGCTGTCCATTTTAGGTGTTTTCTTTATCAATCTCAAAGTGGAAATGTTTTGGTGAGGGTATAAATATAAACGCACCATTTTGCCTCTTGGCTGAGAAGCAGCAGGAGGATATGTGGTTGCTTATAAAGCAAGTTTTGGTTTCGTTAGGTTAGGACCCACTTTGAAAGAGGTTGCCGTGATGTGTCAGGTGGGCGTAACACTTTAATGGCCATTCAAGTAAACTAAAACCTCTGTTTTGTTTGGCATGGAGCCATAGGAATAAGCACAAATGACAACCTTTTTTCTTGTTATGTTTTATACATGACGTGGGCTGGATACTCCTGGTTTACGCAGTCGCCCAGGTAGGCAATAGTGCACAAAACCGCCTTTTGTGTACAGATGGAGAAGCAGGTTGTAATGGCTTGTTCTCCATCTGGTAGGGGCATATTATCATCTCCCATACAAAGTATAGGAGCTTTTAATGTACATTAAGCTGCTGCTACATCTGAGATGCAAGCTGAGCTTACGTCTCGGATGCAATAGGTCAAGTTAAAATTAAGCACAGCAGTCAAGTGTTTATCTGTGTACAAAGCTCGAGTGCTGAGCTTTAACGTCCCGTTTATGATTTGGCCCAATGTATGGTAAGTCATTGTGGAGTGTGGACATCCAGTAATGACCACAATAATAATTTTACAATTTCCTGACACCCTCTCCTGTTGTTTTCCAGACAGGATATTCGACCAGGAATCCCCATGCCCAGGAAGGTTAAGGAATCTTATCAAAAGGAAGAAAAGCAGAAGGAAAGTAATATTAAAAATAGGCAAAAGAGTATAAAAGAAGTAGAAAAAGAAAGAAGAGACGTTGTACTAAAAGAGGCTCTGGGCAATGACAACAAAGGTTTTGCTTTGCTTCAGAAGATGGGCTACAAAAAGGGTCAGGCCCTAGGCAAAAAAGGTACAGTTTGTGTAATGTATGTGTGTTCATTTTTCAGAATTTATAGGGTGTGTGTGTGAATATATGTATATATGTATGTATGTATGTATGTATATGTGTTTATTACAGAGCCTAGATGCAAGAAAAGTGAGAAACTGTGTGTGCATGACCTACCCAGAGTTCTTTGCTGCATATGGGGAATGTAGCACATGAGCTCTGTAAGCGGTTCTATTAAATGCTGTGATGTGTAACTGGCCTCTGCAACTATAAACTGTATTATATATAATAATTAGGGATGCACCGAAATTTCGGCCACCGAAAATTATTGGCCGAAAATGGTGTTTTCGGCTGAAATGGAAATTTCAGCCAAAAAAAAAAAATCGTCCGAAAGGGGGCTCGCTTGAGTCTGAAGGTCGGCCGAGCAGGGGCTCGGGTGGGCCTCCAGGTCCAGGTGACGGATTTTGTTGAGAGGGGGGGATGGAGAGCGTTGCACATACTCACCTACATCGGCCCAAGTCCTCCACTGGTTGCACATACTCACCTACATTTTGTTGCAAGTGATTGAAGCCGTGTAAAATGGTTGCTGCTTTTATAGAGGGTTTTGTAGGCTGCAGATTTTATTCAGAATTAAGATAGACATCGGGAAGCACGTTCCATGCTCTAGTTCTTTGTTTTGGTTTTAGGCTAGGGTCAGACGAGCGCAGTGCGAACGCGCGTGCAGGCGCACTTAATCACGGCCGCACTAGCAGCAAGTGCCAGGCAATGACGGCCAATATACGAAGTACGGTCGCACAAAAGTCCGGCTGCGCAACGCAAGTGGAAAACGAACGCATTTTTTCGAGAACGTTAAACTGCTAGTACTGACGTACAGAGTGCGCTGCGTCCGCTAGCGGCGTGTGTGCGTGAATTGGAGATGTCAGACACTGCTAATGTCCGGCCAACATAACGTCCAGATGCACAAAGTGTTTTATTGATGATCCGTACAAAATCACGGATGCAAATGCGCATCGTATGACCGCTATCGCGTACTCCGTGAAAAAATGCGTCCATTCGTTCGAACGCACTTTTTCACAGACAACGTGAAAATGCGTTCGTCTAACCCTAGCCTTAAATGCATGTACCCACCCCAAACATATATTCAATTTATTTCGAATTTGTAGCGATATAGTGAATACATTCCTTTTTTTATTCTGCTTTGAGTATTTAATAGTGTTTAGGAACTGCTGCAAGTACTCTACATATAATAATATTATTGCCTTTTTCTACCCATTGTATTCTTTAATCTTTGGTGTGGTTACATTTGCTGTAGTTGAAACAGAACTCTTCCCATAAAAGCACTTTCTGTAGCTGTAAGGCTTTCAAGTCATTAGAGCATTTATAGCTGTTAAAGTAACACTCCACAATCGTTACTTATGGAATTGAAACAGGTTATTGATTTATATTCTAGATTCACAGTTTACTACTGTCGATTGCTTTAAAGTGGTCAATGTAATTTTTCATTTCATAGTTTTCTTTCTCTTGCCGGATTTGTTCTGTATAGTCCAGACTTCTCAGTCGTGTAATACAACTTGGGTGTTTACTAGTCAGATGTTACATTTTGACTAACCTTTCATAATTTGTTTCCCCTATTTTTTTTTTATTTTTTTTAGGTGATGGTATAATTGAACCCATTCCTCTCAATGTAAAGACAGGTAAGGTACCAAAAATGGTGATTCAAACGTCACTTTATTTTATTTTGCCAAAGACAGACCATTCCACAACTACTAAATTGGATTGATGATATATGTTAAAAAAAATATGGCTAATGGGATAGTTTTCAGTCCTCATTATTCCTTTAACCCCTTCACACCCAAAGTCGAGTTATCTCGATCTCGTATTTAATACATTTAAAAGCAATCATTAGCATGTAAAAACTCAATTTTCACACCTTTTTTAAAAGCCAGATTAGTGTGCACGCTGTGGAGAAATTAATTCCACTGTATTCTCTCTATCCAGTAACCCTGCAGTGAGATAAAACAAGCTGTAATTAGCAGCGCCAGTCCTCACTGTAACAAAAAGATCAAATACATTATTGTTGCAGTACAACAGCCAAGGATTTGGCAGAATACAGAGCTCTGGAATCACTCACTGCTGTACAGGGATAAGAATCAGGGGGTTATAATGAGTGAAAATCCCTGTACAGTACAGCTACTATGTGTTACTGTAATTTACATATCCAGGCATTATGTCACCTACAGATGAGGTTTTTATATTGTGCTGGTAATATGTGGAAGCGGCATTGCTAATAATTTCATTATGATAACCACACATGTAAACAAATATATACCGCAGTACATACAGGAGCGCAGATAAATATGGAATGTCCTCTTTAAGTCTGCACTCTCAGGAATCGCCGGAATGGAGTCTCTTTGGCATAAATAGTCCAGTTGATTCTCCAATGGTGTAATGGAAAAAACCGAAAATGGAAGAAAAAGAAGAGAGGATCGAGCAATATCGTTTATGCGAGGCGAAAATATTATAAAAGAAGAATAAAACTCACAAAAATGGAGCTAAATAGCTCAATTGCAGCGCAGTCGAGTCTCTATGGGGGACTCCTCCCTGGGATGATGGAGCTTGTCGTTGGTTCATTCACCTTGGTCGAGTATTCCACATGATATAAATATCGAATACCTCGGGAGGAGACAGTAATAGCGTAATCCCGTTTGGAATAAAAGATTAGAGGTACATCAAAAGGAAGGGTACTCACATGTGTCGGAACCTCCTGTGATAGGTGGTTCTGTATAAAAGGAGTGGACCACTTAAAGGGGATCTTAGCCTTGTTTGAAGTGGATGGAAAAATCTTCCAACAGCGGGTCAACGGACTCAGAAAACACGGTTGTAGCTCCAAATAGGAGAAGGAGGTGTGTGTATTGTATACACAAGTGGAGAGGTACAAATGCGGAGAAAAAAAATTTATTTAAAACATGTACAAAGAATAAAATCGATGTTTTAAATAAATTTTTTTTCTCCGCATTTGTACCTCTCCACTTGTGTATACAATACACACACCTCCTTCTCCTATTTGGAGCTACAACCGTGTTTTCTGAGTCCGTTGACCCGCTGTTGGAAGATTTTTCCATCCACTTCAAACAAGGCTAAGATCCCCTTTAAGTGGTCCACTCCTTTTATACAGAACCACCTATCACAGGAGGTTCCGACACATGTGAGTACCCTTCCTTTTGATGTACCTCTAATCTTTTATTCCAAACGGGATTACGCTATTACTGTCTCCTCCCGAGGTATTCGATATTTATATCATGTGGAATACTCGACCAAGGTGAATGAACCAACGACAAGCTCCATCATCCCAGGGAGGAGTCCCCCATAGAGACTCGACTGCGCTGCAATTGAGCTATTTAGCTCCATTTTTGTGAGTTTTATTCTTCTTTTATAATATTTTCGCCTCGCATAAACGATATTGCTCGATCCTCTCTTCTTTTTCTTCCATTTTCGGTTTTTTCCATTACACCATTGGAGAATCAACTGGACTATTTATGCCAAAGAGACTCCATTCCGGCGATTCCTGAGAGTGCAGACTTAAAGAGGACATTCCATATTTATCTGCGCTCCTGTATGTACTGCGGTATATATTTGTTTACATGTTCTAGAATTGGGTGAGGGATACACCCCACAGTGAGCTGCATACCAATTGTATATTTACCCTCCTACATATAGTTCACCAGCACCAGCGCCTATAACACTTTGTGACCTCTCTCCTTAGGTCACTTTTTTGTTTTTGATAACCACACATCCCTATAAGTAGGATATATGCACATTTTTATTTAAGTTTATCACTGTTACAGTATTTGACACATGCCATTTCTGCCTGTTTGCTGATAATACAGGCCCCGTGTGACAGGGTACTAAGATAAGGGACACCACCTCGAGTTCAGAATCTTTCACTCCAACAATATTTTTGTAATGGAGTAACAAATACATTCAATATTAGCAAATTTACATTATTTTATTAACTCAGAACCTCAATCTCTGTTCAAAATTTCTATTTTACACTATATTTAATTGTTAACTTTGAATCCCATGTTTCAAATGTTATGATAAAAATATTGCTTGGTAGTGAAGGGGTTAACACCTTGACTGCAGACGCGTCCTCCTCTTTCCCATTTGGATACAGAGGATGCGCTCAATACATCGTTGACGTCCTGCTGTTTGTCACTAGTCGCAGGCTTCTTTCACATTAGGCTGACAACTTGGATATCAGCCCTTACTGTGGGACAGCCCCGGCCCATAGACGTCATTGCACATAGGGGTGATGATGTCAGAAACAGGATGTGCCCCCACCGTCTGAATGGAAATTCCCTACATAGGAGATTGAGGGGATTATTTTACCTCTAGACCTATGCATGCTAGAGGACCATGTTAGGTAGCATTGGAAAGGCCAGAGTCTGGCCTTTGCAATGATTCCTAACAACATGACCAAGTATTATGTAAAAGAAAAGAAAACAAAAATCCTATTTTTTTTTTTTCTTTGTGAAGCCGCATTATTGTTCAATTTTCAATTATAAAACGAACAATGATGCTGCTTTAACCCACCTTCTCATTTCCCATGCCGCCAGCAAGTGTAAAGGTGAGGAAACATGCATTATTATGCCTTGTTTAATCGAAAACCTAAACCTCTGCTCTGCCCCAAGTAGAAACGGGCAGCCTTTGGAACCCTTCATCTCCGATTTGTACACCACACAAAGTCAAGTGAGGTGTCGCTGGAAAGGTCAGAGTCTGGCCTTTCTAATAATAACAAACATAAACCTATAATGTGATTGTCATAAAAGGGAATTTTGCACTTTTGTCTTTACACATTATGGGCTATTACTTACAAAGCAAGCAATTCCACTGCACTTACCTCATTTCCCACCCCAGGAGCAAAATGTGGAGGTGAACGAGCAATGCGTTACTAAAATCCATTTGTCTCCTAGATAACGAGCAATACCGCTACCATTAGTCATCATCTAAAGTCCCATACTAGGAGCAAGTTCAATATTTTATATATTATTCATGGGGGGGGGGGGTTCAGTTAGGTAAAATTGTTACTGCATTATTCTAAGAAAATATACTGAGTCTCCATTTCTGATTTGTTTTTTAAAAAAAAAAGTACCCCATAGAATATATAACCACAAAGGCCGGAATGCTAAAATGTGGGAAAATAACTTGACACCCTGTAAATGATTGAAATCAGTTTTTATTTTTTTATAACTTTTATTGTTCTAGCCTTTTGCCGTGACATGACGTATACACACAGTAATGATGTATTTTGCATCACTGAGTGCACTGGGGGGAAAAAAAGGATATGATTTTTCTGTATCCTATCATTAAAGCATTACTTGAAATTAAACATGTTGAGCACAACTTGGTCAAATGAGCTCAGCAAACAAAGTGTGAAATGGCTCCGCAGTGAAGAGGTTAAACCTGAAAAAGATCAAATAATGACATTTTCATCTTGAATAACAAGGTTGAATTGCAAACCTGCTGTTGCTTGTATTTGATGCCATTTCTCTTCCTCTATTCCACTGTAATTTGATCTGGGTAACTTCCCTCTCCTCAATGGATTTAACATAATGACGGAAAAGTCCCCTCCCTGTTGTGGAACAGGAACATAATCCTCACAATCGATTTAACTCCTGGTATTCAGAAAATAAGTGACTGATTTTTATTCTTTTATTAGACTGGATTTATAAAGGCTTACTTCAACAACCTCTACATGCCGTTAAAAGAACACTCCTCATCCTGGCCACATGAGGCTCCGGTCAGACGAGTGCAGTGCTCACGTCCGTGTTGCCGCACATTTTAACGTCCGTGGTAGCATACAGTTATGATCAATAGAGACCCACACACGAACTACGTTCGCACAACGGACGCGGCAAACGGATGCAAGTTTGGCAAGAACGTAAATCCGCAACGTCCGCCTAGCTTTGTGTGTGAGTGATGGAACAAAATCAGACGGACTGAATTTTTGACGGACAAAATGTTTATCATATTAGTTTCTTCTCCCTTCTACATCAGTCAAAAAAAAGTCAGTCGCAAAAATGGACTGTGTGGCCACTACCTTGTCGTCAGTCAGAAAGTGCCTCCGTTGTGCACGGATGCACAGTCTGCACAGAATGCGCTCGTCTGACACTTTTGCATCCTTCGTGCAAACGTTAACGCGTGCGCAAAAAACTCATTAACGCGAGGGACAAAACCCTTTGTGCAGAACGTCGTATTACAATGTCTGTGCAAAAAATGCATGTTAAAGTCTAACACGGGTGGACCCGCGCGAACCCTTTGCGAGCGTAATATATTTGCGGGTCCTATACTTAACATTGTGAGCGCAAATGTGTTTGTGCGCGCAAGGTATTACAATCTTAGCGCAAAATTTAACAGACAACGTTTGCGTGCATAATTTTATCGTCTTTGAAAAGCTGGTGGTAACAGCAAATCTGAATGTCCTGGCCGAAACCAAATACACCAGCCCAAAAAACAAATACAGCAAAGTATAGTTACACATTCTACGCATACCCAAACCAATAAAATCGATAATTTGTGCATGTTTTTATTATTGCTGCAGCATACAGTTGTGTTCAAAATTATTCAACCCCCACTGAAATTGAGTGTTTTGGCCAGTTTGACATTGATTTTGATCATTCAGTCATCTTGCTTACAATTAAATCAAAGAGGCACGTGTAGGTCAGACAAATATAACATAACATTTATAATGAAATAACCACAAATGTCTTTTCTGTGCTCACATCATTATCAGTTTTATTCAACCCCCAAGTGACATTCAATCTTAGTACTTAGTACAACATCCTTTTACAGTTATAACAGCTTTTAAACGTGAAGCATAGCTTGACACAAGTGTCTTGCAGCGATCTACGGGTATCTTTGCCCGTTCGTCATGGGCAAAAGCCTCCAGTTCAGTCACATTCTTAGGCTTGCGCACTGCATCTGCTTTCTTTAAGTCCCACCAGAGGTTCTCAATCGGATTTAAGTCAGGTGACTGCGATGGCCACTCCAAAATGTTCCAGCCTTTAATCTGCAACCATGCTCTAGTGGACTTGGAGGTATGCTTGGGATCATTGTCCTGTTGAAAGGTCCAACGTCTCCCAAGCCTCAGGTTTGTGACGAACTGCATCACATTGTCATCCAATATCTCCTGGTACTGAAGAGAATTCATGGTACCTTGCACACGCTGAAGCTTCCCTGTACCTGCAGAAGCAAAACAGCCCCAAAGCATGATTGACCCCCCCCGCCATGCTTCACAGTAGGCAAGGTGTTCTTTTCTTCATAGGCCTTGTTCTTCCTCCTCCAAACATAGCGTTGATCCATGGGCCCAAACAGTTCTAATTTTGTTTCATTAGTCCACAGAACACTATCCCAAAACCTCTGTGGTTTGTCCACATGACTTTTGGCATACTGCAGTCGACTCTTCTTATTCTTTGGAGACAGCAAGGGGGTGCGCATGGGAGTTCTGGCATGGAGGCCTTCATTACGCAGTGTGCGCCGTATTGTCTGAGCTGAAACTTCAGTACCCACATCTGACAAATCTTTTCTCAGTTCCTCAGCAGTCACACGGGGACTTTCTCCACTCTACGCTTCAGGTAGCGCACAGCAGTCGAAGTCAGCATCTTCTTTCTGCCACGACCAGGTAGCGTTTCAACAGTTCCCTTTGCCTTGAATTTGCGAATGATGCTTCCTATGGTCTCTCTTGGTATGTTTAACATCTTTGCAATATTCTTATAGCCATTGCCCTTCCTGTGAAGAGTAATCACCTCTTCTCTTGTCTTCCTGGACCATTCTCTCGACTTCACCATGTTTGTAACCACACCAGTAAATGTCTAGAAGGAGCTGAGTATCACAGTCATTTTAAAGCTGCCTAATTGGTGCTTATTATGCTTTATTGCTGCTCCGTGACATCCACAGGTGTTTTCAATACCTGATTGAAAACACTTGAATGAACCTCTGTTCTTCAGAGTGGTAGTCTTTAAGGGGTTGAATAATTGTGTCAATGAAGAATTCACAAAAGAAACATTTACTACTGTATTACAAAACCAATTGATGTCATTTTAGTTGCATATGGTTCTTTAAAAAGTCCTTGTAGGATTTCATTCTGAATACAATTACAAATGTACACTAAATTCCCTAAAACCCTTTACAGCATTGGGGGTTGAATAATTTTGAACACAACTGTATACTGGCGCAAAAACTTATAGGTGCAAAAACTTAAAGGAAGACAATTGTGGTTCGTAATTCAGATTGTCTGAATCGCGTGAAAAAACAGCGCGCGTGTCTTTTTTACGCTCGGTATTTTTGGACGGATTGAAAAATGCGCTCGGATTGTAATACCAGCGTTAATTTACGTGCGTTAGCGTTTTTGCGCAAAGAATGTAAAAGTGCCCTTAGTGTCTTAAAGTGAAGAGGGCCATCCCTACACTGATCTGGAGATATCACTGGGTGGGGTGAAGGAGTTTCCTCCACCCCACCCAGCAAACGGGATTGTTGATTTCCTCACTGCCTGTCACTAGTAACATCAACAGGGAGAGAGCATGCAGTCATCATCATCTGAGACCACCTGCGATAGCGAGCGATCTCTGAGATGGTGTCAATGGATCAGATCCATCTGTGCTTGAGTGTACAGCTCTGATCCATCATTCTGCGCAGGCACTATGGAACCCGCGTACGTAAGGTGCCCAACAGTTGGATCTGGGCAAGCACCAGCGACACGTGTATTGGAAAGCCTTATTACATTTAACAAACTATTTTTATTTTACCTTTTATTTCTGTAAAGCTGCTTTGAGAATAAATCCTCTAAATTGTTTTGGTACCCCCCCCCCTGCCCTGTATTTCATTGGCAAAGGAGTCCACAACTGAACAGGAATCCCAGCACCCAGAGGAAAGAGGCATGTTTTTGGTTTGATTTATATTATTGAATATAATTGATTTCCATTATTTTTGGGATAATAAATTATTATTTTGTGTTTCAAACCTTCTCTGACTCTGTGTTTACTTGACTCTTGCTTGCACGAATTTCAGTGCGTTATTCCTACAGAATACAGGCTTACTATATAAAACAGGGGTTGGGAACCTTTTTTCTGCCAAGGGCCATTTGGAGATTTATAAGATCGTTCAAGGGTCATTTAAAATTAACAACTTAAAATTTCAGCCCGGTGTGGTACATTATGGTGTCACCCCCCCCCCCGAGTTTTACAGATTTTTTTTTTTTTAACTACTCTTACTCATATATCAGTTCTCCCATATAACACTGAATGCTCATACACACAGCACACATTACTGTGAGGTTTATTGCTGTGGAGCTCTCTCCTATGCTCACACACAAATTTTTGCCAACTGCCAGCAAGTACGTTGCCTGTTCGAAGGCAGTGAAAGTGAAAGCACCCATGGATATATATTGCCCCCAGCTCACATGGATATATTGCCCCAGCTCACAATTATATATTGCCCCCAGCACCTCACCCATGGATATATTGCGCCCCAGCTCACACATGGATATATTGCGCCCCAGCTCACACATGGATATATTGCGCCCCAGCTCACACATGGATATATTGCGCCCCAGCTCACACATGGATATATTGCGCCCCAGCTCACACATGGATATATTGCGCCCCAGCTCACACATGGATATATTGCGCCCCAGCTCACACATGGATATATTGCGCCCCAGCTCACACATGGATATATTGCGCCCCAGCTCACACATGGATATATTGCGCCCCAGCTCACACATGGATATATTGCGCCCCAGCTCACACATGGATATATTGCGCCCCAGCTCACACATGGATATATTGCGCCCCAGCTCACACATGGATATATTGCGCCCCAGCTCACACATGGATATATTGCGCCCCAGCTCACACATGGATATATTGCGCCCCAGCTCACACATGGATATATTGCGCCCCAGCTCACACATGGATATATTGCGCCCCAGCTCACACATGGATATATTGCGCCCCAGCTCACATATGGATATATTGCGCCCCAGCTCACATATGGATATATTGCCCCTGACCAGCTCACAATTATATATTGCCCCCAGCAGCTCACCCATGGATATATATTGCCCCAGCTCACATATGGATATTTTGCCCCCAGACCAGCTCACACATGGCTATGCCTCAGCTCTCATGGATATTGCCTCAGCTCTCATGGATATTGCCCCCTGCTCTCATGGATATTCACCCAGCAGCTCTCATGGATATGCCCCAGCGCACATGGATATTGCCCCCAGCTCACCTCCTCCTGGCTCCTGCAGACGCCGCGTCTTCGGCTCCCTCTGAGCATCCGGCGGCGTGGAGCTTGGGCGCTCGCCTGGGGGAACCACGTGACCAGCCGTGATCTCTTGAACTCGGCTGGTCACGTGGTTCCCCCAGGCGAGCGCCCAAGCTCCATGGCTTCGGACTCTTGCAGGGAGCCGCGGCCCGGACCAAGTCATTCCCCACCCTTGATTATAAAACAACACTTTTCCTTTCCAAAAAAATTGATACGCTTTTAGACACAAAATTTTTAAAAAATTAGACCGCCAGGGAGGTTAAGGGCAAAAAAAGGGAACTCTATTTTTAGTCGCATACACCTTTTTAAAGAAATTACGGTATGTGTAATGGAGTAACTGTTAATTTGCTTTTAATTCTATATTTATCCCATATATCATATCTTGCCATTTTTCTCTATAACCACAAAACCACAAAGAGTGCACATCATTAACATGTTGTACACCTCAAAATAAAAGTTTGAAAAAAATGTGCAATTCCAAAAATGATCCAGTTAGCTCAGTAATGACCAACACATTTTATAGAAAACTATTATTATGCCATACAATTTGTAAACTGCATGGAGAGCTCTGTCAAGACGGAACAGTAAAAATACAGGGAATATATGTAATTTTTTGGAATGGCAAACACCCATCAATACAATGCATACAGTATGGATTGTTTACTTTATCCCTCTTGGTGTGAACACTTTGAAAATGAGGTTTTCTTAAATTGTTGCTGATTGTGTTTTTTGATGCCTTTTAACGCCTGGATGCTTCTGCTTATGTGGTCATTTTGCTTCAAAGAGAGAAGGGAGATCACAGCTTCTCAAAATAAATATAATGCTTTTGTTTTGTGATCAACGCATTGCTTGTAATAATAGCTCTTTTTCTTTCATATCCTAGAAAATGTTATTTTTCAAGAACCATTATATTTTTCTTTTGAAATTTTGAATCTATTTAAAACCAGCAAATAGTTTGTTTTCTGCTATCATCATTTTTCAAAATGATCCACATCATGTATGCATAGGTTTGGTATATCTATTGTACTAAGGATCGGAAAAAATGTATTTGTATTTTTGTTCTGTCCTCGACTCCGGCTCTTTCAGTGCAAGGCCTCAATAATAAACCAGCCAGTGCTGTAATGTAAGAGTTCTATATACTGTGTAAGTTAATGCATGCTGGAATGACTGGTTTCAGGCTGCTGCCAGGGTCTCTACCACATAATCCACGCGCATTCTTAATGGGATACTCCATTAATATCCCCCCTTTTTTCTTTTTTTTTTTTTTCTTTGTGTCTTTACAGCAGCATCTCCATTTCCTTGTCTGAACAGCACATCAGCAGAAGATTGTTTCTAGCCTTGTTTATTCTTATAAACAAAAAAGCTGTTATCTAAACACTGATTTGTTTTTAATTACTTTCTATATCACCGGTGGGATCCGCGATGCAGAATTGTGCTCCGAGATAATGTCATACAAGCATATATGAATAGCAGATGGCAAAGGTCAGCCATCTACTCTGTGCATTGATTATTAACCCCTTCACTGCTGAGACATTTTACATCTTAAAAAAAAAACACTTTTTTTTTTATTATTATTATTGTAATTCCTTTTTTTCTTTACTTTGAACATGGTCTGGTTTGATATCATTGGAAAGGCCATGCTCTGGCCTTTCTAATGATACCAAACATGACCCTGCTAGCTGCTAACAATCGGGAGATATCGGGCTTCAAAGGAACCCCCTATCTCCACCCTATCTTTCCTTAGGAGTCAATGAGGATGTTCCCCACACGTCCTCAGCAGTGAAAGGGTTAAAGAAACACTCTACTGAAAAGTGGAGTGTCCCTTTTTATTGCCCTGAAATAATTGGCAGACGTTGCTGAAAAACTCTGCCCAATTATTTTGGGCTTTCCTGCATAATTTGCGCTACTTGTGCAGGGTAGGGAAAGCCGATAACGCACTGCAGCAGGAGTGTGAACTTTACATACGCAAATCCCGTAGTGCTTGTGCAGATCTGTGGATTGAAGTTGCACGCATGCGCAGCTCTGATCCATCGCGGCCTCTCTGAGATGGTGACGTCGGCACTGACCCTACGTGCCGATGTCATTAGGAACGAGATATTAACTGGCAGCTGAGAAATTAAAATTTCCGTGATGCTGGGTTGGGTGGAGGAAACTCCTCCACTTCAGTATTTTATCAAAAATGGGGGGGGGGAGAAGGGGGGGTTACTCCTCACTTCCTGACCATTTAAAAAAATTATAAAGTGATCAGGATGTGTTCCTTTAAACTGTATAGAGTAATATAAATCACAGCCTGGATAGCAAATAGACACGAATAAACCTATTCAAAGTGCTTTATGTATGCTGAAAGATATATCTCTGGATGTGCTCCCATGACTCCTTATGCTTGCATAATTCAATACACTGAATATCGGGTCCTTAAGGCATATCCCAGGGTGTCTGCAGGGATAAAAGCTAGAAACCACTTGTAACCTTGGCTATATATTAATTTGATATGCCAAATCCATTGGTTCGGAATAAATGTATATATTGATGGTTACATTCCCTTTAAATATATTCACGTACTATCCTTTTGCCTTTTTAAATGGGATTTGGTTGGATGCAATATGATTTAATGCACAGTCTCCCATAGATCGCACTGGCATTGGTCACGAAGAAATGAAGAAAAGGAAAGCGGCTGAAGATCTGGAAAATTATCGAAGAAAAATGCGCATGAGCAAGCAGGTTGAAGCGCAGGCGGCGACTGATTTCAGGTATGGGTCTCTACATTACTTTGTTTGGAGACCTTTGCTTCTCTGACACTGAAAAAAAGCACGAGTTGATTTTTGTTTTTTCCCACCCGCCTTGTAGTGTACTCTTCATTCAAACCTGGCATTGCTCCTTACTTGGTGAAAGAGAAGATGGTCTTTATTTCATTCTGCACATTTCATGTTCCCAATGTACACATTAGCTTAGATTATATTGCTCACATTAAAATGGGGACACTAACTAGGAAAATATTTGCCCTCATGTTTCTCCGTAGCGTCCCTATTCCAGAGTAAGATTTCGGGGCACATGCTACTTTAGCACCTCTCCCCAGAACTATGCGCTACCCCTGGGGATACTCTCAGTAGCACTTCCACGCCGGCGTGAGTGTCACCTCCTAGAGTCCATAGGACTCCATGGATGGTTGTGCTGTCGTGCCACGAGCCTTGCACGGTCTCGCAAGATCGCAGAGGAAGACTGGGGACTATTTGTCCCCAGTCTCACTCTGCTCCCGAAGGCAAAAGGCTCCGGACCGGGCATCTGTTCCCGCCGCGGGATGGGAATCGAGTATCAGATTTATGGGGGGGGGGGGGCGTTAAAGCTGGTGCTAAATGATTCTGCAAAAGCGGAATCTTTTATCACTCGGTAAAAATGTGTTTAGCCACCGGTGCTAATTAGTGCTAGGACTTTAGTACCTCAACTATCCTAATGCTAATTACTGATTGGGCTCCCCATGTTAAGTATAGGAAGTGCAAAGTACACTAAGCTAGCGCAATCACGAATACACAGATGGATTTTTACAGGGTTTAGCGTTAGGAAGGGTATTCTTGGGGGCATGCGTTTAAAGTCCCTTATCCTGATGTTAACTCTTACATATACGAACGCTACAGTTGGCGTTCGGTATATAATCTAGCCCATTTATATAAGTTCTAAGGAGATCTGTACAGGCTGAGGATTAATGCAGATAGTGTATGAGAATAGGTTTTAAAAGGCCTGAAGTGTGGCATTTATAAAATAAACTGCGGTCTGAAAATCGAGATGTTGTTAATCAAATGTAGGAAAAGCTCTTGTCCTTAGAAATATCTTTTTGATCAGCTACAATATAATCCCTTGTAAATGTACAGAAAAGGTCTTCTGGCCCATGAAGCCAAGCTCCATTAGGAAATGCGTAGCTTTTAATGTTGAACGACCGAGTTCTTTCTTTTTTGCAATATTACCTTTTGATGCTTGTATTATGTGCGGTAAAGAGTGGAATACATTGCTAAGGGATTGTGGATGAGCGTAAGAATGAGTATAAAGGTAACTGTATATTTATTTTCAGGATAATATGTGCATGTTCTGGAAGACAGTGAGATTAGAAGAGAAGTCCCTAAATATTATTCCCCTGATGATCGAATAATCTGACCTCTTAAAGGGCCATTTTTGTAGTGCCAAATTGTTTTTCTAAATATTTTTTTTTTTTTTTTTTTATAGTACCATTTATATCCTCATCCTCTTGAAAGGGAAACTCTGGGATTAAAATGGAAAGAGAGGGAGGCATTAAAATGTAAAGACCACTTAAGTCCACCTTACCTTGGCTCTTGCTTTGGGTCCTGTTGATGCCTGTGAGTTTTTAGTGTGGGAGATTTATTCTGCTTTCATTCTTTCAAAAATCTTTTGTGTTCCACAAATGCTCGGCTAATAGAAAAGGTGAGCAAAGTTGTCATAATGTAAAATTTATAGCGCAGATACATTTCCTTGTGACCATTATTGATAATTTATTGCATAAAAACTAATATACGTTGACGGCACCATTTAAAAATTTATTATCATTATTCCCAGCGTACAAGTTGTAAACTGCAGGAGAATGATGAAACGCGGTGGATTTACACATCCTTTGGAAGGCACAAAATTGGCTATAAAAACAGTCTGACGTTTGACAGTAAATGCGTTATTTACTGAATTGTCCCCATGGTAAATCGCACATGTGCACAAGGTTCCCAGACAACTGAAGGTGAACAGTTTGGAGCTTTTGTGTTTTTATATTATTTCAGTTTTATATTATTTCCGTATTTCAAGCTTGATATCTTTCATGGCAACAGCCTTTATTGAATCCCAACACACCATCAGCCTTGATATTCAACAAGACGGATGACTGTAATTTGTTTAAACTTGTAGGAAAAGCTGAGGTTATTGTAACATTTATACAACCTTTTACTAAAGGAGCCCTCAAGGCAGGAGAAAGAACCTACATTTATAATTCGAGAGGTAGGTATTTCATTTAAAACACATACAGAGCACAACAAAAAAAGATTAAGAATACGCTGACCTTCAAAATCCCTCCATTGGATGCAAGTCACAAGGGTTTGCTTCCATTTTTTTATTTTATTGGAATAAAACACATGTCCCACATCCTTTGCTTTAAGTCTGAGGGTTAAAAAATTAGGGGATTTTGGTTGTGAAGTAAAGTCAGAAATTATATTTCATCTGTGAAAAAGGGTCTTTTATCAGATTATATTGATATCCTAGGGACAAATGTCGTGTGTCAGATTATTGGATTTCATTTATTTATTATTTTGAGAAAGGCTTTATCCAGGAAGGATACGTTGAGATTTCTCTCGTTTTCAAGTATGTCCTGGGAGGCGAGTCTGTACCATTCCAAGGACACTTACTAGAGAGGTGCTCTGGCCAGGATTCAAACCTGTGTCTCCACGGTTACAGAGAGTGATGTTACCTCTACTCCATCCATGTATGTGCTTTAGCAGCCTGTGATCCAAGGAGAAACCTAATTACTTTAACTCAAAATATTCACCCTTTTTTTTTTTTTTTTTCTGTGTCACAATTGTAAATGAGTTAATTTTTTTTCCATTTGCATCAGCTGCAGTAGAACTACCTGGATAGGCAATTCACCCGTTCTACTGCTGAAATGGGTGGTTAATGAAGATCTCTAGTAATTTGATTATTCAACTTGGAGCTGTATCTGATTATTTGACTATTTATGGTGAATAAGAACTATTTGAAAACTGAGCTAATATTTGTTACTGCACATGTAGCCCTGAGAGCAGAATATGCTTGAGCATATAATTAGTAACCTTTCCGTGCAGCGTGAGCAAAGTGTAACAATCCATCCTCTTGCATATAACAAATGCAGATTGTGGAATTTTGTGATATGAATAGATGGATGAACGTTGCTTATTTTACCTTAAAGGGATACTCTAGGCAACATGACCACCTAAGTATGCCCTTTTCTTTCCTCACCCTTCCGCTGAGCCGATCGGCTGAAACAGCTGAGAGACGCGGGGGACTTTCCTCCGCCCTCCCAGCTGTCAGTCAGCAGAGCGGGATTTGTATTTCCCGCTTCTGCCGAGTATTGCCGAGTAGGAGACGTCATCACGCTTTCAGCGCGATGACGTCTCCAACTCGCCGCAGTAGCTGGCGGGAGCGAGCCGTCGGCAAGTCAGCGGCTGTGATTAGTGTAGCGCGCATCCTCTTGCGCGTAACACTAATCAAAGCAGGTGGAGCTGTCAAACCTCCGGTTTCAGAAAGCTTGAAGTGAAAGAGGGAGGTGCGGGATTAGAAAAAAAACATCTTGTGAAAATGCCTCCGTTTTAAGGTAAGCAGAACATTAAAAAAAAAAAAAATGTAGAACGACTAGGTAGGGCAGTAGCATTTCTATAATGCAAAAAGGGGTGGTGTCATTTTCTGCATAGAGTGTTCCTTTAACTATGCAATGTTTGATTAATGAGTTTTTTTTGTGCACAGTAGGGATTTTATGTTGTTTTTTTCAACCTTTTTTCTTTCTTTTATGATTTTATATTTGTGCTTTTAAATATAAGCAGGATAACCGTAAATATACAGTTGTGTTCAAAATTATTCAACCCCCACTGAAATTGAGTGTTTTGGCCAGTTTGACATTGATTTTGATCATTCAGTCATCTTGCTTACAATTAAATCAAAGAGGCACGTGTAGGTCAGACAAATATAACATAACATTTATAATGAAATAACCACAAATGTCTTTTCTGTGCTCACATCATTATCAGTTTTATTCAACCCCCAAGTGACATTCAATCTTAGTACTTAGTACAACATCCTTTTACAGTTATAACAGCTTTTAAACGTGAAGCATAGCTTGACACAAGTGTCTTGCATCGATCTACGGGTATCTTCGCCCATTCGTCAGGGGCAAAAGCCTCCAGTTCAGTCACATTCTTAGGCTTGCGCACTGCAACTGCTTTCTTTAAGTCAGGTGACTGCGATGGCCACTCCAAAATGTTCCAGCCTTTAATCTGCAACCATGCTCTAGTGGACTTGGAGGTATGCTTTGGATCATTGTCCTGTTGAAAGGTCCAACGTCTCCCAAGCCACAGGTTTGTGACAGACTGCATCACATTGTCATCCTGTACTGGTTTGTAAAATGTTGTTCAATGTATTGTAACCCTGTCTATATTGTGCCCAATGTACAGCGCTGCGGAATATGCTGGCGCTATATAAATAGTAATAATAATAATGTATATATGTGACTGCCTGCCCGCCGCTATTTGTGATATGATTTTAGCACCCTTATTGGCTTTATGTTCCTGTCCGAGAGCTAGCAGAGGGTACGCCTGCCATAGGTAATATACTTCTATCTACCTCTGGCCACATTTCACTATTTTAGCATTACATATAATATAAATTTGCTGACCGTGTATAAGCGGTTGCTTTCTGTACACTGATAAAACAAATCGTTTTTTCATTGGAGTTCTGCTTTTCTTTTTGTTAGGATGAGGATGAGAAGTAAAAAAGAGGAGTTAAAGCTGGAAGGTGACCTTAGAAGGAGCCAGAGAGCATGCCTGCAGCTAGATGAACAGAAGGTAAGATAATGATTGCCGTAATGTAAATTGCTTTTCCTGCAATTCACCATGTTGGTATGTATCATGAGGATTCAAGGATGCGGGGATCTTTGCAGTTCTATGACTTCTGTTTTATTGCAGAAGAAATGAAACATACTTTGTGTCTTTGAGTCATTGAACAATTCAGGTCCTCAACACTAAACTTGTTACCACCAGCTGACCTGGTTAAATGCGTGGAATAATATGGGGCAACCTTCAAATACCCAAAGTTGTTTCATTTATTCATTTTTTCCTTTAAAATATTGTTATATTCCACATATCGGACATATCCTGTAGCATGTAAAACACCAGAATTAGATTTATTAATCCATGGAACTTCTGTGGTTTCCATTCCTTCATTTCCATTTGTTCCCAGCATTTATTTTAACTGTTATCCTGCTAATCACCTTAATTATTTGTTCATGCAAAGCTTGATGATGACAATGTTGGTATAGGCCTCTGGCCAATTGATGATATATACTGTGTATGTATATATATATATATATATTTGCATAACCTCTTAATGACAAAGACCTACTGGTATGTTGCAGGTTAGCTCGTATTAACAACCCATGACATACCAGTACGGTAGAGCAGAGTGACAAGATCAGTATTTTTAAAAGCTCACCTTGTTAGATCTCTCTGCATGCACTTCAGTGTTCATACGCTAAGGTTGCGTACTCTTCCTGAAATGTTATTTGGAGGTTAGTTTAGGATTTAGTTGTTAAATATATTTTTTTAATTTTATGTGGTTTTGATAATGAATAAGCAGGTATGTATACATTTAGGGTACTACATGAAAGTCCTGTCAAATAAAAAAGTATATACATACATTTTTAATTTGTATAAACACGGGTGGGTACACCAAAAGCATAAGGGAGAAATCACCATTAGAAAAAAAGATCACGGCAAACTAAACAATTGCTTCTGTCAATTTTCGTCGCTAAAGAAAATTAATGGATTAAATGTAGACTAAGGGACTAAATATATTTTAACAACTGTAGTAAGAACAAAGGTCTCTTTATGGGCCGTCCTCCTCATTTGTTACATACAGTTGCAAGAAAAAGTATGTGAACCCTTTGGGATTACGTGGAGTTTTGTATGAATTGGTCATAAAATGTGCTCTGATCGTCATCTAAGTCAGTGGTCCCCAACCCTGGTCCTCAGGGCCCACTAACAGGCCAGATTTTGCAGATCACCATGGGGAAAAGCAGACTGAATCCTGCAATCACTGAGCAGCAAATCATAACACCTGTGCTGTGCTTCAGATATCTGGCAAACCTGGCCTGTTAGTGGGCCCTGAGGACCAGGGTTGGGGACCACTGATCTAAGTCACAACAATTTGAAAAACACAGTCTGCTTAAAATAATACAACACAAACATTATATGTTTTCATGTTTTTATTGAACAGAACAAGTAAACATTCACAGTAGGGTAAAAATTTTTTTATTTAGGGTGGAAAAAGTATGTGAACCCCTAGCCTAATGTCTTCTCCAAGAGCTAATTGGCGCCAGGAGTGAGCCAACCTTGAGTCCAATCAGTGTGATATTATTGGATGTGTTGCTGGAATCTGTTCTGCCCTTTAAAAACACACACCAGTTTTGGGTTTAGGCTAGGGTCAGACTGAGGCAGTGCGAACGCGCGTGCAGCCGCACTTAATCACGGCCGCACTAGCAGCAGATGCCGGGCAATGACGGCCAATATACGAAGTACGGTCGCACAAAAGTCCGGCTGCGCAACGCAAGTGGAAAATGAACGCATTTTTTCGAGAACGTGAAACCGCAGGTACTGACGTACAGAGTGCGCTGCGTCTGCTAGCGGCATGTGTGCGTGATTAGGAGACGTCAGACGCTGCTAATGTCCGGCCAACATAACGTCCAGACACAAAAAGAGTTTTATTGATGATCCGTACAAAATCACGGACGAAAATGCGCATAGTATGACCACTATCACGTATTCTGTGAAAAAATGCGTCCATTCGTTCGAACGCACTTTTTCACAGACAACATAAAAATGCGTTCGTCTGACCCTAGCCTTACTGGTTTCAAGAAGCACTGCCTGATGTGAACCATGCCTCGCAGAAAAGAGCTCTCAGAAGCCCTACAATCAAGAATTGTTGACTTGCATGAAGCTGGAAAGGGTTACAAAAGTATCTCCAAAAGCCTTGATGTTCATGTGTCCACGGTAAGACAGACTGTCTTCAAATGGAGAAAGTTCAGCACTGTTGCTACTCTCCCTAGGCGTGGTCGTCCTATAAAGATGACTGCAAGAGCACAGCGCAGAATGCTTAATGAGGTAAAGAAGAATCCTAGAGTGTCAGCTACAGACTTAGAGAAATCTCTGGCACATGCTAACATTTTTGTTGACACATCTACAATAAGGAAAACAGTAAACAAGAATGGAGTACATGGGAGGACACCACTGAGGAAGCCATTGCTGTCCAAAAAGAATATGTCAGCACGTTTGAATCTTGTTTTACTTATTGTAGATGTGTCCACAAAAATGTTAGCATGTGCCAGAGATTTCTGTAAGTCTTTAGCTGACACTCTAGGTTTCTTCTTTGCCTCATTAAGCATTCTGCGCTGTGCTCTTGCAGTCATCTTTACAGGACGACCACGCCTAGGGAGAGTAGCAACCGTGCTGAACTTTCTCCATTTGTAGACAGTCTGTCTTATCGTGGACACATGAAAATCAAGGCTTTTGGAGATACTTTGGTTCTGGCACAATAGGACCCATATGCAAAATGATTGCAACCTCACCAGGTATTGAATACATGTGTGGCACAATAACCGCAGTGTACTAGCTTACATTAGAGTGAGAGGAGAGTGAGAGCTGTGATTAATTTCCTGAGGCATAAAAAAAAAAAAAAAAAATATATATATATATATATATATATATATAGTAATTGAAGAAGGAACGGCGGCACTCCAGGACAGTAAAAAATCCAAGCGTTTTTATTCCAAAAGTAATCAACGTTTCAGCCCCAAACCGGGGCTTTCATCAGGATATAAACACAACACCAAAATAAACAATATTTATAGATATCGCCATGCTTACCACTCCCTCTAGGACGGCGTTCCCGAGTATCCAATGCGCAGGCGCCAAGATTGGATACTCGGGAACGCCGTCCTAGAGGGAGTGGTAAGCATGGCGATATCTATAAATATTGTTTATTTTGGTGTTGTGTTTATATCCTGATGAAAGCCCCGGTTTGGGGCTGAAACGTTGATTACTTTTGGAATAAAAACGCTTGGATTTTTTACTGTCCTGGAGTGCCGCTGTTCCTTCTTCAATTACTACCTATCCTTTAGCCTAAATTCGGCAGGCACCGGGCACAAGGGAAACTCGGAAGCTGGAGTGCTCAGTTCGTGTACTTTCTATATATATATATATATATATATATATATTTTAAAAATTGTTTTATTTTCATGTAGGGAGTGCAAACACCCAGAGAGGGATGGTACTGGCCTTCAACTGGTCCTCAAGAGGAGGAGGAAGAGGACGAAGAAGTAGAGGAAGATGATGACCCAGGCGAAGAGCTGAGTGTGAGTTGTAAACTGATGATAACATAAGGTTGAGTCTTGCTGTTAATGAATCACAGGTTTACTGTTGTTGGTGTAATATTTGCATATGTACTGTATATTCTAACCAATCATATGTCAGCAGTGGTTTATTTGAGTTTTGTGCTGCCCTAGGCCTGATTAAACTCGTGCACCCCTAATTTAAATTTGACACACCCTTTCCTGTCAAAGTCACACCTCTTCCTGGTTAAACCCTGCCCTTCCTCTTTAGGCTTCACCTTTTACGCTTTGAGCGCATCACAGAGCTGCACAGCAATAAAACCCACAGAAATATGCACGGTGTATGAGCGTATCACAGCGCTGCACAGCAATAAAACCCACCTGCCCCCAGTTCAGCTCATATGGATATATTTGCCCCCAGCTCACATGGATTTATATTTGCCCCCAGCTCACATGGATTTATATTTGCCCCCAGCTCACATGGATTTATATTTGCCCCCAGCTCACATGGATATATATTTGCCCCCAGCTCACATGGATATATATTTGCCCCCAGCTCACATGGATATATATTTGCCCCCAGCTCACATGGATATATATTTGCCCCCAGCTCACATGGATACATATTTGCCCCAGCTCACCTCTCCTGTCTGGTCTGCTCTGCCAGGCCCCTCCGAGGCATTGCCGGCAGCCGCGTGCTTTTCCTCCTACGAGCAGCCGCCAGCATAAAGCTCTCAGCTTTCAGTTGTTAGCTTTTTTTTTATTTTTATCTCGCAGCCTCTCTGTGAGAAACGGTTATTCTGCAGCCCTGTTGTATTTTAATCAGCACCACACTTATACTCAATTGTGCATCCGAGTGTCATTGGTACAAACGCTTCAGCGGCACGAAACCTAAACATCAACATAAACAGTTGGTGAGTTTAAATTCCACCTTTTTGTGAAGTACTTTGCTGATCCATACAATTGAAAATGGGAGTTATTCCCAGTCACAGTTGATTTGTCCATCATGTGACTTCAGTATGTGGAACTGGGAAGTGAAAGAGCCGAGAGCCATCCTGCAGGACAACCCACATCTCAGTCTGAGTGTCTGATTGTGAGCACACTGTCAAGTCACTGCATGGACGCCACCTCCGAAGGTCAATCACGCAATCCTGCACAATGGCCCCTAGTTGTGTACACTGGGAGGGAAACGTAGGCACCAGACACTGTATCAAGGGAAGATCTTGCATTGACCTTTAAGACCAATTTGATCTCCTTCCCATGATTGGATATGCAGCCTAGTGCACCTGGTTAACACAGGTGCGTTTTAAGAGGTATGTGATGAGAATAAGCCTGCTTCTAGCAGGGCAAGTGAAATGTTTGACTTGACTTTTTTCTTTTATTTATTAGACAATGTTTGTTTTATTACTATGTGCAACATGACTTAATATTGTGAAGAGGTAGATCACCTCATCCAATGATACCTTTCTGCATCAGCATCTGCTATGCTTTTTCCAACCAAGCACCCATTGCAGAATTTTAAGCAAGACCAGACAAGCAATGTTTTTTTTTCCTCATTTGTAATTGCTAGACTCAATCTTGCAGTGTTCTTTTTATTCTTTGAATTTACCTTTTTTATTGATGAATTCCCTTTTGCTGGTATTTCCCTTATTTATATTATGATTTGGTCACCACCACTTTCTTGCAGGTTTAGTTTCTTAACAGAATTGTTTTTTCTGTTTAAGTTTAAAAAGAAAAAATATATATATATATATCTAGTGATTTTTTTTTTTTTTTTTTCCCCCCCTCGCTTTTCTTCACCTCTACTTATACACATTCCAATTAATTTGCTTTATACAGCGCTCAATTTGCTCTATAAGTAAGTCAACCTTACATTTTAATTATCTCACCATTTGAGCTTTCTCTCAATCAATAATTGAACCAATTAATTAATCACAAGGGCAGCAGAGAGAGACTGGCCAATGTGAAGTGTAGCGTCAAGGATTCACTCACAACATATATTTTTCTAAACGTTTTTCTCTCAAATATTATTAGTCATCACCCTTGCATTTTAAAGGTATATTCTAGGGTCAAAATGGGGAGGGGGGGGGGGTTAAGCATTAGCCACTCCCGGCCCCATCTGTATTCTCCCCACACTACCATTAAACACTTAAAATAGCTTTAAAATGTACCTTTAAATCAAGGGCTGTGTTCCATTGACACTTGTCTGAATGAGACATTCGGCAGGCTTCTGGGTCTCAATCCATTTGGGGGATTGATGCTTGCTGATTTCTGCTTCTGGCCACCACTAAAGCCTTGCTCTCGAGATTTGAATTAGCTGGCCAAAACACCCCTCTCCCAAAGGGAAAGAATGAATGGTGGCGGCTGTTGGTCACTGAGAAAAAGAGGTCGAGCAATGGCACGTGTGGCCTGCTCTATTGTGTGGCCCGCTCAGGTCAAGGCTTTAGCTCATTACAGGCACAACTGCTCCATAGAGCTTTTTATCAACAGCAGTAGGTGATGTGTGAGAGGCTGAACCCGATGGACACATGCCTTTTTTCAGCCTATGTAACTATATACAAATCAGACTGCAATCACCCAGACAGGGTGGCCAGTACTGAATGCCAAGGATGTAATCCCTGCACGAGAGATGCAGCAACCCCCGATGATTGTTGGGTCACTGAGACCACACAGTGAAAGGCCACACTTCCTACAATGTCCCTTTTAAACTAGGTGTTACATATTGGGGTGGTTCAGTCTCCGATTGATGTTGTACTTGAACGTTGTGCTCCTGTTTTTTTACCCATAACAGGTTATGCACTGTTCCGCAGTTCAGGATATATGTTTTATGAATTGCTTAATTGGATACTATAAGGTTAAAAGATGGGGGAGGGGATACATATTATTGTCTTCTGGCCCTCTCTACACTCCCCTCCAAAGGCTTTAAATGCTGGAAGGCTTTGATACCATAGAATAAGGCTAGTTCTCAAAGGTCTCCAAGCCCTGAAACCTGAGATCATTGCTTCCTGAGCAGGAGTGAGCCTTTGTATTTAGATGCCTGAATCAGCCTTCCGACCAACCCACCATCCCCATCAGAGGGGGAGCAGTAGCAGGGATTTCACAGCTGTGTGACCCTTCTTATAAGTCGTATTACACTGTGTAGTATGCCCCTGTAATGCTTCATTCAGTGGAGGCTCATCCATTAGGGAAACTGGGGCAGTGCCCCACCAATTTTTTGCCACAAAAAAAATTAAGAAGCAAAGTAAAAATAATTTGTATGTAATGAAGATTTTCTTTTATTAGTATTTACATTTTTTCCTGTTGAGGTCTAGATAAGGGAGGAAAGCTGTTTATATTTTTTTACACCTAGATCTGTTGGTAGTGCCCTAGATCAGTGTTTCTCAAGTGGTGGGTCGTGACCCAAAAGTGGGTCGCGACCAGGGGTAGACTGGGTCGCGGGGCAAGTGCCCACAGGCCTCTCTAATGCCTGGGACCTGCTGATGCATCTTACCTGCGGCGTCCCAGGCGGCACGGCTACCTCTGAATGTTCCCAGGCGCCACTTGGGACCCGCTGCATCAGGTAAAATACTCTGTAATGGCAAGGTGGGGGGGAGAGCATCTGTAATGAGAAGGTGTGGGGTGGGACTCAGTGACTGGTGACATGCTCTGTACACCCAACACCAGGAGCCACTGTGCACAATGCACATCTCAGTGAAGCAAAGTATATTTATATAGGCCAGCCTCCCATGGAGGCGTTTTTTGAATGGCTTGGACCAATCGTGCTTTCCCATTGGTCCAAGCTATTCCATTGCTCTTCAGTGTCTCTCTGAGGCACTGAAGAGCGTAGGTTCAGGAAGCAGGCAGCACCAGACGCGCGCTGCAGACTTCTCAATCTCTTGGCCAGCTTGAGTTTATGTGATTAGTGTAGCGTTCAGCTACGGAAATTGTGCAGGCTCAGGGAGGGCAGGCTGCAGCTAAAAAACAATGTACAAAGCGGCAGAGATGGACGGCGGGGGAGCGTAGAGCAGGTTAGTTTGCAAAGTTTTTTTTATAATATTTTATTACTCATTCAGTAGTGATTTAAATTAGAGTTGCTTTGTCTACCATCACCCCACACTTTGAGACACTTATTTACAGCAAGAAGCATCCCCAGTTTTCCAATAAGTTCTAATTAATTTCATATGTTTCAATTACAGTTTATTTTATTGGGTTTTTGCCTCAGCAGCACTTTCGTTTTCATTAGTTTTGTGATTACTGCACTATCCTTTTTGGAAAGAATCACTGTTTGTTTACAAAATTATTTCAAAAGTGAATACATTGTAGAATGTTGCACGCGTTGTTTTGTGGAATAAATTATAATGTTTCAGAAATTCAATTATTTTTGGGTCGGGACTTAATCACCATGGGACAATTGTGGGTCCTGAGTGTCTATAGGTTGAGAACCACTGCCCTAGATGACATCTGAACATGTCCCATATGGACATTTTTACGCCGTGTTCTGCCTGGGGGCTTTCGGCACATGCTCTATAGAGCTGAATAGGAGGGTTCTGCCCCCCCCTGCCATTAAAGTACCATAAGGATGTTTTAGTAAAATGTCCTGTGGTTATGCTGGCCACTCTCTACGTCATGGCCACAAACCGTAAAACCCCACTGCAGGGAAGGAGGAGTGTCCAAAGCGGAGGAAGCCGCGTGGCACCCGATTGGAGCAGGTAAGTTGTATTCTTTCCCCTGTCACTGATAAACTCCTATTCTCAACAGATCCATAGGTTTATTCACATGGAGAAAAAAATATGCAGTCTAAAACTAATAATGCATGTTTTTTCCACTGTGGAGCAGACAGTCCTATTTGATCTGTAAAGGGCCCAAAATGGCAAAAGCACAGCCTGCTGTTATCTCCTCTGCTTGGACTAGCATCCCTTCACCTCTGTTCTGTCACCTGTCAGAACAAGAAAGGGATTGCCTGAAGTACCTCCAGAGATTTGTGTGTCTTGTGACCTCCTTTGAGGCATTTCTGAGGGAGGACGGCAGCCGCACTAGCCCTGACTGGTCTGTGTGAGCTGGCCACGACCTGTTCAGAAGGTCCTGTGACCGGCTGCACCCTATTTCCTGGGAGGCTTAGAACTCATGTGTCCCAGTCTCTCCCTCAGTGTGTATTGTGGTCGAGCGACTGTCTCACACAGCCCCTCTTCTCTGTATAAAGTGCATTGTGCACACGGAGGGAGCTGACGGGATGAGTAATTTGTATAGTCCCCCTCCTTCTTACACACACACTCACACACCTGGCCAGCTCAGAGGGGTCAGGTAATAGGGGGGGTTCGTTCACAGAATACAGGCTCAGCAAACGACTCTGTAATGTTTAACCCTTCCAATGCAATGGATGCTGCTTCGTGTGGTGTTTAACCATCCCTCCTGCTGCTCTGGCAAACGATCTAGTATTAGTGTGTGTGTGTGTGTGTGTGTGTGTGTGTTGTTTCTTTGTGGTGAATGTGTAATTGTATACATACAATCTATACCTCCCAAAGAAAGAGGCGCATCCAGGAGACTTGTTTATAAACAATAAATTTAATCCATTTTAGGAAAAAAGACAAACCGGTCGATGTTTCAGTCCTGTTCTGGACTTTTATCCAGACCTAAGTACAAAAACAATTAATACAGACTTGCATTGGCTGCTATCGGTGTGTATCACGTCGAGCCTGACGCCTTAACCATGGAAGCAATACAGCGATGTAATACAGAAATCAGACATTTAGGCTAATGTCAGACGAACGCAATCTGAGCGCATGCACAACGGACAGACGACTGACGGAAGATACTGTGGATCCCACGCAATCCATTTTTCTTGAGGGACGTAGAATTATGGGAAATAAAATTTATATGAAAAATGATAAAGATATGAAAAGCCATTTTGTGCGTCAAGGTGCTGGACGTCGCAAATGTGCTGCGTCTGACATCTCATCGCTCACACAGAACGCTGCGCGGACGTGGCGCACTCTGCGTGTCCGTCTAGCGGTTTTATGTTCTTGCCTAACTTGCGTCCGTGTGCCACGTGCGTTGTGCGTGGGTCTCTATTGCTCATGTCTGCCCTATATAACAGCTAAGAGTGGCTCTAGTGAGCCTTGGCTCTTGTGACATCCCCAAGTGGCATCCTAAGTGGACGTTCAGAGTTGATTCCTGGAGTTTTATCCAAGATCCCCTATGCCATCCACCATCACGATCCCTAATTCCTGTGTCTCCTCTCTCCACAAGTAGGACATTATCACCCATTATCCAGCTTTGGCTTTAATTACCACCTCTACGCTGATGACACTCAGATCTACCTCTCTACCCCTGATCTCTCTCCCCTGTCCTCTCAAAAGTCAGTGACTGTTTATCTGGCATCTCCTCCTGGATGGCCTCCCACCACCTAAAGATCAACATGTCAAAGACTGAACTCCTACTTATTCCTCCCTCCAATGCCTCCCCACCTCCTGACTTCTCTATCACGGTGGAGGGTATCACTATCTCCCCATCAAACCAAGTTCGCTGCCTTGGAGTTACACTTGACTCTGCTCTTTCCTTCATCCCCCACATCAAGTCTCTTTCCTCCTCCTGTCGATAAAAACTGCGTAATATTTCCAGAATTCGGCCATTTCTTACCGCTGTCACCACAAAGCAACTCATACACGCCCTGGTAATCTCCCGACTCGACTATTGCAATAATCTCTTATCTGGCCTCCCTCTGTCCCGCCTCTCCCCCCTACAATCCATCCTGAACGCCTCCGCCAGGCTAATTCACCTCACCCGCCGCTCTGTCTCTGCCGCTCCCCTCTGCGAGTCCCTTCACTGGCTCCCCATCCACTGCAGAATTAAGTTCAAAATCCTTATCCTTACCTACAAAACCCTCACTAACTCAGCTCCCCACTACCTGTCCTCACTAATCACCAAATACACCCCAGCCCGCTCCCTAAGGTCAAACAGTGACCTGCGCCTAGCTTCTCCCCGCATCACCTCTTCCCATGATAGACTGCAGGATTTCTCACGCGCAGCCCCCACTCTCTGGAACGCTCTCTGTCAGACTTTCCCCTAACTTCTCTTCCTTCAAACGCTCCCTGAAAACATTCCTATTTAGGGAAGCCTACCACCCAACTCACTGACGCAACCATCAATCACTCTCACCTTACAGTCCTCTCCTCCTGTTTCCAACCCCAACCCTCCCAGTTTGTGAGTTCCTACAGGAATAGGGCCCTCATCTCCTCCTGTACTGTTTGTCAAATATTGTTCAATGTATTGTAACCCTGTCTATACTGTGCTTATTGTACAGCGCTGCGGAATATGCTGGCGCTTTATAAATAAATAATAATAATAATAATAATAATGATTCTATGCTACGACAGACGTTAAACTGTGCGGCAACACGGACGTGATAACTGCTTTCGTCTGCACGGGCCTTACAGGTCTATTCACTAAAGGTGAAAATCGGGAGAAGTGAACAATCTAGACCAAATAGCCGATTTGGAAAGTGAGATAAATGGGAAAATTCTAGGTCAAAAAAGTCAAACCAGAAAAATTCTCCCATTTATCTCTGTTTCCAAATCTGCTATTTGGTCTAGATTGTTCACTTCTCCTGCCAATTCTCCAGAGTTTCACCTTTAGTGAATGTGACTGACGCCGCTACTCGGAGGGAGTAGATCCGCCTTAGGTGCCGGGGTTGCTCTGCAGTGAGCAGCGTTAGCGAGCCGGCGTTAGGTTCCTTGCTGGAATATATCGAGTCAGCAAGGATGAAATACCTAGCAGATAGTCCCTCTTCCCAAATCCTCTTCGAGACGCAGTATAGGTTAAGCAAGACAAGTTGGTTTATTGTAAAACCGCACTTACACGGTCCATTTATATGGTACAGTCCCATTGTTCTCTCCCATGCCCGCCTCCAGACACCCCGGCGTCAGTTCTGCCACTGCCTCTAGCCCGAGCCCTTATTGTATGTTTAACAGGGTCCCAGCTCTTGGTGCCACACTGTCTGGCCCGCCCTGGGCTGCTCCCCGCCTGGGAAATTCCACCCCATGGAGTGCGAGCTCTGACTCCGGCGCCAGATCTCCTCTGCGGCTGGGAAACCCTACCTGAGTCAAGCGGCTGATTGGGGGATGATCTCGGTGGCGCTGGTCTCTAGAACTCACCCCACAGTGGCACCATGTTCCCAGGGCCCCTCTGCCCAAAAAGCACTCCGGTGGCAGGAACAGGGGCTGAGCGGTGCAGGGTGCAAGGCATGTCGGCTGTGCTTGGTTTCGGCCGGCGGCAGCTGCAGCAGGGTTGGGCTGGGCAGATAAACCACGATGGCGGGGCAAGGCAGATTTGGCAATGAACCTACTAACCATCAGGATCACACAAGCACAATTTGTACAAACGAATTCCAACCCTGAACCAACGAACCTCTAACCTTTTAGGTGCTAATAAATTGAAAGCGATGGATGTTCTGTCACAAGCTCCATAGCCATAGCCACTCTGTTTTGGGACCGTCAGATGGAGAGGTTCCCAATGGCGCTTCCTCTTCAAACTCACCCCACACCAGGCAACGCTCCCTGGAGACCTAATGTCCAAAAAGCGCCGTGGTGGATGCAAAGGGGGCTCCAGGGCAAGCTGTTGAACAGGAGTAGGGTTTTGGTAGCTTGCCAGCTGTAATTCGCGATCTCCTGGGGAGCCTCCTGCCTTACAAAATATGAGGCAAGCTGGAGTACACTTTGCAGGAACACTAGTAACATATTTCGTTTGTACAGTTGGCACTGGTACAAGCTGGACACAAAGGGGAACAAGTTATTAATCAGCACAGGAGATATACAGACAAATTGCAGCTGGGCTGTGTCAGTTACTGATACATTGTAGCAAGCATGTACTGGTGGTGCAGGGGAAAACCATGATTAAATATAAGTCTAGCAACAGTTATACACTAAATCTAACAGTGGAATTTGTTCATATAAATAAAGGGTAAACGAAATATAACAAAATAGGAATGAAATTAAACTAAATAAGTCCAGTGGCGGCCGATCTGTCACAGTGAATAGACCTGATAGTGAAAGTAAAGGGAAAAAAGTGTATAAGCGTATCACAGAGCTCCACACATACAGCACATATCACTGAGATGCACAGCAATAAACATCACAGTAATGGGTGGAGTAGATGTAATATCACTGCTCTATAACCGTGGAGAGAGACTGTGCAGACACAGGTTCAATCCCGGCAAGAGCACCTCTCCAGTAAGTGTCCTTGGGCAAGACACCTAACGGTACATACTCGCCACCCAGGACATACTTGGAAACGAGAGAAATCTCAATGTATCCTTCCTGGTAAAATACTTTCTAAAAAAAAATGTCCTGTGTGTATGATCATATTGGGTGGTGCCTAACAAAGGTGTGTGTCCAGCCCCCCATTCCAGTTTTAAACTTCGCCATCCGCCACTGACTTTATTACCTGTTGCATCCATTTCCCTTGAGATATTGTTGGATAGAAGCACAATGCAATGTGTTTGCAGTTAATGCTATTTCTTACATCCCTACTCTGTGTATTTCTTGTTCCTTTTTATCCTCTAACATTTTGGGCACATTTCTTCAAATTCATAGAACATGTATATACTTTTTTCTGGGTTTTAATGTTTATAAAGCATTCATCTTGGTTGGTGTCCTCTGGTTTATCCGTCCTTGTTAGGTTATTGCAATTTTGATGAGAGGTCAATTTTAGGCTAGGGTCAGACTAGCGCACTTTAAACGTGCGTTCTGGCGCACTTAATTACGGCCGCACTAGCAGCAAATGGCGGGCAATGACGGCCAATATACGAAGTACGGTCGCACGAAAGTCCGGCTGCGCAACGCAAGTGGCAAACGAACGCATTTTGTCGAGAACGTGAAACCGCTAGTACTGACGTACAGAGTGCGCTGCGTCCGCTAGCGGCGTGTGTGCGTGATTTGGAGATGTCAGACACTGCTAATGTCCGGCCAACATAACGTCCAGATGCAAAACGGTTTTATTGATGATCCGTACAATATCACGAACGCAAATGCGCATCGTATGACCGCTATCGCGTACTCCGTGAAAAAATGCGTCCATTCGTTCGAACGCACTTTTTCACAGACAACGCGAAAAATGCGTTCGTCTGACCCTAGCCTTAGCTGTCGTCGTGTTCCAGAGTTACTCCAGCACCCGCTAAAAGGGTTATCTATGGATTACTTGGCTCATTGCGTATTGAAAAATCTTGTTCTGTAGAGCAAGGGGCGGTTCATCTACAAGGGTCTATTTTATAATGTACAGATTACCTTTGAATGTGCCTTAATTATGTGAAAATCTTTAACTGTACATGCAGTACAATTTTGTCACACTTGATTGAAAACCCACAGCCTTCCTTCTGATTGTAATGAATGTCTTTTTTAGACTATGGATAAGCTGCACATTCTGACCAGCTATTTGAGGGGAGAACATTTTTATTGCATCTGGTGTGGAACAGCCTATCAAGGTAATTGCAATGTTCTGCGGTTTCCCCCCCCCCCCCCTAATGTACTTCCATTAATGGTGTTACGAACTTTTCCTTAAAAATATATATATATTTATTTTTAAAGATGGCTTGTCTATGCTCGCTGTGCTTCAATTTATGTCACTATTACTGCAATACTAAACATATGTGCAAATCAAATCTATAATTTATAACCCCCCCCCACTTCAAAATTCCTAATTTTGAATAGTAAGAAACCTTGACTTCATTTACATTAACTTTTGTAAAATTATATTTTTAAGGAAAGCCTTGCAATTTGTGTTTGAGTGTATTGTGTCTTGGCCTATAAGTGAACAAACTTTGTTTCTTAAAAAATTAAAATTGTATGTTAAAAGTGCTCTATGGCCACTTTTTTCCCCCTGCAATAAATATACATTTTTTATTTATTTTCTCCATAGATGAAGATGATCTGTCTGGAAATTGCCCAGGGGACACATCTGAAGATCACGATTAAAGCCTGCGTTGATAAAATGTTAATAAAACTCTAAAGGGATTATTCACTAACCACAGTTCTTTCATTGTCTTCGATCCACAGTGGGTCAAGAACAATGAATTCTTTAATTGGGGAACTGCCATATTTTTGCCGGTCTTTCCACCGTTGTTTCTACCAAAGCTGTTCAGCATACTTCTCAGCAGGACTTCTGCATAAAACAGTGGGAGAAAGAGTGGTAGAAGTTCTTCAGCTCAGATCTCACTATAGTTTCCACCGAACTGTCGGTTGCAATAGTGAACATCAACAGTTATTGGATAACCCCTTTAGCATGACTGTAAATAATGAAACTTGTTATTTATGAATTTATTGAAGGTTTCAGAATATCCTTGGCAAAGTAAATCTCCTCTGCTAGTCTTCTGCAAAGTAAAATAAGGTGGTTTATATGGAGTAAGACAACCTTAATAGGACATGGCTGATCCGGAATTGCTTTTGTTTAACTAAAAAATCGTTTGCGTTGGAATTGTTTAAATTTTAACATTGGATATCTTGCAGGTGTCATCTTTGTTGTTTTGACAGCTTCTGATCATTTTTTGTGCCTCTTCGTTTATGGCAGTGTTTCCCAAACCTGTCCTCAGGACCCCCTAACAGGCCAGGTTTTCCAGATATCTGAAGCACAGCACAGGTGATATGATTTGCTGCTCAGTGATTGCAGGATTCAGTCTGCATTTCCCCAAGGTGATCTGTAAAATCTGGTCTGGTTGAGGGTCCTGAGGACAGGTTTGGGAAACACTGGTTTATGGCCTGAGATTACAGAGATACACTTATTGTTTTAACAGATTAACATTGGCACACATTGGATGATGCTCCAATATTTTTAAATGGAGTAAAGGTATTTTGAGCATTTTATTTGACTTGACTCTTTGTTTCTCTCAAATTGTTGTCTTTTTAATGTAACCATTCAATTTTTCAGTCATTATTCCGTAAAATAGCAGGAACACAATGTAGCTTGCCATGTATGTCTGACAGACCCGTGACATATGCAGGATGTGTGCCTTCGCTGCCTCTAAAGTTTAGCTCTAAGACGGGGTATTAATGATGGTAAAACTGCACATTTAAAGGTCATTCAATTGCAAAACAACATTTCCTTGTATTATAGAGCATGGAATTGCAACATGAAAGGTCCAAGGAAGTGTGTGCATGTGTTACCCTGGAAATCTGGTTAAAGATCATTTAAGCTCACTTTCTGATTGACACACAACCAATTGGTGAGTGATTGTCTATTTGCCTGCAGCAGGTATAAAGGTCTGGGGCACAGATTGTCTGTGTGGTTTTAACCTTTGTGCATTATGGTAATTGGGCTCATTTAAGGAACTGCCTACTCTGGCACCACCAATCTTGGCCTTTTTCTCAGGGGTTGCAGGGTATGACCCACTTTCTCTTATCCATTGTATGTAGATCCTTCTCAATTTGTCTACTTTATTATACAATTATACCAGGAGGGAGACCTTGTACATAGTGGTACCTGGATTTAGTAGCTGCCAAAGGGGAATGGGAGGAGTGTACTTCTCACCAGTCAGTGTTGTGGACACCTTTAACACTCTCTCACCCAAAATTGAGTCACCATGATTTAACATTGAAATGCACTCATTAGGATATGAAACCACATTTTCACATCTTCTTAAAGCAAGATTAGTGTGATCCCTGTAGAGAAAGGAAATCCTATGTTTTACCTCTCTCCAGTCACCCTTGAGATAAAACAAGCTGCAAATAGCAGCCCTACACCTCACTGTAACAAAAAGTTCAAAGAATATGCTGCTGCATTACACCAGCCAGGGAGATAGGATACAGGGAGAGAGCTCGGGTCACTCGCTTCTGTACAGGAATAAGTGTCAGGGGGTTATAATGACTGAAAATCCCAGTGCACTACAGAATAATTATGCCACTTAGATATTTATATTCTGTTGATATTCTTTGGAACCTGTATTGCTAATAATCTCATTCTGATCACTACAAATATCCATAAGCAGGATATCTTGCCATTTTTGTTATCTGTTTGCATCACTGTATTTGACAGGCCATTTATGCCTGCATGCTGATAATTCAAACCCTATGTGAAATTGTGCAACATAAGGGGCATCTTTTATTCAAAGAATACATGAAAAACTAAAAATGAGCAAATTTACAATGTTAAATTTAAAACAGTCGCTGTGTGGGTCTTCTATTCTACCCTATATTTAATTATCGTCGCATCCAATGGTTCAAATGTTATTAAAAAAAAAGGTTTTCAATAAAAATCGCCTGGTAGTGAAGAGGTTAAAACACACCAGACTGGATAAATTGTAATTTGTTGGTGGTAATAGGTGGATTTGAAGCTATCATCATACATTTCAAAGTTTAGCCTATTTAACCTAATGCCTCGGTTTAAAGCATTTTCCAGTTGTGCCTCAAAAAAAGCTCAAAAGATAAATTCCCAAAAATCAACTCGAACAAAAACCTCTTTTTCAGTCCATAGTGTCAGATCATTGTGAAGTGCCTGGGCTGCTGCTAAATCCCCAGAATACTTTTCTTCTGTGGTGCACTCTTTCTGACTCAGAAAGTGCAGTTGAGTTGCCATCTGACTCAAAGGCCACGAAGGAAAAGTATGGTTAAATATACTAATTACACTCTTGGACAGGCAGAGAGAGAGAGAGAGAGAGAGTGTGTGTGTGTGTGTGTGTTTGTGTAACAAGTATAGTAGTGCGTAGTGATGCCGTTTTTACTGGACTAACGTTACATTTAAAAGACAAACTTCGAGAGGATTCCTCTCTTCCTCAGGTCTGGAAGCTATACTGATCAGTTCCTAGAATAAGACCTTAAGGCCCCTATTACATTCTTCACGCAAATGCGCTCGCGCAGCGGAATTTTTTTGCGCACGCAAAAAAACATTATCGCGAGCAAATTAACGTGGTATTCCGATCCGAGCGCATTTTTTTCTTCCTTCAAGATTTTTCGTGCGCTAATCCGACACGCAAAGCCGTTCGCAAATGAACGTTGCATGCAGGAATCGGTGGGCAGACTGTTTTGTCACGGGATTTGTTACGGGAATCAGCCAACATCAATCACCTATTTCCAATAAAATATTTACAAACTAGAAAAAAGGAGAAAAAAAAAAGTAACAACTACCAGCCAAAAAAATTAACAATGACACAATTTATAAATTTTAATGTTTGGGTAACTGTACTGTGCTGTATTTTTTTTTTTTGCGCTGGTGTATTTCGTTTCGGCCAGGACGATCAAATTTAGTTACCACCTGCTTTTCAAAGACGTTACGAAAATGCGGCAAACTTTCGTTGCGCAAAGATTGTAATACCATCTGCGTACCAGCGCATTTGCGCTGTCAATGTTACGTATAGGATGCGCGCACGGACTTGCGCAGGGTCAATCGCAGTAGACGATTACGCGCATCGTTTGCGCGAACGTCTAAATACAACGTTCTGCGCAAATGGTTTTGATGCGCGAGTAGTGTAATAGAGCCCTAAAGGTCACATGGGTGATCAATAATATGGCGTCCGCTTTCTTGGTGTTTTGTGTGAAATATATTTACACACACAAGCCGAATCTCAAAGATTTTTTTTTTAGGTAGGTGTTTTGCTACCAGTCACCTGGCGACTGATTGCTTTACTACCAATGGCCCATTTATTTGGTAGCTAGGGCATGTAATCTGTGCTTTGCCTACTGCGCACACCTCTAGTGAATTTACTAGGAAATATACTCCTAAGCCTTACCAGTTGCTGATTGCCTGTTGTCCCACAAGGGCTAAGGGTGGTGTCAAGATAAAAAATATAGAAGAAAAACATATACTCGACATCTGTCAATAGAGCACAGTAGATGCATTTGATCATCTAATTAATAGGAATCTTCCCAAAAGTGTGCATTAGAAGCAAAAAGGAACACAATTATTACTATTCTCTACATGGTGCCTTTATCTGTTCGCAGCTCCTTTTAGGAAACCAGTCTGTGGATAAAAATGTTAAAACCAGATGCATAGGTCTGTTTAAACTAAAGTTTAAATTTACCCTTTACTCGATATACCCAGCCCAGTGCAATGTGTCTTCGCTATATAAATAAATGATATCTACTTTCTGCAGTTTGGTCTGTACAGAATGTGTTTTTAGCTGCTAAAGCTCCAGCACTAAGCGAGGTACTGCATTAAATATTGAATGGCTCTCAAGATCCTTGAGTTTTCTTCATTCTGTTTGTTTTTTGCCTAAAGGGTTTATTTTTTTGTTTTAACATTTTATTATGTTATTTGCACTGTACCTTTTTCATAGGGTCTAAATATCATTTGAATAATAAATGCTGTGTATTCTACTGGTCCCAAAAGTTTATTAATGTACAGGCTAACATACAGGGTTATTCAAAGAGAATCAAAAAGCCACCGCACGTTCGGTGACTTTTCGTTCTCTTCAATTCGGTGCAATTTGGCGATCCCATTTCGGCGACCCTGCGGTGTATTCAGCAAGCACCACAGGGCCGTCGTAATGCAGGGAAAGGTTGCCGAAAACTCACCGCAAAACGAGGGCGAACGCACACTGAAACCCGCAAAAACATCTGGATTAACACGCCGGAGAAACCCGAGCAGGAGCCGATCACTGTGCAGAGCAGCCGCCGGAAAAAGCCGACACCGCAGACGAAGGAGGTGAAGAAAAAAAACGGAAGCTTGAATGTTTGAAAAGTGAAACGCTGTTTGCAAACAAACTACTCATCGAAAATATCTGAAATTTACATAAAAAATCCAATGAATGATAATAAAAAGGGCTGTTACAGAAAAAAGAAAAACTGTTTGCCAAAAATTTTTTGCGTTTTTTTTTTTTAAATAAAACACGAAAAATGCTTTAAAAGATCAAAAAATCTAAAAATGAATCTTTTTACAGCAGAATATAATAAACGGATTATTAGAGATTGAATTAAAATGGGAATATTTTTAACATTGAAGCCTATGAGATTCGCCGTAATAAATCTGCCGCATGAAGCCACTGAATGGCAGGGCAATTCGGCAACTTTTCACTGCTGGTTTTTGTTCTCTGAATAGACCAAGCTATGGCGATTTCACTGCACACGATCAGGCACCGTATGTGCAGGCAATTCGCCAACATTTGGCGAATTGCCTGCTCTCTGGATAGCCGAATGACCAAGAATGGTAACCGAACACTGATTTTCAGCTTTCGGGAGCCATTCAGATCTCTTTGAATAACCCTGATAGACATTTTATCGCATACCATACCTGGTCACAGTAGGAGTTTTGGAGCGACTGTTCAGACCGTTCTGCATCAATCTGGAGATGGAAAACCGCACAGCCACAGCATTAATGCGGTTTTGTTACCCAAAATCAACGGTGTGTCCCGAGAGGTGTAATCTCATGGTGGGCAGCTCATGTTTCATCTGTGGGGAGACATGAGATGAGCTCACTTATATAGGATATAAGAGCAGTCATTAGATTCACATAGTTCACTACCAGTCCTGGTGGAGTACAGTGACATTGTGACAGGCATACGCAGTATAATATCTTTTAACCAAATCAACATTTATTCCTCAGTAGTTATGAAAAATGTTTACATACCGGCAGGGAAGTTGTTTATTTTGATTTATTTTTTGCCACTGAGGAAGCGCTATGAAAGTGTGAAATGCGTCTGGCTGTCTAATATTAGTGTAGTTGCTTCAACTACTACGAATTACAATGAAAGGCATAATTTTTATGTAATTTTTTTAATAAATAGTTGGTTTTACTTCTACCAGTTAATCGGCTCTGCATATCCCTTTTATATGGTTTCATGACGGGTTGTGCCAGGAACCACAACCCCGGAGCGTGTGATCCTCGAGCCTGCTTCGGCTCCTGCAAGGGTAAGTGTGCAATCGTCTGATTCAATGTCTTTTATATGAAAAATTGGCTGCACCATTTTATTTTTTCAAATTTTTTTTTCGGAGATGATGTGCAATTGAGCCCTTCGAAAGAAAATAAAGAAAGGCGTATTACTTTTCAGTTTCCGAATTGATGAATTGCTCACTTGGGTGAAGTTTTATTCCTGCAAATTGGAACCACCACGTTCGTGTTACCGGAATTGGTAATCCTTATGAATTGTTTGCGGACCATCATTGATTAAAGTGATAATCTCTGCCGAATTGTAAGAATATTCCACACTGGAACTGGATTTGTATTAACTTTTTTAAGTGTGTACTGGGAGCGCTGTTCTTCGATTTATATTTATTTAACATTTATACCTTTTAGCTGAATAAAAGAGCAATGGGTAAGTCTTTTGTGTTTAGCACTCTGTAATCCTCTTCCATTTCAGTAAATGGAAACACCCGCTCTTTTAACCCATTGAGAACCAAGGGTCTTTAAAGTCGATGCATTTATGACGTAACCATTACATCATTGGTCCTTAATGGAGGAATGGAAAATAAGTTATCACAATGTAGAGTATGCAGTGTCCAGAAGCCTGCTGTATAAATATGATTAACTCCTTGGCTACAAAGTACCGGCTGGGTGGAGTAGAGGTAACATCACTGTTCTGCATGGAGAGAGCCTGTGGAGACATGGGTTCGATCCCGGCAAGGGCACCTCTCCAGTAAGTGTCCTTGGGCAAGGCACCTAACGGTAAATACTCGCCACCCAGGACATACTTGAAAACGAGAGAAATCTCAATGTCTCCTCCCTGGTAAAATACTTTCTCCAAAAAAAAAAAAAAAGTAGTTAAAAGAAGGATCTTTAACAGCCTGGATTTATTAAATTTTCTAGAATTGCTGTTAATGTCAGTTTAGGCTATAATTCAAATTGCTAAATTCATTACTATTATAACAATTAATCTGCTTACCTGAAAATATGCAGTATATGTAGCCTTATTAACCTTTCACCTAATTCCGCTTTTCGATATGGTGTTTAATTGAGCAAATGAAGCACAATATTGAGAATTACAGTGTGTTTAGCTCTTTCTGGAAGAAATAAAACAAAATCAATAGTAGCTGAGAGACTACTAAAAACACCACTTCAAAAAGAGAAAAAAAAATTCTTTAAGATAAGTTAACACTTTTTTTTTCCTACAGAGAAGTGCTTTTTAAGTACAATCGTAAAGATAACAACAATGTCGGCTATCTTTTTATCTCCACATCGCTAGCGACTTTTAGGTTCTATTTGCAAACAGAACTCCAGATTTCATCTCTGCCACCAGAGAGCAGTATGTGAAAAATAATGAAGCTTAAATATATATATATTAAAAATAAACCTTTTCAGAGAACATATTGGCATAGAAATAAATTTTTACAAATTAGAGCTGGTCTCGAAAAACATCGTTATTTGGGCTTTTTTACGTTTTGAATCTCATTAAACCTTTGACTTGAATGGACACTTGGAAAATATAACAGCTGAGGCATGTTGTTTTCTATCAAGTAATGTAATATCTTCAGGGGCGACTAATAGATGTTTCTATGGAGGCTGGAGGAAATCTTAATATTTCTAGGAAAAGAAAAAAACACTTAGGCTATTCAGAAATATATTTTGTATATATTTTTTTGTTTTGGTTTTTATCAACTGACGAACAGAAGAAAAATCTAGAGTTAAGATAGGATGGGAAAATGGGGGGGGGTGCACATTAACTCCTCCTGACCCTCCCCACACCCCCTCCCATTTTAACCTTTTAATGAGGTATTTGCTTCTTTATGTTCCAGGGTGAGGCTCTCTCTGTGCCAGTTGGGACGTGCCAAGTCTTTCTGTCACATGACCATGGGAAGGCTAGACGCCTCAAGTGGCCAGCCAACCCAATGATGAGTGTATTGAGAGCCATTGTCTGTGGAATAGTTTAAGAAACAGTTTTCCCAGCCTATTTCCAAAGCAAGATTAGCACTCTCTCATACTTGAGTAGTCCTCTGCGTCTTCACAAATGGAGTAGCGCATTTAGTTCATTTTGACAATTTATTCTGCATTGAATTATCACAGAGCCTTAACCTCCCTGGCGGTCCGATTTTGACATATTTTGTATGTCAAAATCTGTGCATTTATTTAGCCCCCTAGTGGTAATCCCGAGTGTGGCTTGGGGTTAAATTTCAATGCTGAAAGCGGTAACCTCATGCCACACTTGGGCTGGATACATACCTGTCCCTGTGCTCCCTCGCTGTCCAGAGCCTAGTCTCGGGAGGGGCACTGACAGAAAATAAGTTGTTGCTTATAGAACTGACAATATTTTATTTACTCTCACGCCCAGGGAGAAACAGATTATTATGACTATTTTTTGTGTCTTAAATACTCCTTTTATTAAGCTCTGCTCAGTCTACTAAACTGGGTTTAATTTAAATGAACAGGGCGTTTCAAGTCACTCTGCTCAAGAGCTTACAATCTAAGAGGAGAGGGGTGACCCATTAGGTGAGGGTGAATAGGGTAAGTGAAGTGGTGGGTTGCATGTGGGCTGAATGGGAAGAGGAGGAAATGACAGTGGGGAAACAACGTTTTTTTATCTTTATCCGATGACTATATTAAATTCAAAATAATATTAGGCTAACTTTAATATGAAAATAATTGTTAGTTGCAGCCCTACTCGCAACCGGTTTCCAGTAGTATTTCATCACCTCTAAAACAGACCCTAAGCAACACACCGTAAACACATACAGAAGCTGACTATCCCACAGTGCTCGCACACAGACCCTGATCAACCCATTGAAGACACACAGACCCAGAGACAATCCTTTAAAGGCACAAGACACACACATAGTCCCCAACCCGCCCTCTGCATAGACCAATAGCCCGCTACCCTTGTGCAGAGCTTAATGTGCTCATGATGGGGTTGAGGACATTCTCTTGCCCACCTCTATGGGGTTACCAATGGCATGGGTAGATAGAGCATGGCATGCACCCACTCTTCCTCTATTCAGCATGGCCAGCACAAGGAGCTGCCAGTGGGCTGCAGCAGAGCACAATGCTACAACAGCTTAATTCAAACTGAAGAGGAATGGAAATATGTTCCCTTATCTCTTGCTGGGCTGAGCTCAGACAGCTCCTCAGGATAGCCCTTATCACAGGAGTTTGCTGATTTATGCGCATCAAATCAAATCAAAATAAGCTTTATTGCCAGGACCAAATACATTTTAGCATTGCCAAAGCATATGGGGTGGAGGGAGGGGGGGTAGTGGGACATATATGGGGGGGAATGGGCAAGTCCATGGACATTATCAGGGGTAAGGGATAATGTGAAGTGGGATGGGGCGAGTCCGTGTTGGGGATTTAGAAGTCCTGGATCTCTCATGTTCCTCTCAGTCTGTGACATTCTGTGACGTATTGGGCAGATATTTTCACCACCGGCTCCTCTTCTCCCAGTATGATGTGGAGTTTCCTCGTCTCTTCTATAGAGGTGAAGTCCGGGATGAGAGCGGAGAGTCTCTGGAAGTGAGTTTCCCTCAGTGCTGTGTACTTAGGGCACTGTAGGAGGAAGCGGACCTCATCTTCCAGGGCCCCCTGGTCACAATGCTGGCACAGTCTATTCTCCCTGGGCTTGTAGGTCTGTCTATGCTGCCCTGATTCGATTTCCAGGCTGTGGGCGCTCAGTCTGTAGTACCTACAGGTATGGGGCCAGTTTGTATTCCCTCTGTATGGATTGGTAAATGGTGAGTTTCTGAGAGTTTGCTATATCATGTCTCCATTCTCTGATATAGTTTTCCCTGGAATCATTAATTAGGGCCTTTTATTTGATATTTTGTCAGGTTGCATTCATGGGGGCTTTGGATGATCAGGGTGGATATGAGTTGTTGCAGCCCACATGGTTTGGGGTGGTCCTTGTTGGCCAGTAGGACTATATGGTGGTATGAGTTGAGGCTGCTGATGTTTAGGTGGTCCCAGTATGATAGCATTGTAAACCAGCACTGAGCCTTCTGATGGTGCAGGAGTCAGGACCCTACTCAAGCCTCCCTGCCCCCTGCTAATGCTGAATGAAAGAAAGAAAAAAAGAAGACATTTGACCTCATGTAAGTGGAAGGCTGGCCAGAAACAGGAGATCTGCAGGCCAGAGAGTCACCACAGGAATCTGTTCAACCTGTGAAAGAGAGAACTGAGAGCTGAGGCGCGTTCAGTTGTTCAGCCGCTGCAAGTGCTAAATTAGCAACTTGCCACTGAAAGCCGTTCTGCCGCTCAGCGCTCAGCACTGCTAACTTAGCACTTGCAGCGACCAGGAGAGGTGCTGCGAGTAGCTGAGTGTGACATATTAAAGATGGCCGCCGCCATGGAGCAAGTAACTATTCAGTACGGCAATGTTAATTTTGAGGTTTTTGTTCACCAAAGCACAAAATATTTATTTATTATTTACCCCTGCACATAGACATATATTACAATGCAATTATATTTTGTTTCAGAAGTAAACATTATGTTTATTCAACAAAAACTATTGTAGCGCTGTGTTTAAAACCTTATTGTGGCAGTACCTATTTTTGGCCACCGGAGAACTGAGAGCTGAGGCGCGTTCAGTTGTTCAGCCGCTGCAAGTGCTAAATTAGCAACTTGCCACTGAAAGCCGTTCTGCCGCTCAGCGCTCAGCACTGCTAACTTAGCACTTGCAGCGACCAGGAGAGGTGCTGCGAGTAGCTGAGTGTGACATATTAAAGATGGCCGCCGCCATGGAGCAAGTAACTATTCAGTACGGCAATGTTAATTTTGAGGTTTTTGTTCACCAAAGCACAAAATATTTATTTATTATTTACCCCTGCACATAGACATATATTACAATGCAATTATATTTTGTTTCAGAAGTAAACATTACGTTTATTCAACAAAAACTATTGTAGCGCTGTGTTTAAAACCTTATTGTGGCAGTACCTATTTTTGGCCACCGGAGGGAGACAAGCGCGATAAGAGACACTGAACATTGGGACTACGTTTCCCGGCATGCTTGGCAAACAAAGACAGGAAGTGGGTGGGACACAGACGCTGTACATCCTGAGCCTCGTGGAGATAGCGGGGAGAGCGCGCCAGGGAGTGCATGAGAGAGGACACAGTGCTGCAGAGCGGAACCGTGACTAGGCCGGAGCGCAAGTGTGGCCTATCAGGATTCCAAGTGGGGTTATCCAGCCTTGCAAGAAGGAGCCCTAGTTATCCACAGACATTACCCAAGCTGCTATCAAGACAAGCAGAGGACCCCGAGTAAGGAGTACCGCAAGTCCATTGGATGGGAGAGCAGGCGGTAGCTGGACAAGTCCGGGCCGGAGCAAAGAAAGCCTGACCACAGATCCAGTAGCCGGTATCCCAGCAAGGCATCAAGCGGAGAGACGTCCTGGGTCAGCGGAGCCTTGGTGATCGAGCGGATGGGTGAGAGGCCTCCAAGGCCGGTTTTACAAAGTCAAGAAAGCACGCTGTTGTTTATTTCTAAAACCCACAGGGCCCCAACTTGACTAGTCGAAGACATCGTTTAAGAGATTCACTGGCCAGTTGAATAGTACCCGGGTACCATAACACACACATACACTCACAGTTCGGGACTTAACCTGTTCGGGACTCACTCCCTAGTATCCGAAAAAGGGACAAAGATTCGCATCTTATTTTGTTTTCCGTTGCGCGTTTCTCGAATTACGAAATATTGTATTCTCTTTCCGCTGCGCGTTTCTCGTAATTACGAAGCATTGTACTTTTTCTGTTCGGTCGCGCATTTTTCAGAAATACGAAGTCTCGCATTTCTTTTTCCGCTGCGCGTTTACCGCGATACGAAATAATGTAAATATATCTACGAACACCGTGTGTCATCATATGCCTTTTACTTTAGTAAACTATATAATTTATAAAATCCACAACGGTGCTGGAGTATATTTATTCCCTAGTGCGGGGAGACTGACCCGTGGTTCATTTTCAGCGGCTCCTCCGGGAGTGAGCGCTACACTATCATTTGGGGTGTGTGCATACAAAACGGAATTGTGCTGACTGCTTTTCTTTATTATATATACCTCAACTGTTGTCCGAGCCATACGAAAGTGTGAACCAAAAACAATCTGACTAACGAGGCACTGTTTCCTCATAATAATCAGGGATTGCAGCAGTTGGCTGTTGATCAAATTGTTGCAAACATTAGGTTAAATTGCTTTGAAAATGTTCTTCGGATAACAACATCTGTATCTCATTCGTAGTTATTTCAAAGATGGCCTCAGTCTCAGTTTCTGCTAATAAAACTGCGGATATTGCAGAAACTACAGCTTCCATTATGAAATCGTCGGCCAGTTTGCTTTGAAATTCGCATCCAAAGCGTTCAGTGACACTGCTGCAGCAAACTGAATTGCTGCGCTGCAGAAATTCAGCAGCTGCTGAGGAACTGAACGTGGCTCTGGAGACAAGGGAGGAGGAGCATTTCTCCTACTGCCAGCCAATCAGCAGAGGCAGCACTGTGATACTGCAGGGGCTGATCAAAGGAGGGGAAATAGCCAGACCATGGCACAACTTGCCCAGCGAGCATAGAGAACGAACTGAAGCTTCTTCTGGCACTGGCCAGCAGCTGGGCCGGTAATATTTTCTCGGGGGGTTGCCCCGTTGCCCCCCCTGAATCTGCCCCTGGGTGGGGTCGCGCCTATTCCCCGATGGGGCAGCTGCAACCACCAAATGTATCCAGCCCAGCAACATGTATAAAACATAACAAGAACAAAAATGTCATCTGCGCTTATTCCCATTGTACCGTGTGAAACAAAACGCAATTAGAGGCTTTGGTTTCTGTTAATGGCCATTAAAAGAGTAAGCTCACCCGCCAACGTCACCTCTAGTGATGGTGAGTCCTATCCAAAATGAAGCCACAGGCTGCTGTGTAGCGAACCATCACTGCTCACGCTGCTTTTCAGTCATGAGGCAAACTGGTGGGTCATATTTATGCCCTCCCAGAAAAAAATCCACCTTGGGATCAAAAAACAAAGACACGGAGCGGAACATGCTGCAAAGATGACCTGGCTGGAGGTACAATAAAACATAAATAATACAGGAGGGGTAGGGTCGCGCCGATTCCTTGATGGGACGGCTGCAACCACCAAATGTATCCAGCCCAGCAACATGTATAAAACATAACGAGAAAAATGGCATCTGCGCTCATTCCCATTATACCGTGTGAAACAAAACGCAATTAGAGGCTTTGGTTTCTGTTAATGGCCATTAAAAGAGTATATATCCAGCCCGATTGTGGCTCTGGGTTACCACTTTCAGCATTGAAATTTAACTCCGAACCACACTCGGGAATACCACCAGGGAGGTAAAATCAATAATTAGTGTGACCACCCTCTGCCTTCAAAACAGCATCAAGTTTTCCAGGTACACTTGCACACAGTTTTTTAACAAATGCGGCATGTATGTTGTTAGAAACATCTTGGAGTACTGCAGTTCTATGGATTTAAGCAGTAGTTTCTTGGTTGCTTCTGTCTCTTTACATAATCCTAGGTAGATCTGATGATGCTGATCCCAGGGATCTGTGGTTTTCGTGCCATTATTTCCAAGACTCCTTGTTCTTCTTTATAGTGAAGATAGTTAAAATGTCAAAACTTGATTTGCTCTAGGACATGCTTTCTGGCCATGTACCTTACACGTAGGACATACCTGGAAAATGCTCACCATAACTTCCAGTACCCACAAGCCACCTGTTTCTGGGACCCTATTATCTCTAGACAGCAACTTGATCACAAAGAGAATTGAGGTTATTCAACAACTGTGATTTCAGAACATTAGCAATGAAGCATGGAATTATTGAAGGACTGTTCTATGTAGTTGAAGATCATCTCCAGAATTTTCTGGCTATAAGCACCTCAGTAGGCCTGGCTTTATGGCCATGGTGTCTTCTCTTACCATGCCATAAATAACTCTAAAGGACACATGAGATACTGGATTACAAAGCACCACCCTCTTGGTAATAATTTTAGCACATCATTTTCAAATGCTTTCTACAGTTAGTTTTAGTAGCCTTCCAAACCTCGTTTGGTCAAGCGTTGTAACGTGGTAATCTTCTATGGGACAATTTTGGTGCTGCCGAATTGCGGTGAATTGCACCATATGTCACTGTCAATTCGCCTGTATTTGGCATATTGACAGCATATTGGTAAATTGCTCTGAAATTGCGTCGAACAGTGAAATTCACTATTACGTGAAATTTCAAGGCCGACTCGAAGGTTGTGAATAACCCCTTTAGTGTTGATGACTTGTCTAGAAAATAGAAAGTAGTAAATTCTAAAGATAATTCTTTTTGTTCTTAAATTCACCATTGTCAAGATGTTACATTTTCATCATACAAACATTTACTACACATAATAATAAAACATGTAAGAGAAATTCTACATCAAGAGATTAAGCACAGAGCAGTGGGAGTGTTGACTTGCATAAGTGCATTCACATACTACATTTGACACGAAACCATTCTGAAGTGTGGTCTTTACCCCTTTGAGGCTGCAAAATCTTCATAGTGCAATATTAATGATCATATGATTAATGCTTAAGGGCTTTTCACATGTGAAAAAAATGTTCTTCAGGCTAATCAGATTTGGTATCTATCCAAATACATCATCTTTCATTTGTCTATGTGGACTTTCCCAGTTTATAATCTGTCACTATCAGGGTAATTCAAAGAGAATAGAAAGTCACCGCACGTTCGGTGACTTTTCGTTCTCTCCAATTCGGTTCCTTTTGCCGATCACATTTCGGTGACCCTGCGGTGTATTCAGCAAACACCACAGGGTCCCCGAATGGCAGGGAAAGGCTGCCGCAAACTCGATGAAAACTAACCGCAAAACCCGGCGAATGCACGCCGAAAACCCGCAAAAACATCTGGATTAACCCACCAAAAACCACGGAAAAACCCGAGCAGGAGCCGATCACACGCAGTGAAGCCGCCGGAAAAAGCCGACACCGCAGAAGAGTGAAGTGAATAAATTAGCAAACCAGTTTGCATGAATGTTTGAAAAGTGAAACGCTGTTTGCAAAGAAACTATTTAGCGAAAATGTCTGAAATTTGCATATGAGGTCCAAGGAATGATAATAAAAAGGGCTGTTACAGAAAAAATAAGTAAACTTGAAAAAAAATCTAGAAAAATGCTTCACATATCCTAAAAAAGATCTATAAATAAAGAGACTCTTTACTGCAGAATTTTATAATGAACGGATTATTAAATATTGAATTAAAACGTGAATATTTTTAACATTGAAGCCTATGGGATTCTCCTGAATAAATCTGCCGCATGAAACCACCGAATGGCAGGGCATTTCGGGAACTTTTCACTGCTGGTTTGTGTTCTCTGAATAGCCGATGCAGTGCTTTTTTATGGGGATTTCACTGCCACCGAACAGGCACCGTATGTGCAGGCAATTCGCCAGGATTTGGTGAATTGCCTGCTCTCTGGAAAGCCGAATGGCCAAGAAAGGTAACCGAACGCTGAAAATCAGCGTTCGGTTACCTTTCTCTAGCAATTCGGATCTCTTTAAATTACCCTGTATATTTTTATCTTTCCCTATTGCACTCTCTATGTTGAGAGGCAGAGTCCATAAATTCACGCTGGATAAGCTCAAAGTCCCTGTGAAATAGTCAAAGAATGTAATTAGATGGGTTTAAATCACAGAATGTTACATATCAATCCTTTTCTTCATAATGTTGTCGGATAAAGACATACGAGAGATCAATGTGCTCTTATTCCAGTGGTCTGAAGAGCTATGAAGGAAATTTAATCATGAAAGGAGGATGACGCTCCGTAAACAGATTTGTATGGAAGAAAATCATCACTATTAAATAAATGTAACAGCATAAATGTCATGCAACCTCAAATATGGTGTGAAGATTATTTGCCAGGGCTAAAATATTACCTACCACAGCTGCCACATATTATTTACCTATATTGCACTAGCAAGATTTTGCACAATTTTTTGTTTAATAATAAAAAACACCAATATATTATATTAAAAATCTAAATAAAAACACAGAAGACCTGGGCTCGAGTTTACTATTGTGTATAAATGTGGTACTCTATGGTGTTTTGTAGACACCTTTTCCTACTTTCTTTTTCTTGTATTTTCCTTGCTTATGGTTTGAGTATGTTAAAACCATCAAGGGAGGTATTTATAAAGACATGTACTAATCCTCCTATAAAATGTGTGACTGTGTAGTGGTGCGTGCTTCATTATTTGTGTACTTTTTATTGCAATAATAAAGACATTTATAACCCTGCAGTGGATTGCTTGTAAGTTCATCAAAGTGCTTGGGTTGGAAAAAGGCAATCAAATTATCGTATTTTTCCATGTATACGACACACCCATGCATAAGACAACCCATACTTTTCTAACCCAAGATTAAGAAAGCAATATTTTAAACCTAAAATGGAACACATTTAACACTTCTTTTCAAAGTATTCAAATACTTAGTAAGTAGGTAATATTTTTAAGATACTGGTAAATAAGGTACATATTACATAAGTAGAGTTATGCCCATATATATTTTGACACATTGCACAATTAGTAAGAGTAGCCATGCCCCTTTTATCAAGGGACCAAAAGAATTTGGACAATTGAATCAAAAGCTGTTTCATGGCAGGGTGTAGGCTACTCCTCTGTTATTTCTTCATCAATTAAGAAAGTAAAAAGTCTGGAGTTAATTCTTTGTGTTGTATTTGCACTTCGGAATCTATTGCTGTGAACCTACATCATGCGTTCAAAGGAGCTGTCCATGCAAGTGAAACAGGCCATTGTAAGGCTTCAAAAACAAAACAAATCCATCAGAGAGATAGCAGCAACATTAGGAGAGGCCAACAGTTGGTACATTCCGAGGAAAGAAGAATGCACTGGTGAGCTCCGCAACATAAAACCTCCTATGTCCAAAAAATCAACACACCAATATATATATATATATATATAATAGATCTATTAAAATATTTTAATAACCAGGGAAAGAATAACGTGTATAAAGGGGAAGAAATAAAAATAATGAAAGACCACACGAGGAGCTTTCCTAAACACAATTAGCAATATCCATTTCTAGATTCATTCCACCCGAACCCCACATACCCATCTTATATATCCATTTGGATTCCCTTCTGGCTACCATTTTAATAAAATGTATCACCATGCTTTTATAAATGTAGCAATTGTAAGGTTTGCACTTACATTAATAGGGAAATTACCTCCTATACTAGCTCTAATACAGGATCAACATTTTTTATTAAACAATTTATAAATTGCAAGAGTAAAGGAGTAATTTATCTGCTCAACTCTCCCTGCAGAGCTCAATACATAGGTAGGACAACTAGGGAATTAAAAGTTAGAATTTTATAGCATTTTAATAACTTCAGAAAAAGAATAGAACATTCTGTTCCAAATCACTACGATAATTGTCCGAAATTCTATTTTAAAGAATTTAGTTGGTTATGGATAGATTTAGCTACTCCCAATTGGAGAGTGGTGATTTTATTAAAATGTTAGCCAGATTGGACCTTGTGGACGGCACTACCTTCTGCACACAGCTCGGTCACTTGCCCTGTGCTCACTGTGGCTATAGAGGGTACGCAATGGCTGGTGGCCATGATTAATCGAACCCTGGAGTGACTCACTGGCTGTGCCTCCTTTTCGACACATGAATTGCCTATAACGTTTTGCTCCTCCCTCGTGCCTGTGATCACTTGCGGCCTTGGAGTAGCTGGTGACTTGCTTCTGGCTATATCCCGCTTAGAGGAGGGGGACGTGTGGGACATGGACGCAGTGCTGATGCAATATGCCCACCTTAGGCACTGGATGAGATTTTTCTTGCCTCGTCTGAGGGGTGCTCGCCTTATTCGCCCCTCTATGGGTATGACGCCCTCAGGTATTAGTTTTTATAAAAGTTACACCCGACCCTGATACCAAGATGTGGGTAATCCTCTTTGCTTTAGGGAGGGAGACCCGCCATCACCCTTGGAGAGATTTAACTACTTACAGATCCGGACTTATCTCCGTGATCTCAACCGCGGTTACAGCCTCCATCGACAGCTCACTCCGTTTGAACGCTTTTGCCATCTGGGTCTTACACTTAATCATGGTGTATCTACCTTATATGGCCTGCTTCAGGCGTCGGATACGACCGACCCCTCCTTTACCTCCAGGTGGGAAGCTGATCTCGGCGTGGTAATCACAGAAGCGCAATGGAATATGACATTTACCCTGGTGCATAAGGGATTTTGTGCTACAAGATCCGAGGAGACTTCCTATAAAATTTTAACTTTCTGGTATAGGACTCCCTCGCTCTTACACCGCATCTATCCGGACGCCTCTTCTACATGTTGGCGTTGCGACTCTGACGTGGGCACATACCTACATACTTGGTGGTCCTGCCCTCGTGTACTCGGGTTTTGGAAACTGATTCACTCTGCCATACACCAGATGACTGACACTGATCTCCCATTCACACCGGGATGCTTTCTGCTTCTACACATTCCCCTCCTCATCGGGACTTTGAAAAGATCGGTGTTACTTCTTATGCTATTAGCGGCTCGAACACTGATCCCAGTGCATTGGCGTTCTCCGGAGGCGCCATCTCTCCAGACCTGGATTACCAGGGTGGAGGCCTTTCGTTCGGTGGACCTCCTGGAGGCTACAACTAGGAACGTGGAGACGAATATGGGGCTGAAATGGTTCCATTGGGACTCTTATGCGGCAACTGCTCGTCGTACGTTGGAGGTGGCCTGAAGCTACTGATGCTGGGGCGGACTGGCCCAGGCGTGACTGTCTTCTCCCATTCCCACCCCCCCTTTTATTTTCTTATACATTTCCCTTTTTTTTCTCTCTCTCTTCCTTCTTTCCCCTCTCTTTTCCTCTTCTTCTCTTTTCTTTCGTCTCTCTCTCTCTGTCTGTCTCTCTCTCTCCTTCTTCTCTCTCTCAATCTATATCTTTCTTGTTCACTCTATTTCACCTTTCATGTTTACTATCACCCTTTGATATTCTAATTATCTCTTGTCTGACAACTGTGGAGGGGTGGACGGAGGTAGTTTCGTCAGATACTGAGGTCGTGCACGCCTTTTCGGAGCTTGCATAGACCTACACAGGGAAGGAGATTACGTAACTGCTGATATTGTATGACCCGGTCTGATGCCTATCCCTGCCCTACAACCCTGCCCCGTTGACTACCTACCATGGCTGTTTGTGGCCTTTTTTCTGTTTTATTCATGTCTTTTCAGTCTTATATTATTTGTATCTGTCTTGATATTCTTTATTACCTGTTTTATATTCTCTGAATAAAACTTTGAATTTCAAAGAAAAAAAATGTTAGCCAGAAGGAAATCCAAATGGATATATAAAATGGATATATAAGATGAGTCCAGCGGCGGTGTGCTTTACACCAGTGTTTCTCAACCCTGTCCTCAAGTAACCCTAACAGGCAAGATTTTAAGGATTATTTTGGGGAAATACAGACTGAATCTTTCAATCACTGAGCACCAAATTATATCACCTTTGCTGTGCTTCAGAAAGGGTTTGGGTCGAAATCCCTACAACCAGGTTCCCTAATGCCAAAATCCTGACGGCCAACTTCCCTATACAGACAACTACCTGACAGCCAACTTACCTACATGGCCAACTTCCCTACACGGCCAACTTCTAGACATCCAAAATCACAGCGGTTAACACTAACCCTACTCCCTATCCCTCTAAACCTATCCCTAACCCTCTCCCTAACCCCCAAAACCTAGCCCTAACCCCCTACACCTAACCTCCCCAAATCTAACACTAACCCCCTAAACCTAGCCCTAACCCCCTAAATCTAGCTCTAACCCCAACCCTAGCCCTAACCCCCCTAAACCTAACCCTAACCTCCCCAAATCTAACCCTAACCCCTTTAAATCTAGCCCTAACCCCCTAAATCTAGCCCTAACCCTAACCCCCCAAACCTAACCCTAACCCCCCTAAACCTAGCACTAAGTCCCCTAAACCTAGGGTTAGGGTGTTAGTTTTAGGGTTAGCCGCTGGGATTATGGTTGTCTGGAAGTTGGCCGTGTAGGGAAGTTGGGATGTCCGGCACTTGTTCTATCTGGAAGTTGGCCGTCGGGATGTTGGCATTAGGGAACCTGGCTGTAGGGATTTTGTCCTGCACCCCTTCAGAAATCTGGCAAATCTAGCCTGATTGAGGACAGGGTTGAGAATCACTGCTTTACAACACTCCATCCATTGCTTGGGATTGTATTTGGTGATGTGAGACTTGAATGCTGCTGCTCGGCCATGGAAACCCATTCCATGAAGATCCTGCTGTACAGTTTTTGTGCTGATATTAATGCCAGTGGAAGTTTGGAATTTAACCACTATGGAATCAGCAGAGCGTTGGGAACTTTTATGCATCAGCATTCAGTGACTCCACTCTGTGACTTTTTATGGTTTTCCGCTTCGTGGCTGAGTCGTTGCTGTTCCTATACGCTTCCATTTTCCAGGAATACCCCAGTCCAGGGAATATCTAGCAGGGATGGAATTTCTCAAACTGACTTATTGCAAAAGTGGCGTCCTCCGCAGCAAAGTGGTTAACCTGTAAAATAACATTTTAGATTGAAAAAAAGTTCTCATACTCACCTGCTCCACACTCCCTCACCTTCCTTCTCTGTCCTAAGGCTTTTTTTTTTCTTTTAGCTCTCCGACTGCTGTGTGTGTGAATCATCACACAGAGAGCAGTGGCAGCACTGAGCCAGCCTAGCCTACGCAATTTGCGAAGCTGAACGCTACGCTAATTGCGTAGCACAAGCTGGTTGAGTGATTCAGACTTCCTGAATCAATGCTCTTCAGTGCTGAGCGCGTCCTCCCTTTGCAGCCAGCGATCGGCCGGATTCTGGCCGATCGCTGTGCCCCCCCGGTTCGTGCAAAACTGAGTACCTTTTGGTTCTTAGTTTTTAGCAATCCAACAAGTAGAGAAAGAATGGAGAGGGGGGAATTTCATGAATAAGATCAATAAAATAGAGATGCGGTGGATCTATAATTTAAAAACATTGATACCAAGAAGTCTTAACCAGGATTTTGAGATGCCATTTCCTCTAAACATATATAATAAAAACATCTCTACCTCTGGAGATCAATATACAGTGTAACCACCCTAACAAGAACTTATTGCCTTACGTCTCTGTATTCTTTGCCGCCTATTGTTTTACTACTTAGTACATCCCTCTTTTATAACTTACATCACTTTCCCCTCACTGTATAATAATATAATATTATAAGATGACACATCTAGACCGGCATGTTTACCCGTATCAAATATACTAAAACACTATAAATATTAAATAAAAGGTTTTTAAAATAATTATTTAATTGTAGTAATACATTACATATATATATAAGAACACTACTTCACTTTATAATAGTAATCTGTAGATTGCACTGAGTTCACTTCACTATTGAAATAAATTGACCAATATAAATCAAAAGTATAAGTACGAGGCTCTTGAATGATAAAGATCTACATCAACATTTAACATTGTTAATTAATCGTGAAATTATCAATAAGTTCTAACATCACACACACATAAAAAAAAATACACACACATAAGAGCACTATCACTTGGAATAAACAAAATTAATTGATCAGCGTACACTACAGGTTATAATGCATGCGGCACTTAAACTCGTGATAAAGATTAACACACACACACATTTAGATATACAGTCATGGCCGAAATTGTTGGCACCCCAGAAATTTTTCCAGAAAATCAAGTATTTCTCACAAAAAAGTATTGCAGTAACACATGTTTTGCTATACACATGTTTATTCCCTTTGTGTGTATTGGAACAAAACAAAAAAAGGGAGGGGGAAAAAGCAAATTGGACATAATGTCACACAAAACTCCAAAAATGGTCTGGACAAAATTCTTGGCACCCTTTCAAAATTGTGGATAAATAAGATTGTTTCAAGCATGTGATGCTCCTGTAAACTCACCTGGGGCAAGTAACAGGTGTGGGCAATATAAAAATCACACCTGAAAGGAGAGAAGTTCACTTAGTCTTTGCATTGTGTGTCTGTGTGTGCCACACTAAGCATGGACAACAGAAAGAGGAGAAGAGAACTGTCTGAGGACTTGAGAACCAAAATTGTGGAAAAATATCAACAATCTCAAGGTTACAAGTCCATCTCCAGAGATCTAGATTTGCCTTTGTCTACAGTGCGCAACATTATCAAGAAGTTTGCAACCCATGGCACTGTAGCTAATCTCTCTGTGGGTGGACGGAAGAGTAAAATTGATGAAAGGTTGCAATGCAGGATAGTCCAGATGGTGGATAAGCAGCCCCAAACAAGTTCCAAAGAAATTCAAGCTGTCCTGCAGGCTCAGGGTGCATCAGTATCAGTGCAAACTATCCGTGGACATTTGAATGAAATGAAACGCTATGGCAGGAGACCCAGGAGGACCCCACTGCTGACACAGAGACATAGAAAAGCAAGACTACAGTTTGCCAAAATGTACTTGAGTAAGCCAAAATCCTTCTGGGAAAACTTCTTGTGGACAGATGAGACTAAGATAGAGCTTTTTGGTAAAGCACATCATTCTACTGTTTACCGAAAACGGAATGAGGCCTACAAAGAAAAGAACACAGTACCTACAGTGAAATATGGTGGAGGTTCAATGATGTTTTGGGGTTGTTTTGCTGCCTCTGGCACTGGGTGCCTTGAATGTGTGCAAGGCATCATGAAATCTGAGGATTACCAAAGGATTTTGGGTCGCACTGTAGAGCCCAGTGTCAGAAAGCTGGGTTTGCGTCCAAGAGCTTGGGTCTTCCAGCAGGACAATGACCCCAAACATACGTCAAAATTCACCCTGAAATGGATGGCAACAAAGCGCTGGAGAGTTCTGAAGTGGCCAGCAATGAGTCCAAATCTAAATCCCATTGAACACCTGTGGAGAGATCTTAAAATTGCTGTTGGGAAAAGGCGCCCTTCCAATAAGAGAGACCTGGAGCAGTTTGCAAAGGAAGAGTGGTCCAAAATTTCGGGTGAGAGGTATAAGAAAACCATACGGCGCATCTAATTCAGTTAATAAGTTAATGAGTTAATGGGCGTGTAAAATCCATAAAAGATATTAGTGTAATTCATAAAAATTGTTGGAAAGAAGAGAGTGTTAAATATCGTTAAGAAATGTCTTTTAAAACATCATTTAAAGTGCATAGAATAAAGTCCAGGTCTAAAGTCAAATGTGCAGAAGAAAGTGCTCAAGTGTATAACAGTTCAGTACTCAAAAATGATGATGAGGGATGATGTGCTGATCTTCTCTAAAGTGCTGGTGTCGAATCCTTTTATTCGTCAGTGTCCCTCAAAGAAAACATATCACAGAAAAATAATAGTGCAGACGGTCATGGCAGAATTGGTCAAATTATTGAAGTCAGAGTCTAGACCACTCACATTTGTGGGAGCCTGCAAGATCCCGGCTCAAGGAAGAACAGCCTGCAGCCAAATATAGGGTGGCACTTCCCTTCTTTCTGTCCGTAGTAGATACTAGATAAAACAAAAAGAATCGGGAGACGGCACTCCCATAGCATAACACTGTGTGTATATAGAAATGTGAAAAAGAAAGAGTAGATCACACTCACCGATTCTGGAGCCTCACAGTGTTAGGCTCAATGGATGTAGCCCTGGGCTCTCTTAAAGGTGGAAACCCAAACCTCTTTATCTCGGCGGCAGTTGATCCATGCATCCAAGGAAAAAAGTCGGAGAAAGGGTGGCGAATGTGGAATTGTAAATCAATATATTTATGGTAACAAATAATAGAATCTAGGACAGGGTCTACCGAGAAGCGTTTCGGCTTAAAAAAGCCTTCCTCAGTCGGTATAAAAACTTGGTAATGTCCATAAAAATCAATATAGAAGTAAAAGTTTAAAATAAAAGTGTAAAATAAAGTTTTAATAAAAGTACTCTTACTTTTTCACATTTCTATATACACACAGTGTTATGCTATGGGAGTGCTGTCTCCCGATTCTTTTTGTTTTATCTAGTATCTACAGTTGTGTTCAAAATTATTCAACCCCCACTGAAATTGAGTGTTTTGGCCAGTTTGACATTGATTTTGATCATTCAGTCATCTTGCTTACAATTAAATCAAAGAGGCACGTGTAGGTCAGACAAATATAACATAACATTTATAATGAAATAACCACAAATGTCTTTTCTGTGCTCACATCATTATCAGTTTTATTCAACCTTTCAATCTTAGTACTTAGTACAACATCCTTTTACAGATATAACAGCTTTTAAACGTGAAGCATAGCTTGACACAAGTGTCTTGCAGCGATCTACAGGTATCTTCGCCCATTCGTCATGGGCAAAAGCCTCCAGTTCAGTCACATTCTTAGGCTTGCGCACTGCAACTGCTTTCTTTAAGTCCCACCAGAGGTTCTCAATCGGATTTAAGTCAGGTGACTGCGATGGCCACTCCAAAATGTTCCAGCCTTTAATCTGCAACCATGCTCTAGTGGACGTGGAGGTATGCTTGGGATCATTGTCCTGTTGAAAGGTCCAACGTCTCCCAAGCCTCAGGTTTGTGACGGACTGCATCACATTGTCATCCAATATCTCCTGGTACTGAAGAGAATTCATGGTACCTTGCACACGCTGAAGCTTCCCTGTACCTGCAGAAGCAAAACAGCCCCAAAGCATGATTGACCCCCCGCCATGCTTCACAGTAGGCAAGGTGTTCTTTTCTTCATAGGCCTTGTTCTTCCTCCTCCAAACATAGCGTTGATCCATGGGCCCAAACAGTTCTAATTTTGTTTTATCAGTCCACAGAACACTATCCCAAAACTTCTGTGGTTTGTCCACATGACTTTTGGCATACTGCAGTCGACTCTTCTTATTCTTTGGAGACAGCAAGGGGGTGCCCCTGGGAGGTCTGGCATGGAGGCCTTCATTACGCAGTGTGCGCCGTATTGTCTGAGCTGAAACTTCAGTACCCACATCTGACAAATCTTTTCTCAGTTCCTCAGCAGTCACACGGGGACTTTTCTCCACTCTACGCTTCAGGTAGCACACAGCAGTCGAAGTCAGCATCTTTTTTCTGCCACGACCAGGTAGCGTTTCAACAGTGCCCTTTGCCTTGAATTTGCGAATGATGCTTCCTATGGTCTCTCTTGGTATGTTTAACATCTTTGCAATCTTCTTATAGCCACTGCCCTTCCTGTGAAGAGTAATCACCTCTTCTCTTGTCTTCCTGGACCATTCTCTTGACTTCACCATGTTTGTAACCACACCAGTAAATGTCTAGAAGGAGCTGAGTATCACAGTCATTTTAAAGCTGCCTAATTGGTGCATATTATGCTTTATTGCTGCTCCGTGACATCCGCAGGTGTTTTCAATACCCGATTGAAAACACTTGAATGAACCTCTGTTCTTCAGAGTGGTAGTCTTTAAGGGGTTGAATAATTGTGTCAATGAAGAATTCACAAAAGAAACATTTACTACTGTATTACAAAACCAATTGATGTCATTTTAGTTGCATATGGTTCTTTAAAAAGTCCTTGTAGGATTTCATTCTGAATACAATTACAAATGTACACTAAATTCCCTAAAACCCTTTACAGCATTGGGGGTTGAATAATTTTGAACACAACTGTACTACGGACAGAAAGAAGAAGGGAAGTGCCACCCTATATTTGGCTGCAGGCTGTTCTTCCTTGAGCCGGGATCTTGCAGGCTCCCACAAATGTGAGTGGTCTAGACTTTGACTTCAATAATTTGACCAATTCTGCCATGACCGTCTGCACTATTATTTTTCTGTGAAATGTTTTCTTTGAGGGACACTGACGAATAAAAGGATTCGACACCAGCACTTTAGAGAAGATCAGCACATCATCCCTCATCATCATTTTTGAGTACTGAACTGTTATACACTTGAGCACTTTCTTCTGCACATTTGACTTTAGACCTGGACTTTATTCTATGCACTTTAAATGATGTTTTAAAAGACATTTCTTAACGATATTTAACACTCTCTTCTTTCCAACAATTTTTATGAATTTTACACTAATATCTTTTATGGATTTTACACGCCCATTAACTCATTAACTTATTAACTGAATTAGATGCGCCGTATGGTTTTCTGTTTTTTACCTTTGTCTTGACACATATTTTGGTTGTTTTCTATGTGTTTTACCATACTATAGGCAGCATTTGACTATTTATTAGCACCACGCTTAGCACTTTAACTGATCACCCAATAATAGGCGCCCACACTGTGTAGTGTATATATATACACACTTTCGAGAGGTATAAGAAGCTTATTGATGGTTATAGGAAGCGACTGATTTCAATTATTTTATCCAAAGGGTGTGCAACCAAATATTAAGTTAAGGGTGCCAAGAATTTTGTCCAGCCCATTTTTGGAGTCTTGTGTGACATTATGTCAAATTTGCTTTTTTTCCTCCCTTTTTTTGTTTTGTTCCAATACACAGAAAGGGAATAAACATGTGTATAGGAAAACATGTGTTACTGCAATACTTTTTTGTGAGAAATACTTGATTTTCTGGAAAAATTTCTGGGGTGCCAACAATTTTGACCATGACTGTAGTTACTATAAATTTAAACTGCACAGTTATTGTTTACACTATCTGTTAATTTTAATGGGTTTATATCTGTATATACAATTCAGTATTTCATTAGCAAATCTCCCTAATAGAATTAGTTTAATAAAATCTTGAACAATTAAAAGAGAGAGTCCATCATTCAGCTTAATGAAAGGAAAAAGATCTTGAGGCATTAGATGTATATAAAATAATTCTATAGCTGATGTGAACTATATGCTGGGTTTTGCCATTTATATTAACATATGGTAAATAACAGAATATTTTTATTGATGGAGGTTTGCATATGCAATACTCCACTTTTTATTCAATATCTACAAAAATTTTACCTGTTATAGAATATCCCCAATTTATTTGTGGACCTCCTTTTAGTTTTTATATGTATAACGAAAATGAGAAGTGCCTAATTGGTACCACCATGCACGTTTTATCGTTTATTACGATGAGGCTAGAGGATCTCTCGCATTGCGGAGAAAGTATTGACGTTTACCCCGCAGGCTGAAAAAGAAAACCAAGGCTTTCCGGAGATGAAACGTACATTCATTCCGGAGCTGGAACGCAAGCCGCAGGCTGATGACGTCACGCGCATGCGCGACAACACCGCCGAATGCCGTAAGACTTTCATTTTTGTTTTGCAATTAAGGATTAATCACTACAGAAGGACATTATATAAGGACACTACAGGACCACTATGATAATATGTACAAGCAAGATAACACAATAGGTGAATACAGATGGAGTATTACTTAACTGTATGCAATGCTGAAGTTTGCTCCCAGGAGATGGTCCACTACTCCAGTCCAAACCAGATAAAAAATGAAACAACATGGAGCCTTCAGCAATTGGTGGTATTATCGGCGGTCATGAAGAGAATTCCAGACAGGAAAATTGCCTTTCATCCAATATAAATGGAATGATGAGAAAAAAAAGTTTTTTTAAATAAATTTTATTCATATAAAATATCTTAAAATGGTAAAATGGTAAAAACAATGGAACATATTCCATAATGCTCAACTTCCAAAAATGTCCCCGGCCGACCGTACTGCTCTGTTGGCGCCCATTACACACACTGAAGTTTGAAACACGATAACCTCACTCAAAAATGGGAAAACCCCGGGACCAGATGGGTTTGGGGCGGAATATTACAAACTCCTTTCGGGCTCAGTGGTCCCACACTTGGTCTCTCTTTATAACAATATTTTACAAGGGGAGGAACCCCCTCCGATTTTTAACGAGGCCAGAGTAGTTCTCCCCAAGCCTGGAAAGGATCCTACCCTGGTCACCTCCTACCAACCTATTGCATTGTTAAACACTGATCTGAAACCACTATCCACTATTATTGCCGGCCGCCTACAGAAAACTTGGAGGCGCCTTATAGGCCCCCAACATACTGGATTCCTTACCGGTCGCCATTCCACCACAAACATACGCAAGGCTATAGCGGCCATAATGGTTCTCCTCCCTTACTCCGCACGCCTCTAATCTTTTATTGAGTTGTGATGCTGATAAAGCATTTGACAGGATATCCTGGGCTTATTTAGAACGCTTTATTAAGTTTCACCACTTTGGAAAGGTTTTTTGACCTTATTCCACTCTCTTTACCGCACCACATCCACGATGATCACGGTGAACGGATTTAATTCAGTCCCCTTCGTGCTAGGGAGAGGAACCAGACAGGGTTGTCCTTTATCCCCGTTACTGTTTAACCTCGCCCTAGAACCCCTCCTCCACATTGTAGAGTCATGCCCGGCAATTGCTGGTATCAGTTTGTCTACCTCTGCGACACTGAAAGTGGTGGCTTTCGCGGATGACTTGCTGTTATTTATTTCAAACCCGCATCTGCTATTCTGTCGTTGTTGACACTATTTGAGTCGTTCCACATTGCCTTGGGTTTCCAGATTAATTACACTAAATCGGTCGCTCTACCCCTGGGAGCGAAGCCACAAGGCACCTGGCTCAGTCAGTTTCCCTTTTCCTGGGCCCCCACCCCTTCCATTAACTACCTTGGGATCGTCCTACTGGTGGATCTTTCTCAATTGTACGCTCTTAATATTGCCCCTTATTTAACCCAAACTAAACAACTCCTGGAAGATTGGAGTTCGCTTCCTTTGTCCTATATGGGTTGGGCCGCACTCATTAAAATTACCTTATTCCCTAATTTGCTTTATCCCTTACAGGTTTTACCTCTACTGTTGAAACCCACAGACCTCCGTATACTACATTGACTATACGCGGCATTCATTTGGCAAGGTAAACGTGCACGCATTCCACTCCCTGCTCTTCAACAGGTGCTAGCTAGGGGAGGTATTAATTTCCCAAATATATTTGATTATAATTTAGCAGCCCTATATCGATATGCTGCTGATTGGGTGAACGACACTTCCCACTTCGTACCCTGAATAGGCATTACTCCCTGCCACTACCCTATCGGCGTTTCTTCATCAAACCTCACCTATTATTCCCCCCAGCCTGCATTCCAATCCATTATTGTCCTCTACGAAATTTGCCTGGATCAAGATCCGTAAGCGCTTTCAGCTGACCTGGCACACGACTTTATGGTCCCCTATCCTTCACAATCCCCACTTTCAAAACGCCTCCCCTGCACCGATTTTTCACACACTGGCCCATTGTGGTTTTACCAACCTTCACCATTATATTGACGGCGTGTCGGGCTTACCACACTCCTATACGATCCTGAAAGACCGCATTGCACCTCTAGATATTCACCCAGTATATTACTTACAGTTGAAGCAATTTCTTCTTACCCAATTGATCACACTATCCCCTAATGATCTTGCTAACCCACTAGATAAACATCTGTTGACCTGCCCGTTGTCCCCGCCCTCTACATCCACTATATATGCACTCTTACAATCCTCATTACCTACCAAGCTCCCCTGGACGGCAATAACAAAATGGACAGCCAGCTTTCCCGAGCTCTCCGCACCTGACTTGATAGGGACCACCTTATTATCCAGGCGCTCCCTTCCCTCTGCAAACTACTGGGACATGTTCTATAGAATACTTCACAGAGCATATATGGCGCCTGAAAGAATGGCTCGAGCTGGACTATTACCAAGAGCAAATTGCTTAAAATGTCAGGGTGCCCAGGCTGACTTATGTCATTGCTTATGGTCCTGCCCCTTTATTCAATTATTCTGGGACACAATAAGACGATTTGGTTCACAGGTTCTCTGACTGGAAATCCCATTTACCCCGGAATGGGCCATCTTTAATCGTCGGACCCCTTCCACCCGTTGTCCTTTTGACAAGTGTCATCGGTTTTGGCTCACTCTGCTAGCAGCAACAGGCAAGAAAGCGATCTTGTCTTAATGGATCTTTTATGCCCCTCCTTCCTTTTGCATGGTTTATGATAGAATCTACACCATATTTTTGGCGGAATGGACTGAGGCCTCGATACACCAAGAAAAACGGACTCAGTCCTTTTTTACCAAATGGACCCCTCTTATTCGACTCCTCCCATGCGAAACCAAGGACTACCTTTTTTTGCGCCCCTTGGTACTCTCTGCAGATGTTGTGGGGTACCCCTCCGATCCCCCAGGGTCCCCCCGATCACTCCTTAACCCGTTTTCTGGCTTCCACTCACCAAGACCCTGCCTCTCCCTGCAATTAGTCATGCCCTCCATGTTGGGTGCCGTCCTTTACTGATACATAGGGGTGATACTCCACACTTGTATACATTGGGTCGAGCAATATCCTATTTGGTTTTAACATGGGTTGTATTGTATTTCACAGTCACCTGTCGGATGCCATGTGTCTGTTTGCTTATTCGATCATTTGTTATTGATGTATATTATGACGTCTCTTTGTATACTTTGAGTTAACCCAAGACGAATAAAAATATTTTGGGGAAATTTTTTTTTGTTTTCTCATCATTCCATTTATATTGGATGAAAGGCAATTTTCCTGTCTGGAATTCTCTTCATATAGAAGAAATAGAAAGTTGAGGAGTTTTTCTGACCCTTTAACTGGGCGAGATGAGCCCCAGTAGATTTAAGGTAGACGGTTCTGTAAAACGTTCTTAATCCGAACCATGCGTCAATTGGACAATCTCCAGTGTCCGCAAACAGGGTAAATAAAATCGGGAAGGTAGTTCAATAAAAATTATAAATTTATTGTACAATCATAAAAATGCCAAACGCGTTTCGTCCTTAGATTTTGTCAAGGGCTATAAAACCAAGTTAAAATACAAAATAATGAATATAACTCTATCCTTCCCCTTCCGATCTTTTATAGTCCATCCTCTCTCCTTATTGGCTCCTTCAGTTCTCCAGAATTCTCTTCATGACCACGGATGATACCACCAGTTGCTGAAGGCTCCATGTTGTTTCATTTTTTACTATGATAATATGCACTGACTGAGGAAGCGATTATCTTGCGAAACGCGTTTCAGTGATGTTTTAAATTGTTTTTATTTAATAAATTTTTTATACCTTTCATTTTGGTCCTGTTGGTGTTTGGAAGTAAGAAAATACAGCTGGCAAGCATGAGTGTTTTTCTGAATGCTATTTAGGCTCCATTTATTAATTGGCTGCACCACATTTTTCTTTCTGTCCTGTGTTTTCTTTGAGGCAAGAAGGCTAAAAAAAGGACTTTAAAAGGATTGAAAGATAAAGAATTCTGCCTTATTGGAAGGAAGCGCGTCATCCACTGCAATTGTTGACTATAATAAATTATATATTATAAATCAGCCGAGTCTGCCGGAAAGAACAATATATAATATGTCTGAGTCATATAATAAAACGTGGCTTCAAAACGCGTTTGAACATGATGAGCAAAAGCAGTAAAAATGAGCTCAGCACACAGACGTGAAATGGCTCAGCAGCGAAAGGGTTAAAACAAACGCAAGCAGCACATTAATTTACCCGAATGCCTCCCCTGCCACCCCTGAGTGCATGTCCCTGAATATACTGGATATGTTCACAGTAGGTAATCCCCATTTGACAGAAGGCTTTCACTGCTGGCCAGACATTACTACTATACTCATTACAGATTGAGCTCTGTCCTTGAAAGAAGCAGCAGAACCCAAAGCTTTTCAAACCATTTCAACACCTTGGCTGTCATGTCTGAGTTGTTAAAAAATTTTGGGCACATTCTGGAGCCCTTTTGCAAATGAATTTCATTGGCAATAAAAATAATAATAATTTGCATTGCTCCAGAATATGACCAGATTGAGTATATTTTATCTCAGGGCAACTGCAGGTACTTTGGAATATCAAGTATCATATTAGTTTTGGGTTAAGCGGCTCATAGATGTGGATGAGTTTATGGGATCCACACAACCCCCCTGATTGCCTTCTACAGGTGATCAGACTGCTTAAGCATTTATTGTCAATATATAAATGATATTAATAAATAAATGACAAAAACAATGATTTTAATCAGCTTGCCAAAAAAATGTATCACGTTTATTATATTTTTTCCCTAAATATCAAAATAAAGGAGCCATTTAGCACATTAAACAGCTGTGCCCGTCTCCTTTAAACACAACATTAAATTAGAGTTTATATTTTTTTCACCTTGGTGCCATTGTGTATAACATTTTGCAATATGGCCCATTGCCCATTGCAGTTTGGAAATAGTGACACATAATAATGCATTGCTTTCCCTCACCTCCTGTCAGATGTCAGCCTTATGTTTAATGGATATACAGTGTAACAAATAACCTATAACCACCAATTGCTCAAAAGTACCTTCAACTATCTCCATGCTCCTGTCATTTATCCATCACCTCTACACTTTCACCAGTACCAGTACTTGACCCGCCATAAAAAGAGGATCTTTTATACTCTCAGAAAAAAAAAATCAGGCTTTTCCAATATCCGTGAAGAGCAGCCGTAAGGGTACAATAAAAAGGATGACAGTCTGTCCATTTCAGTGCTGACACCTCTAATGACTGTACTCCTCTTGCGCTCATACTTTTCACTTCTCACCAGTCAACACGCCTTCAGTTTCCTGCAGAGTTAACACTTCATACTGTGTCTGAACAGAAATCTCCATTTGGGCTGGGGAAGAAGAAATTCCCTTTGTTGTATATTTGTTTTTATTTTTTAACTAAAGCCAAAAATCTGTATTTCTTAATATAAATCAATGAATTATTTTTAACCTATTTCAAATATATATATTTTTATAGAAAAAAATATTATATATATATAATCGCTAATGAGAGAACAGGGAAAGCCAGCTTCATGAAAGTATAGTATAGCATAGGGACATTAGTAAATAATGTTAGGTAATACCATTGTCTACACATCTTTAAAGCACAGGAGGAGGTATACATGTTAGATGAAAGCCCTCTGGCAAACTTCTCTAATCCTTTTATGCCAGCATGTCTAATTTTAATCCTCTCTCTGTATGCCTACCCATGATCGGTAAGTAAACAAGATACAATAAATAAAATATTCCACATCAGAACAGGATTAGCATGGAGCTTGGTGAGAATTTTTTCTTTTCTTTCATAAAATATGTCAACTGATAACTTAATACAAAAATTGAACTAGTTTATACAAATGACACAAATATATAAAGGGTTCCATGATATTGGTGTCCCCACATTGATTTTGTGTTTTTTTTTATTATTATATTGGCTTTTTTCCTGTAAATGTGTCAAACATATAACTTTTCTGGGATATGTTTGAGATACTTTCCCTATGATAATATTAAAAGGATTTTCTCACAGGTTTCATTTGTACCTTTATTAGAGGGTGAGAAAAATAGAGGTTTGTGAGGGTCCTGAGAATCAGCAACAGCACTAGTGGCCTGCTCTACGGTGGGGTCCGCTCAGGTCTCACATGGTATTAGCTCGATTGTGCCATTACAGGAACAAATGCTCCATATGCAAATCAGTCTGCTCTCACCCAATGAGGGTGGCCAGTACTGATTGCCAAGGATGTCATCCCTGCACGAGAGGTACAGCAACCCCCGACGATCGTTTTGGCCTTGTTAGGCCTCGTCAGGAGGGTATAGCTGACACCACGCTAGGCACATCAAGCAAGGGGTCCACGTCTGGATGACCCTGTAAACGTATAGTGAGAAAAAGAGAGGTTTGTGAGAGTCCTGAGAATGAGCAACGGCACGAGTGGCCTGCTCTATGGTAGGTGCTCGCTCAGGTCTCACAATGTTTTATTAGAGGGTTGATTCAAATAGACTCAAACCCAAAGTTTCTGTTATAGATGGTAAGGGAATTAAAGGAATTTATTGAGTGTTTCAGGAAACATCCCTCCACTTATGCTGAGCACATCCCATCGGAGCATGTTCTGGAAGTAGCCGACAAATGGAAACACACACACACAACAACAGAGCAGCCACGAGAATTGCACTACCATAGAACAAAATGGTTTACTCTTAGGTAGAGTGTAAGAGTTTATTCAGAAGGCGACGGACTTCCCACCGAATTGCACCGAATGGTGAATTTCATCATATGGTGCAATTTTGTGGCAGTTCGCCTATTCACTAAACTGTCAATTCGCCAAATACTGTGGAATTGCCTGTGAAATAAGGTACAGATCGGTGTCCTTCAGTGGCAGCGAAAGAGAAGTAATGGTTAATCTATTCAGAGACCGCTGAACTGCACCGAAATGTCCGTGAAATGCCCTGATTTGGTGTTTCAGTTCGACAGGTATAACCAGGTGAATCCCATAGGATTCAATGTAAAAACAATATTATCGTTTTTATGCCATTTTTTATTTAATTGTGTTTTTTTTTCATTTTCAGCAAAAAGCCTATTTATTTTTTAGAACACCTTGTATTTTTGTAGATGGACGATTTGATTCCCAATTTGTTTTCAAAAAGTGTTTTTTAAAAATTCTGTAACAGACCTTTTTATTCTTTTTTAAAGTCCTTTTTATTATTTAGACACTTTTTAGTGCATTTTTTTTAGTTAAAACATCTATTAGAAGAATAGCAGAGTTTTGTTGGTTTTTTTCCCCTGCAGTTTGGCAGTCGCTTCAGCAGTCTTTGGTGCACTTCGGTGGCCCTGCGGTGAATAGTGAAATGGAATCGCCGAAGCGCACCGAAGTGTGCCAAACTAGAAAGCACTGAAACGTCGGTGCTTTCTGAATATCCTCTCGTGTGTTTATTGTGCCACACATCATGTGAATAAATCGCTACAATCCTTTTTGAGGACCGTGCCATTTCCAAAAAATGGTGACCACCCCAGTCTCTCAATCTTACCAGCCAATACGTTTTTTGTGGGGTTATCTGAAGGAATTAGTGTAGGTGAACAAGCAACGCATATCTGATTAATTTCATTCCATACATTATCCAATAAGTAAACCAGTGAATATGCAACATGCAGCGCCATGTCGGCATGTGCCTAACAGAAAGAATCTACTTTCAGCACTTACTGTGATGTGCTTAACATAAGAGGAGGTACATTTCCTGAAACTCTCACTAATTTCCATGTATTCCTTAAAATCTGTAACAAAAACTTTGGGTTTGGGTCTATAAGAATCACCCTGTGTATTCTACTACCAAATACATCATCAACCTCTATAATACTGTGAAAAAGTTTTGCCAAATGATGACATATTTCCTTTTCAGTTGTTAGTTTTGAGTTTCAGCTAGGTATTCTTTTCAGGACTGCCATCAGAAATATTGGGACCCCTTAACGCAACCCTAGTTGGCAAAAAAATAAAATTTTGTAACTCCAAAACCTAGTTGTTGGGGGAAAAAAAACGATTAAGAATTTACTGCAAGTGCAATTTAACCCCTTGTTGCCCCAGGATGTGCTATGCCGAGACACACATCATTGGCTGCAGGGGACGACCTGAACTTGTTGGCTACGGGGCGGGCTGCAATCTGCTACTCGCGACGGCATCTTTCTGGCGTTAACCCACCCCCGACGGGCGATGCCCGTCCGTCATTAAGGGGTTAAAATAAAAAGTGTTTTTGGCTTTTTTTAGGATTAGTGTGTGTGTGAAGGTTGGTGATGGTGAGCCCTGGCTGTACACAGCAGAGCAAGGATGCAAAGGGTTAAATGGACCATGAGCCATCTCTCAACTTTAATTTAACCCCTGCATCCCTGTACTGCTGTCTGCAGCCAGGACTCACAAGCCTACACATGGACCCGGAGTCATCTCTTTCATTAGGACGTACTTGAAAACGAGAGAAATCTCAATGTATCCTTCCTGGTAAAATCCTTTATAAATAAATAAATAAATTTAAGCCCTACATCTGTGTCCTGATCGGTGTCACTTGATCCTGTTTGAGCTATCCTTCCTCTTTCATGTGATGGGTGGTAACCCAGGGTTGTATTTCCTGCAGAGAGCCTAGGGATGCAGGGGTTTAAATGGCAGGAAGGATGGCTCAGGGTTCATGTCAAGGCTGGTGAGCACTGCAGAGAGCAGTGCAGGGATGCAGGCGATGACGTCTATTACAGGCACCCCCCGCCAGTGCGGGGATGGTGCCTGAAGGGGAGGTCCTTTGGACCTCTCTCCCTCCCCATCATTGCGGGGCTCCAAAAAAAGGCAGGCACCGCTTGGAAGGGCACAGCCTGCCCTTCCAAGCTGCGGCTGTCTTTAACTCCTAGGGGGCTGGATCGCGATTCGGCGCCAACAGGCGCCGGATCGTGGTCCCCTTCCGGAGCTGACCGACATCTTGGATGTCGGCCAAGCTTCTGGGATATCCCCCTGATGACTGGCATCATCGCACATAGTTCTGGAATTAACTCCTAGCTGCCACCTATGGTGGAGATAGGGGGTTCCAATGAACCCCATATCTCCCGATCCGGGGCAGCTAGGGGTTAATGTTTGGTGTCACTTCCAATGAAACCAAACATGACCATGTAAATTGTAAAAAAAAAAATAATTAAAAATAAAAATAAAATTAAAAAAAAAAAAATATTTTTTTATTTTATTAATGCAGCAATATTGTTCTCATTTCAATCATACTGTGAACAATGATTCTGCACTATCGATTTTTTCTATGGGGGGCGTTTGCTAAAAAACATGTAATTTCCCCCCCAAAAAATGTAACGAGTCCCCATTTCAAATGTTTTTTAACAGGCGCACCCCATAGAAAATATAACCGCAAAGGCTCGCATTATAAAATGTAAAAAAAAACCACTTTACACACTGTAGATGATTGAAAATTCAATTTGTATTGCATTGTTTGTTATAATATTCAGGCCAGACATGACGTATACATATAATAATGATATATTGTGAATCTGCCGAGTCTGCCAGAAAGAACGATATATAATATATCTGGGTTGTATAATAAAATGTGACTTCAAATCGCGTTTAAACATGATGAGCGAAACTGGTAAAAATTAGCTCAGCACACAGCGGTGAAATGCCACAGCAGCGAAAAGGTTAATGACTGAGGTGGAATGGTAAAAAGGCAGGCCCGAGTCGCCTGATTCACCATCCCTTACCTCTGCCAAGCTCAACTTCACCGCTCTCACAGCCTGCCCCTGCCTATGGAAATGGCCTGCTTAGGTGAGGCTTCCTCATGCAGGGCCCGAGAAGCCCTACATTTTGACTCAGAGAGCCATTACCTGGTCCAGCATAAAATATGTGAGCTGGGACATTGGCAGGCATTAGAAATAGAGTTTTCTTAATTTCTGTCCCCCCCCCGAAGGGCCCACGACTCCAGCAATGGCTGTGATGCCCTGATGGAGCCCCCCCCCCGCTTCCTTTATTATTAAGGTTTATAATAAAAGTTCATTTGAAAGGTTTCCATATGATGACATTAAACACCAGAAATTTATACAAAACAGTGTTGAAACAATGACCTAAACATTAGTGTTCTTGTCATATTACAGATAACCAGCATGTACCTAATTAACCACTAGCCACTAATAATCATTAGCATGTGAGATCCATTTCATACATCTGTGTTTGCACGCCTGAGTCCAAGAGAGTAGAACATAATAAAATGTTCTCCTTTTTACAGAGAGAAAAGATCAGCTACTTAAGAAATTAAGGTTGATTTACTTCATATATTACAAGAACTTTGCAGCTACTGTGACCTTGACATCACACAATTGGAAGAAAATTACACTCGAGAGGGCCTGAAAAGGTCATGAAGACCAAGAATGACCCAAGAACCATAGAATAATTCCATCTGAGTATAATTACACCTGAAATAGAAAGGAATTTAACTGCTGCTATTATTAGAGATATTTCATCATTAAAACCACAGATGGAAATGCACAAAACTGGTCTAAGTGGAAGAATTTCTTCAAATAAATCATTGTTAAGCATGTAGAATAAAAGGAGGGGGTCTTGACTGGGTCAATTCTAATGATTGCTGAATGTAAAAAAAACTATATACATGCGAATAAATTCATATATTCTACAAAGGTATATATCAACGATAAAGACAAGCAAATGAATTAAAAGTAATACAAAACTGTTATAAATACCAGCAATATAGTGAGTATGTAACAAAATAATAAGGATCTAAATGATTGTAAACATTCTAGCTGATAATGAAACATGATAGCATTTACAGAATTCTAGAATTCATTTCTTGATGCAATACATACTTGACAAGACCCCAATAATCCTCTGAGACAAAGGAAGGCATGATTATGCAGCAGACATTAAGTAGTCATTACTTTCTTCCTCAAAGGATTTTTTTTGGTCTTGTCGAGGAGGTATTCCATTAAAAAAGAAATTCTATAAGATCCAAGCGCCTTCACATTCCATTATCAGCAAGAATACTTATAAGTATCTTATTACTTTGTTTTATATCTGTTGCATTGCAATTATTTATATCCGTTTCTTGTACTTTTAATTTATGTGTATGCCTTTATTGATTGCATACACATTATGAATATGTATGTATCTCTTTATTATTTACATAGATGGCATATACACAGGGTCTTGAGGATACCCTGTTCAGGTCGAATTATTTTAGTTTTAGTGGTTTTGTCTAGCATATTTCTTATTTCATACAGGATACATTTTATTTTTTTTAAATATAAAGTTATTGTTTTTTCAGATACAAAATAAACCAAGGTAAAAGGGATACAGAAAAAATAAGAGGGAATTGGGGGGAAAAGAAACATTGCAACCAGTCTCATTACAGCAATATCATTAGTCCGAGATAAACATACAGAACCTGAGCCTGTTTATCGTTATAAATATCCCAAATAGACCAGTGGTCCGTCTTTGTTTTCGGGATACCCGCTATATCCCTGGCCATTCGATCCAGAAGCCTCAGCGTATTTAAACGGGCGGCAATGTCTTTAAGGGGGGGAAGGTTGGAGGACTTCAATCTGGCCGCCACTAGGGTCGTAGTTACAGATAACACGTGTGCCAAGGATTGCTTTTGTAAACGGGAAAGGGAGTCGGGCATAAATTGGAGGAGGAGAATTTCAGGGAGGACCGAAACTTCAGAGCCCATGATTTCAGAACTGAACTAAGCAACAGAGACCCAGAATTGAGCAATCAGACGACAGGACCACCATATATGAAAGAAGGAGCCCATATCCTCCCCACATCTCCAACATACCGCCGATACCTTTGGATTAAAATGATGTTCCCTATCAGGTGTAATATACCATCTATATAATACCTTCTTCCTGGCTTCTGTCAGGGATATGCAGCGTAATTTAGAGGTATCAAGGAGGAAGCTGTCTGCCCACGTGGAGTCAGCAATCTGGATCCCCAAATCCCTCTCCCAGTTTGCTGTAAAGCGCCACTTAGATGATGAGGTGGAAGACACCAGGAGGCGGTATAAAAGGGAGAGAGGGCGAATACCTGAAGAGGGACCCACACAGTATTGTTCAAAGGGAGTTAATAACACCGTCTGATCAGGGAATTTCAGCATTTGATACGTGGAAAGGCAGGACCTAAGCTGCAGGAACGAATAATTGAAGGCAGGCCCTACAGAGAATTTTTGGCTAAGGATGGGAAAGGCATAAGCCCTTGGGAGTCGTATAAACAACAGAGATGAGTTATACCTTTCGAAAACCATAAGCGGTGATTAAAATTGGGAATTATGTGGGAAAAGATTGAAATAGGGGATGCCATAGCTAATGGGTGAATGGCGGACAAGGTAGAGCGTGTCTTATCCCAAACATCCAAAAATAATCTGGAAAGCATAGGAAGGGAGTCTATGCGTGGTCGTCTAGGTTTAGGCAACCAGGCCAGCATAGTATAATCATACGGGAGTGACTGGGGAAAAAACAGTAAGGTCCACTTGGGCATATTGACTAGGGAAGCCAAACGGCCCAGATTCATCAATACCGCCGCTCTATAGTAGAGCAGAAGATTTGGAAGACCCAAACCTTCAAGCGCAACCGGAGCATGGAGAACGTCCGCCTTAATACGCGTGCGTTTCCCCCGCCATACAAAATGGGATAAAGATGAAAGAAGGGACTTAAAAAACATTACAGGGGCAGGTAAAGGTAGGGCTCTGAAAACGTACAAGATTTTCGGCAGCAACATCATTTTAATAGTGTGGATCCTACCCACCCAAGAGAGTTCAACCTTAGACCATTTAAAGCATAACGTTTTAGTTAAGGAGAGGAGAGGCTTGTAATTTGAATCGAAAAAAGGGTATTCCTAGAAAAGGAGAGTTTGAGCCCCAGGTATGTCAGGGAGCATGATCTCCAATCAAAAGGGTAAAGGCGTTTCAGCGTCACTACATCCGGACTAGGGATAGCAAATGGAAGGGCTTGAGTCTTTGTTATGTTGAGCTTGTGGTAAGACACCCTGCCGTAGGCGTCTAAGATCTGGTGTTGAGCAGGTAGGGACGTGAGGGGGTTTGTCATAGTAACCAGGATATCATCAGCAAATAAACTAAGTTTACAGGAGGACAGACCAACAGGAATTCCTTCCACCTCATCAGCTTGCCGAATTGCTTGTGCCAGGGGTTCAAGGGCCAACGCATAAAGTAGAGGGGAAAGCGGGCATCCCTGTCTAGTCCCATTGGTGATATACATAGGTTTGGAGAGAAAGCCTGCATTTAAGACAGACGCAGACGGAGTCGAGTTAGCATAAAGGGACATGATAGCTGTAATTAATGCTCGGGGGAAATTAAATTTTAAAAGAGTATGTTCTAAAAATATCCAATGTAAGCAATCGAATGCCTTTTCGGCATCTAAAGACAGGAGTAAAGTTGGAGTCGCCGTACGGGTCACCGTATCTATTAACGAGATCACTTTAAGGGTGTTATCAGGTCCCTGTCTATGTTTAATAAAGCCTTTTTGATCGTCAGCAATTAACGAGGGCAACAAGTCCACTATCCTATTTGCCCAAATTTTTGCGTATAGCTTAGTATCCGTGTTAAGCAACGAAATGGGTCTATATTTAGAGCATATAGGGGCCGGAGGGGAGGTCTTGGGGAGAGTAACAATGGTAGCGGACAGCCAATCGGGGGACGCTTGGCCCGATTGAAAAATATGGTGAAACGCAAATAATAGAAATGGAGATAATGGAGTTTTGAACGACTTGTAATAAAGTGCATTGAACCCGTCAGGGGCCTTTCGAGATTTAAGGGAAGCAATAGAAGAGGTGAGCTCGAGATGGGAAATTGGGGCAGTTAAGGTCAGATGTTGATCATCTGATAAAGTCGGGAGATGCAAGTGTTGCAAAAAAGGAACAATGTCTGCCAGGGAAGGTTGAGGGACCGTGTCATCATTGCACAAGTTATACAGATCTGAATAATATTCCGTGAAGCAATCCGCTATTTGCTGAGGATGAAAACATGTCTCCCCATTCTTATCTGTCATTTTCTCTAGTTTGGATTTAGCCGCGCTTTGACGAAGCTTGTTAGCCATTAATCTACTATGTAGATAATGCCGGGATTGGAGCCAGCGAGCTGCCCATAAGTAATCTTTCTTATCTAAGTCAGTAAATTGAGTTTGCAAGTCAAGAAGAAGGGCTTGTGAGACCACGTCACCGGTTCTTTTATGTTGGAGTGCAGCGTCATGTATCCGACGTAGGAGATCTAATCTATGGGAAGTAGCTAGTTTTGCGAGGACCCCATTTAATAAGTACACCACGGATCACAGGTTTATGCGCCTGCCAAAGAATCAAGGGGGAGACGTCCGGGGAGTCATTTTCCGAAAAATAATCAGTCATGGTCTGAGTCACTTCCTCTAACACTTCTGGGCGAGAGAGAAGGGATTCATTAAGCCGTCACAGGGCACATCCCCGAGCTGCCAAGTTGCCCTGAAGATTCAAAGTAATTGGAGCGTGATCCGACCAAGATATGGCTCCCAGGTCACAACATAGAACATTTGTATAAAAAAACCCTTTTAAGAAAAAAATGATCAATTCTAGAGTACGTTTTGTGTGCCCCAGAGTAAAAGGAATAATCCACTTCAGTGGGATGAAAAAGGCGCCATATATCAAACAGTTGAAATTCCGCTAAAAGAGCGGCAAACTTCTGTACCGAGGCCCGCTGAAGGCGAGTCGGCCGAAAAGGCAGATCCAGGGACTGATTAAAATCGCCACACACCACCAGCCTGCCGGTATTAATCCGTATCAATTTAATGGAGAGCATTCTTAAAAAATGTCAGTTAGTCAACATTAGAGCAGTAAAAGTTTGCAATCGTATATATGACGCGGTCAATGTCACAGACCAAAAATAAGTAACACCCTTGTGGGTCAATCACTGACCTATGTAATGTGAACGTTACATCCCGGTGAATCAAAATCGATACCCCTCTTGCTTTAGCCGGGTCAGTGGCATGAAATTGATGTGGGTAAGTGGGAAAATACAGTTTAGGATGGGCAGAACGCTTAAAATGAGTCTCCTGGAGACATACTACCGCCGGGGGATCATGGTGTAGGTCTGCATACAATGAATGACGTTTGTAAGGAATATTTAACCATTTAACATTTAAAGACACAATTTTCATACCCATCTCAGATATACTTGAAAATACTTAAATGACGAAGGTAGAAACCAAAAACATAATAGAGCCAAATCCATAACGCAGAGCAATACATATGCAATACCAGTCATAATGTTATACCAGACTGGTGCAATGAGGAAGAAAATAAAAACAATAAGAAAAAGAAAAAAAGAAAAACAAGAAAAAAAACAGAAAAACTCGGAGTCGGTGCAACATGCAACCGCTCCCTGTACAGAAAAAGACTCCACAGCCACAGTCAAGAATCGGGCCTACCCTAAAAACGATGGGGGGAGTTGGGGGTTGATACCAGCAAAAAATGGCCAAAAACAGCACCAGCAACAATCCGACTGACCGTCATGCCAATTAGAAAAGGCGAATACAAAAGTCATAAGGCAGGTTCAGGATTCCCATGGCCCAACAGCGGACCTGAAAATTAGGATAAAAGGGCACGGAAATTAACCCAGCAATACTTCACTGCTCTGTATGCACGTGGTGCCATTCCGGCTAAACTTTAGACGGTGACAAAGGAGGGGCCCGGTGCGGAGGGGTCACCTCTCCCATCAGATCCCACATCTGGAGAGCAGAAATACCATCCTGAAGTGTGTGGAACACAGACAAAGTTCCACGGTAGATGACCAGCAACTTCAATGGAAAGCTCCATCTGTATGGAACGCGGTGATTACGCAGAACTTTAGTAACCGGTAAAAATTCCCTCCGTCTTTGCATCGTAGCCGCCGAAAGATCCGGGAACAAGGAAGTTCCAGTAAACATCTCAGGAAGAGTCGGGTTCTTTCTCATTGCCGCCATCAAGGAATCTTTAACGTGGTAAAAGTGGATACGTGTCAAAACATCTCTAGGAACCGCAGCGTCCAGGTTACGTGGTTTCGGGAAACGATGTGCCCTATCTAGCAGGAGCGCTGCCTTGTCTGCATCTGGCAGTAATACTTGAAAGAGGTTGAGCAGGTACCCAGCCAAGCCTTCAGATTTCACGGACTCAGGAACGCCACGAATACGAATATTATTCCTGCGAGAACGATCTTCAAGATCCGTGACTTTAAGTAAGAGAGTGTCGTGTGATGATTTTAACCCCTTATATGCATCCACAAGTTCGTTATGCGCCAAACAAAATTATGAGATTTATGTTCCAGGATATCAGTACGCTCACCAATGTCCCGAATTTACTGACGAATGGAAGCTGTAATCGTACGTAAATCTGCTTGGATGGTGGAGCGGAGATCATGTAGTATGGCCTGGATCTGCTGGCCGGTCGCTGGAGCTGAGGCTGAAAGTTGCTGTTGCCGGGGCCCTGTAGCTGCTTCCTCTTCGGGGAGGGATTTAGGAGAGCTCGGGGATCGAGGGCCTAAAGAGCCGCCATCTTGCAGCCTATTCCGCACCTTGCTGGAGCGCACAGGGTCCGCCGGTTTTGGGGTCTTGGCTGGTGCCATCGGGAGCCCGGAGGTCTGCTGAGCCAGGGGATGCAAAATTCGAGCGGATTAACCACCGTTGTGAGCCGCGGTAGCCTGTAACAGCGACGGTCATTGGGAGCTGTCATTAAGCACGACCGTCCACACTGGCTGCCGGACACGCCCCCAGGATACATATTTTAACCCTTTCATTGCTGAGGCATTTCACGCCTCTGTGCTGAGCTCATTTTTACCGGTTTCGCTCATCATGTTTAAACGCGTTTTGAAGCCTTATTTTAGTATATGACCCAGACATATTATAAATCATTCTTTCCGACAGACTCGGCAGATTCATAATATGTCATTATTATATGTATACGTCATGCCCTGTCTGTATAATATAACAAAAAATGCAGTCAAATTTGAATTTTCAATAATTCACAACGTGTAAAGTGTTTTTTTTTTTCACATTTTAACATGCGAGCAATTGCGGTATGTAAATATGAAAAGGCTATTGAAAGCATGGTAACAATCAGTAACAGTAAAAAGCCCGGAGGCTAGGACGTCCACAGGTAATGTCTCGAACACGCGTGTCGAATTAGATGAAGGACGTAAGAAAAATTAAGAAACATAATGAAAGTCCCCCTGTACGGCTGCTGAGTCAGACAGACAAGAACAATCACAGTCCACTCGGGTGAGACCGCTAAAGAGAAGCACATGGAAATGGCAAAAAAATAAAAATTAAGGGGAGGGGTATTATACGTTGAAAGGACAGGAAGATAGAAAAGAAAGAACACGCAGAAAGAAAGAAACTATTCAGAGAACATCAGGAAAGAAGGACAGAAATCCTACAGAGAGGAGGGGCCAGCACCCCTCCTTATTAATAGGTCCACGAGTGGGGAACCTCAAGCTCATAAAGCACGTCCTTCAGGAGAGGACACAAAGCCCTGCCAATAAAACCACTTCTGTAGATGCTGCGGTGTCCGTCCCCTCGCTGTCGCCAGCAGGCTTTCGTGCATTCTAAGCTCCTCTATCCGGGTAATCCAATCCGCGCTCCTCGGTCTAGTTCCATTCGCCCAGTGTAGGGCCACAAGGGATCTGGCAGTGAGCAACATCGGTAAGAGCACCGATCTGCGCAGTGTGATAAAGGACAAGGGGATTTGCAGCAGCAGGAAGACCCGCACCGTAAGGGGCAGGTCGACATCAGTAACCTTTAGGATAACCGCGTGTACCTGAGTCCAGAAAGGTTGGAGTATAGTACAGGACCACCACATATGCATGTAATCCCCGTTTTCCGCGTTGCAACGCCAGCATCGAGAGGAGAGACTAAGTCCCATTTGAAATTGCAGCACCGGAGTACAGTACCAGAACGTCACAATCTTATATGCCTGTTCCTGCAGTCGGGTTTGCTGCGAACCTCTGTGAACCAATTCATACGTTTTGGCCCAGTTCTCCTCATCAATCAGTTTATCCAGTAGTTCCTCCCAGCGCGCCTCAAAGGGTGGCGGGTCTGGAGCAACAGGGCTCACCAATATCGTGTAAAGGGTCGAGATGCCATGACATGGGGTGGAAGAGGCTAGGCACAGTTTCTCAAAGGGACTGGCGTCCCGGAGAATGCGGTGCGTTCCCGGTAAGGAGCGGAGATAGTGTAAAACCTGTGCGAGATTGAATCGTTCCAGGAATGTCGGGGGTGGTGCCCCTGGGGTGCGGTCCCACGGCGGTGTGTATTGTGCATCAAGAATTAAGGCATTCGCCCTTGGTTTGGTAGGTGCTGACAGCCGGGCCCTGAAGGACTGAGTCAACGTTGTCCTGAAGGCGGGGTTATCAGCCAACGGGAGCAATGGCGACGGGAACGTGGACAGTTGGTGGCTCGAGGCAGCCGAGTCCCATATTTTCAGTGTAGCCGCAACAGTCGGGTGGACCATTACCTCCCTTGGCCTACTCGCAGAAGCTATCCACTGGAGAGACCAAAGGCGCACCGAGGCAAACGAGTCCTCCAGGTCCGGCCAGAGCGCCTTCCTTCCCTCAGTGGACCATTCGATAATACGCAAGAGATGAGTCGCAATATAGTATTTACGTAGGTCAGGCAAGGCCACACCACCTCCTGACTTTGCCCGAACCAAGATGGTCCACCGCACTCTCGGGCGAGAGGCACGCCATACAAATCATAAAAAAGCTGCCTTGATGAGTGCAAAAAAAGAGGTCGGAATCCGTACCGGGATGGTCTGGAACAGATACAGGAGGCGCGGTAAGACATTCATCTTCAGAACGTTAATCCTCCCAAACCACGAGATATGCATCTTAGTCCAGGTAAGGAGTTCTTCTGTCAAAACCTTCCATAGGGGAGAAAAGTTGTCCTCGAAGAGCGTGTCCAGTCGGGCTGGGAGTTTAATCCCCAGGTACGACATTGCCCCATCACACCAGCGAAAGGGAAGGGAGCCCCTCAGGTGGGTTTGTTCCCGCGCAGGTACGGTGATGCTGAGGATCTCCGATTTTAGCATATTAATTTGTAGGTTTGCCAGGTCCCCGTATGTCTGGAATTCCTCAACAATCGCTGGCAAAGACTCCGATGGAGAGACCACGAAGAACAGCAGGTCATCCGCGTAAGCCGTAACCTTATGTTCCCCAATACGGCCCGGTAGCGCCCGTATGTCAGAGTTAGTCTGAATAGATTCTAAAAATGGCTCCAGAGAGAGGGCAAATAGAATTGGCGACAGTGGGCATCCCTGCCGCGTGCCATTATGCACCCGGAAAGGGCAGGAGAATGCCCTGTTCACCTTCACTGATGCCGTAGGCTCCGAGTATAGCACCGCGATCCACGTGTAAAACTCACCTGAGATCCCCATGGCATCAAGAGTTGCGAATAGGAATGACCAGGCTACCCAGGTCGAAAGCCTTCTCAGCGTCTGTTGACAAGAGAAGAACACTCTTACCGGATCCTCGAGCCTTGTGAATAATGTTAAGTGCCGTGATAGTGCCATCCCGGGCTTCCCTTCGTGGTACGAAGCCAACCTGGTCTCTTCACCAGCAGCGGGACAAAAGGCTGTAAGCAAATTGCCAATACTGAGGAAAAAAGCTTCAGATCGCAGTTGAGGAGGGAAATCGGACGGTAACTCGAGCATAGTTCCGGGTCCTTCCCATCTTTCGGGATGACCGTAATCGTCGCCAGTTGCGACTGAGTGTGTAGAGATGAGCCATCACGTAGGGCATTGAGTGAGGCAACCAATGGCGGCAATAGAATACGGGAGAACTGTTTATAGTATTCAGATGGTAAGCCATCTGGCCCAGGTGCCTTTCCATTTTTCTGTCTTTTCAGTACGATCCGGAGCTCCTCCGTCGAGATAGGGTCGTTCAGAGAGGAACGTTCCGGCTCCGTCAATCGCCTGTGAACCCTGGAAGAGAGGTATGTAAGGATTCGCTGGTTGCGTTCCGAGTCAGGGGTCGGGGCGCATGTGTATAAATCCGAGTAATAGTCCCTGAAGGCTCGAACGATCGCATCTGGCGTCTGGGCAAATTCCCCCCCTGGTCTTCGGATCTTAGGAACGTACGCCAGTGCCCGCCGCTTCTGGAGCATTCGTGCCAAAAGCCGACCCGGCTTGTTTTCATTTTACGCAAAAAAACAGCGCGAGTGAAGCACCGTACGATGTATTTGTGAGTGTGCTAGTTCAGTCAACCGCAATCTCCGTTGTTGGAGTAGGGTGTAGGTTGCTGTTCCGGCCATCCTCATATGATCAAGTTCCAGGTCTCATATTTCAGAGATCAGGGAGTGAGTCTCATCCATCCTTTCCCGTTTCTTCCTGGCGGCAATCGCGATCAAATGACCGTGGATAGTAGCCTTATGCGCCTCCCATAAGGTGTGTGGTGACATGCCCTCGGTACCATTCTCTGCAAAATAATTTTGTAGGGATGCCATGATCTCATCCCGCAGCATCCGGTCCTGTAGGATAGAAATATTAAGCCTCCAATTAAAACGTCTCGGGCGACAGTGTGCCGACCGAAGAACCATGGATACCGGCGCATGGTCTGACCACGTCCTACCATGGATGGAAGTCGAGATAAGATCATCTAAAGCGAAATGATATAGTCCAGTCGGGTGTAGGTAGAATGCACTTTCGAGTAAAAAGAGTAATCACGTGTGGTTGGATGAGTGAGGCGCCAAGCATCTATCAGTTGCAAGTCTTTCAGGGAGCGTCTGATGGATCGCAGAATATGGAGGGGAACCCTAGTGGTGCCCACCGACGTGTCCTCCGCCGGGCACATTGCCACATTGAAATCCCCCCCTAAGATCAAAGTCCCCTCCGCAAATGTAGTCAACTTCTGTGCAATTTTGGAGAAGCATTGGTGTTGTCTAGAATTAGGGAGATAAATCAAGGCAAATGTGTACTTAACCTCAGCGATCGTACCTTTCAAGAACACCCCTCTACCGTCCCCCAAAAATAAAGCATCTAGGTATACAAAGGGGAGGTGTTTGGAAATCAGGATTGAGGTACCCCTCACTTTCCCCTCCGGTGCTGTGTCATGGTATGCTGTCGTGTAATAGGAGTTGCGAAGGATCGGGTGTGCATCAGTTTTGAAGTGTGTCTCCTGAAGGAGTGCGATCGAACATTTCTCGCGACGTAGGTCCCGCAATAGCCAGTGATGCTTTTCTGGGACATTTAGTCCCCTCACGTTTAGAATCATGATCCCCATCAAGTCCCGGCGGAACTCCGGGGTCTGTCCCCCTCCCCTCTCCATCGATCAGGAGGTAAGACAAGAAGTAAGAAAGAATAAGTGAGAGTAGGGAGATACAGGAGGAAAGGGGAGAAGAGTAAGAGAAAAGAAAGAAAGGGAGGGTGAAGAGAAGAGAGAGGTCCAGAGAGTAGACAGAGAGAGACAGAGGCGGGGAGAGAAAGAGGAGAAGGAAAAGAGAGAAGAGAGAGAGAATTTTTTTTTTAAAAATTTGAATAATAATTTTTCTTTTAACTATATATTTCCTGTGCAATGGTACAACACCAACCAAAAACAAAGGGTCAAAGGCGTCCATCCAGGAGGAGAATGCCCCTACAGAAAATCGAAGCGGGCACAATGTCTCCTCCTAGGAGTAGTGCAGGGACGCAAAGAGAAGAAACCCGTGGGGAGGTGATTTGCCCCGACCCAGCAGCCAACAGTCAACAGAAAGTAAACTTAAGAAACTTATATACAAGTGTCAACGGTCCCCTCCAATAACATCATAATACTAGAGCACGCACGGTGCCGCAGAAGAAATATTCAAAACTATTCAACCAAACCCCCCCTCCCACCACATTAGTCACAGAATTTCAAGTAGGGAATGCAAGAGCAGCGAATTACTTGAGTACCTGGGAGATAAGAATCTCCATGAGGAAAACACGGGGACAGCTTATTATACATCGTAAGGGTAGGAACTCCTAGCAGGCATCCCGGCCACTTCCAGGTCCCCCCTCACGAACCAACTTCCCGGGATCAGCCTCCCATTCACCAAAGCCTCCCATCATTCCCAATACAAATATAGGAGGACCCCTGGGGATCCGTGAGTCTCAAAACGAAAAACCCTCAAGACATCGCTATCGAAGGACAGTCTGTGCAAGTTGTTCACATCGGATTAGTGTGTGTTCTCTCCCTATTCCCCCTGCTTATGTGCTTGTCCCTCCCCTCCTTCCCCCATTTCCCCCCGTCCCGTATCCTCTCCCCTCATTCCTTCAGTTCCAATTATTAAAGATAATGTGCTTTTCACTCCCCCTTATATACATTGCCCCTCCAGATCATGGGAAGTCCCCCTTCCCTCCTCTAGGACAGATCCCACCCTCTCCCCTTCAGTATCCATAAACTTCCCCTGATGAACTCTCCCCACTATGTTCCCTACTACGTCAGAGGTCCCAACTCATATATATATATATTTTATTTTTTTTCCCCCTCCCTCCCCCCTTTTTCTTTCCCCCTTCCCCTTTTCCTCCCCCCCTCCCCAGGTTTCCATCCCCCTCTTAATCCCCCTTCAGTAGTAAGTAGGTAGCCGTACCCATCCCTCCCAGTGAAGATATACTGCCCGCCATTTCCTCCAATAAAAGCTTCTCTCCCATCCGTGGCTTTTGCCCCTCCCTCCGACATCCACTCCGAGTAGCGTATGTCCCTCGTGAGTCCCAGAACAGGTCCAATCTCAGAAGAGTTCAAAATGGGCGGAGACCTCTACCGTTTCCCGCCAAACCCTCCATATTAAGTTGCGCAATTCCAATCGGGAACCACCAATCCCGACAGGGGGATCTCCTAATCACCAGGCAGATGGACACGGGTCCTGTGTTCGGGCAGAGAGTAATAATAAAAAATGCCAAGCTGAAGTCCCCGGTCTCTCCAATCCCGTCATAGTGCAGTTCGGCCCGGTCTCCCCCCGGGAGGCCGGGTAAAGCCAGGAAAGTCATCCCCGCCACCAAGGCCACGGTGATCTGTTGTCCTCCCACAGTCTAAGAAAGATAAAGAATAAGGACGGTTGCAGTATCACCGCCACGAGACGATGCTCTCAGTGTGGGTTCAGTCAAAAACGAGGGGAGCATAAGAACCTCTCAGGGTCAAGAGGCGCACGGCAACAGAGGAACTGCATGAGTCGATCAATTCCGTTCCAGAGGCATATTAGCGAAGATGATTAACCATCCTGCGCGTCAGGCGAAGGCGAGCGGGACCCCTCTGCCCTCCGGGGCCGGGGTCGGCTAGGGGGACGCTGAGGGCGACCTCCCACGTTAGCCGGGCGTTCCATGAGGCCTCCGGCCTCCCAGTTAGAGACCGAGACAGAGGGAAGAGCAAGGCGCAGCAGAAAACCGGGCACATCCTGTGGTCTTCTAATAGTGGCAGTAGTCCCATCCAGACGTACCTGGAGTGAGAAAGGAAATCCCCAGCGGTAGGCAACTTGACGTTGGTGCAGCAATTGAGTGACCGGTCTCAGGGCCCTCCGGGCCGCCAGGGAAAGTGAGGAGAGATCCTGGAAGAGTTCCAGCTGGAAACCCTCAACCTCCCATTCCCTGCGTGTGCGGGCCACAGTCATTAGGCAGTCTATGAGTGCATAGCTGGTGATCCGGCAGATCACGTCTCTAGGTGGGGCTCCCACCGGGGGCATAGGGCGCAGAGCTCGATGACATCTATCCAGGGGGATATCAGGTACCGCGGGTCATCCAGTATGCGCAGGAGAATGGAGCGGATGCAATTCGCCAGATCATCGGCGGGGACCGTCTCAGGGAGCCCCCTGATATGTACATTATGTCGGCGGCCCCTATTGTCCAGGTCATCCAGTCGTCTCCTCACGTCTGAGAGGTCTTCCTCGAGGGAGGCCGGGAGCCGCGGTGGTAGGTTAGCGCGGCGTTCAAGCGCATTCGTGTGTGTGCTGAGATCCACCACCTCTGTTCTTATCTCCCGGAGCTCCGTTTGGAAGCTCGCCCGGAAATCGTCCATCATTGCCATCAGGTCAGTGCGGGTGGGGAGCGCCGCTACCATTCTTTCCAGGCGTTCGATGGCTGGCATGGAGTCCGGAGCCTTGTCCAGGAGAGGGCGCGCCGCCGCCATCTTCGGGGGTGAGGAGGAGCAGGCTGCGGGAGCCACACGAGGCTGAGAGGGGTGTAAGAAGTCGTCTAACGGTCCAGAAACCGTTCTAGTGGTGCGGCGTGGAGTGGAGGTGAGGCCGGTCGATTTTCTGCCTCGCACCATTGCCCGAGTGCTGTGAAGTGTGCTAAGATGTCGGAGGGGATCGACGAGTCACTCTAACATGCGGCCATCTTGATCGCGAGCCAAACCACGCCCCGCAGTTATATTTTGTATGGGGTGCGCTTGTTAAAAAAATTAGAAATGGGGTCTCGTTACATTTTTTTGAGGGGGAAAATTACGCGATTTTTAACAAACACACCCCAAACAAAAATCGTTAGTGCAGCATCATTGTTCACATTATAATTGAAATGGGAACAATATTGCTGCATTAACAAAACAATTCTAACAAAAAAAGATTCTACATGGTCATGTTTGGTATCGTTGGAAAGGCCATGCTCTGGCCGATCCAATGATATCAAACATTAACCCCTAGCTGCCACGGATCGGGAGATAGGGGGTTCATTGAAAACCCATATCTCCACCATTGCTGGCAGCTAGGGGTTAACTCCAGGACTGGCGTCATCGTGCTATGCACAATGACGCCAGTCATCAGGGGGAGTTTCCAGAGGCTTGGCCAACATCCAAGATGTCGGCCAGCTCTGGGAGAGGATCACGATCCGGCGCTTTTCGGCGCCAAATCGTGATCCAGCTCCCCAGGGGTTAATGTCAGCCACCGTTTGGAAGGGCAGGCTGTGCCCTTGCAAACGGTGCCTGCCTTAACCCTGTGGACCCCGGCGATCGAGAGGGAGAGAGGTCCGAAGGACCTCCCCCCTCCCTTTCAGGCGCCTCCTCCGCACTCGCGGGGGGGGCCTGAATTAGATGTCATTGCGCCGCCGCAATGACATCTAATGGCCCCGCCAGGGTCCCGGAGTGCCGGGCTGAAATCCAAGATGTCAGCCCACACCGGGGGGGCCAGCAATCGGCCGGAATCCCAGTGGATTGCTGCCTCCTGTGCATGGACGTGCTCAGCGCGTCCATAGCACAGGAGAACCACTTGGTAGGACGCGCTGAGTGCGTCCTTAGCAGCCAAGTGATTAAACGATTACTGAATGCTTGATCAACTTCGAAATTTGTAGAAAATATAGCATGTAGAGGTTAGTGGAAGCATAAGGGTTAAATCACCACTGTTTCCATACAGCAGGATACAGCTACTAGTCCCCAAAATGTTACTGTATAGGATGCACCGATATCCTTTTTTAACGTCCCTGGCGTTGTTTAATTTAGTAAGCCTGTATTCTGTAGGAATAAGTCACTGAAATCCGTGCAAGCAAGAGTCTAGTAAACACACGGAGTCAGAGAAGGTTTGAAACACGAAATAATAATTTATTATCCCACAAATAATTATCCAAAATAATGGAAATAAATTATATTCAATAAAATAATCAAACCAAAAACATGCCTCTTTCCTCTGGGTGCTGGGATTCCTGTCCAGATGTACAATCCTTTGCCAAAGTAATACAGGACACGGGGGTACCAAAAAAAAATATTCTCAAAACAGCTTTACAGAAATAAAAGGCGAATAAAAATCATTTGTAAAATGTAATAAGGCTTTGCAATACAAGTTTCGAAGGGGGATCTGGGCAAGCACCAGCGAAATGTGTATTGCAAAGCCTTATTACATTTTAGAAATTATTTTTATTAGCCTTTTATTTCTGTAAAGCTGCTTTGAGAATACTATATTTTTGGTACCCCATGTCCTGTATTACTTTGGCAAAGGAGTGTACATCTGGACAGGAATCTCAGCACCCACTGCACAGCAAAGTTTCTTGATTTTTTTTTTGAATTTGCCGCCTGGTCCCGCCCACCTACGTCGTGTGACTCGCAGGGAGCGGAAACAGGAAGCAAAGTCACCGGCTGCCGCGATCACACGGAGGTAACTGCAGAGACGGCGAGGGAGTGAAGGATGCGGTGAGTATGCATCCAGCCCGAGTGTGGCTCGGGGTTACCGATTTAACCCCGAGTCACACTAGGAATACCGCCAGGCAGGTTAAGTCAGCGATACTTTTATTTCAGGTACTCACCAATATTTTTATTTAATGTCATGCGACTACTTTCCAATAAATAATTTAGGATTATATTGAACCCTGTGCAATTCTTGGAAATATTGAAATGTATGGCCAGACACTCCGGTTACCCACTGAACAGGCACCAGACCTCAGACACACACACACACACACACACATCTAAATATATATCTATACACACACATGCCAGCCCTCAGATACAGACACTGGAGTGGCTGGCAGAATGCACTAACAGCATTCTGCCAGGCCCCTCTGGCTGGCTGCTTTCCTACAAGTGGCAGCCAGCATGTGAAGGTTGTAACATGAATCCGCTGGGGCCTCCAGCCACCCTCTCACGAGATCTTGCAGAGCCCCTCGGATACCTTCTGGCAAGCCAGCTCAGCGCTGGCTTCTGGTATCAGTATAATGATCGAGGGCTTTTGCGTGAGTACAAGCACTCGTGCAAATGCCTGGTATTAGCACCGATACTAGCATTGGTGCATCCCTAGTTAATAGCCAAGGAAAAAGGAATGCCTGTCACACTGCAAGATTTGATATGGCTACTTGATAAAGGCTTGTATACTGAGCTGACATGTATCTCCTTACTCCTATTAAAGCAGCCTTATCCAATCCTGCAGTGTGACCATGTTTCTTATGTTCTATTTGTGATGTTTTGAGGTATCAAAAATTTAAAAACAATGTATTATTTCAGACACATGTATGTTATTTGAACATACATTCTAGTCAGGGCCGGCCCGACAATGGTGCAGAGTGGAGCAGCGGTGCCAGGCGGCAGAAATTTGGGGGCGGCAAATTTGAGCCCCCGGCACCGCTGCTACGCTCCGCACTATTTTTTTTTTTGCGGCGGCAGATCGTGCGGCCGCCGCTTTCGTTCCTTCAACGAGCGGCAGCCGCATGAGTATCTGCCGCTCGCCTGAGATCCATCCTCCAGCCTGCTGCGATCGAGATCACGTGATCTTGTGAGATCGTGGCAGGCCAGAAGGTGGATCCCAGGCGAGCGGCAGATACTCACGAGGCAGCCGCTCGTTGAAGGAAGGAACGTGGCGGCTGCACGATCTGCCCGTCGGAGCCTGGGCCTGGGCTGGCAGAGGTGAGCCTGGGGGCATTCTATCCATGTGTAAGCCTGGGGGCAAATATATCCATGAGAGAGCCTGGGGGCAATCTATCCATCTGTGAGCCTGGGGGCAAATATATCCATGTGTGAGCCTGGGGACAAATATATCAATGTGTGAGCCTGTGGGCAAATACATCCATGAGTGAGCCTGGGGACAATCTATCCATGTGTGAGCCTGGGGGCAAATATATCAATGTGTGAGCCTGGGGGCAAATATATCCATGAGTGAGCCTGCGGGCAAATATTTCCATGTGTGAGTCTGGGGGCAAATATATCCATGTGTGAGTCTGGGGGCAAATATATCCATGAGTAATTCTGGGGGCAAATATATCCATGAGTGAGCCTGGGGGCAAATATATCCATGAGTGAGCTGGGGCAATATACCCATGTGTGGGCACTGCTGGGTATGTGATGCTGGGCACTGCTGGGTATGTGACACTGGGCACTGCTGGGTATGTGACGCTTGGCACTGCTGGGTATGTGACGCTGGGCACTGCTGGGTATGTGACACTGGGCTCTGCTGGGCATGTGAAGCTGTGCACTGCTGGGTATGTGACACTGGGCTCAGTTATCTACACCTCACATTACTGTATCACAGAGCTCCACAGCAAGAAAATTCTAATGTATGGTGTGTATGAGTGTTTGAATTTTATTGCTGTGGCGCACTGTGATAGGCTCATACACGCTGCATGTTTTTTTTTTGGGGGGCAGCATTTCATCCTTCGCTCCAGGCAGCACAATGTTTTGGGCCGGCCCTGATTCTAGTATTCTTTAACGTTACCTGGTCAGGTTAAAACAAGAGTTTTCCTAATTTACATCCATTATTTATTTTCTATTTTTAGCAGTTTATGGTTTTTAAAAGCTGTCTGTGTACATCTCACCTCAGACCTCAGACAAATGTTCTTTACTTAATAGGAACAATTAGTAGTCTGTGTAGCTATGTCTCATACGGTTTTGCTCTCTAGAAGATGTAGTGCAGGGGCTTATCTGATCCTTCTTGGTCTTGTTTGCTGGCACTTCCTTTTCTAATATGGATCAAACAAGAAAGTATAGAGACCTACAACGGTAAATATACAAACATAGTGCAGATTTTTTTATTGATTTTTTTTATTTTGAGAATGTATTTTACCAGGAAGGATACATTGAGATTTCTCTTGTTTTCAAGTATGTCCTGGGTGGCGAGTATGTATCGTTAGGTGTCTTGCCCAAGGACACTTACTGGAGAGGTGCTCTTGCTGGGATTCAAACCTGGGTCTCCACAGTTATAGAGCAGTGATGTTACCTCTACTCCACCCAGCGGGTACGACCATAAACGTGTAGCCCAAATATGTATAAACCTCATGAGATATTTTTGTAAGTTCTGTGCTTCAACTGGATCCTGGTTATCCCATTAGCTGCATTCGGCTTGGTAGATGTCACCAAAGAGCAGTATGAGCACCCCCAGTCATTGCCAACCGCAATGCACTGAATAGTCTATAAAGCCCAAAGAACAAAATCAAGGCCCCAGGAACCAGTAAAATATTAAATATTTATTCAAGAAGAAACAATGATAAAAGCCCGCCACGTTTCAGCTGTACAACCAGACTTTTTCTAGGGCAATAAGCAAGTAATAGCAATGATAAAATCACGATTTTAGATAAGAGGTATATGTATAATTGAGCTAGAATCATTTGAGTGGTTTGTACTTTTGTTTATATTTGTGGGTTTGTGCCTTATTCATGAAGGGGGATTGTTCTTGTTTTGCTATATCGGTTTGTGTTGCTTGGGGCAGATGGCTGGTATCAGCTATCCAGCTGTGGAGAGGGGTTGAGGAGGGCAGGAAGCAGAGTTTGGCGGAGGTACACCTTTGGGTTCTCCAAGGGTCCGTTACACCATCCTTAAAGCATCTTTCCACCTGATCAACGTTAGCCAGTACTCTTCTTCAGACCACTGTCTGACAATCCCTTCACTGGCTCCCGTACAAACCAGAATACAATTAAAAATCCTCACCTTAGCCTACAAAGTGCTCTCTAACCATAATCATCATCTTTTTCATGTCAGACTTTAAAATTCATGTCGTTCAGCCCCTACTCCGTGGAATTCTTTCCTAGCTCCATCAGATATTCCTAAACATTCCTTCTTTTAAATTCTCTCTGAAAACCCATCTTTTCATGACAATCTGCACTCTATATAGCTAAACACTTCCTTTCCCTCTTATCGTTATAGCACCATCTCCCTTGTAGGTTCCCCTCTACAGTAAAGAGAATTCTCTATTCCAAATGTATCAACTGATCAGTTTATTTCTGGTTCAGATGTATTTGTGCATACCAATTTGTGCTTTGAACAGTGATGCAGAATCTGTTGGCACTTTTTATTAAGCATAACAGTGCAGTCATCAGTTCTGTGAAATATTTGCAAAAACAACATAGTGGTGGACATGAAATCATAAGATCAATGAAAATACTTCTTTCAAAAAGCTTCTTGGCCAAGCATTTGCTAAACCCTATAAAAATACAACATTTCCTGGGACTGCTGGTTTAAACTGAGCTAAGAGACCAGGAGCCAAGGAAAATAGTGTCTATATAAATGTGGTCTCAACGGGAGTCACCTGCAGGCTGCACATAAGCTGGAATGAGAAATACGTGCAGGATCATCCATACCAATATTTTGGATTGCTTTGCCAAAGGATGTTTGTCCTGGTAACAGATTCGAAACAGGATTTTGCTGAAACAAAATACGTCTGCTAAAGTGACTGGCTGAAGGTGAATTAGGAGAGTATGTTACAGTGACACTAAATACATCCAGCATTCTCTCTCACACATTGCTACAATCGTCTGATGGAATTGCTTTTCATTATACGACTTAAACACAAGAAAAAGCGAATGTGGAGAATGGTGGTTGGCATTAAACCTTACCTGACACCATAAATGAATCAAGACAGCTTAGATTCAATATATAAGGAGCAGAACTGCAATTCAGCATCTAATGCAATTATATCTTCTATGGGATAAAGGAAAGAAACACAACAATGGTAATTTGTGGCACTGGATGTGTTCAATTTCTGGGCTGTGTACTCCTCACAACTGCCCTAACCCCTGGGAAGAAACGATACATTGAACTACATTTTTAACCCTTTCGCTGCTGAGCCTTTTCCCACCTCTGTGCTGAGCTCATTTTTACCGGTTTCGCTCATCATGTTTAACCGCGTTTTGAAGCCTTATTTTAATATATGACCCAGACATATTATATATCGTTCTTTCCGGCAGACTGTGCAGATTCATAATAAGTCATTATTATATGTATACGTTATGTCATGTCTGTATATTATAACAAAATATGCAATAAAATTAGAATTTTCAATAATTTACAATGTGTAAAGTGTTTTTTTTCACATTTTAAAATGCGATCGTTTGTGGTTATATTTTCTATGGGGTGCGCTTGTTAAAAAAAATTAGAAATGAGGAATCGTTACTTTTTTTGGGGGAAATTACGTGTTTTTTAGCAAACACCCCCCATAGAAAAAATCGTTAGTGCAGCATCATTGTTCACATTATAATTGAAATGGGAACAATATTGTTGCACTAATCTAAAAAAAAAAAACGCTCTGGCCGTTCCAATGATAGTAAACATTAACCCCTAGCTGTCACGGATCGGGAGATAGGGGGTTCATTGGAACCCCCTATCTCCACTATAGGTGGCAGCAAGGGGTTAATTTGAAAACTGGCACCATCGCACTCTGCGCGATGACGCCAGTCATTAGGGGGATATCCCGGAAGATTGGCCGACATCCAAGACATCCAGCTCCGGGAGGGGACCGCGATACGGCGCATGTTGGCGCCATATCGTGATCCAGCCCCCTAGGGGTTAAAGACAGCCGCCGCTTGGAAGGGCAGGCTGTGCCCTTCCAGGCGGTGCCTGCCTTTAACTGCTGGCATGCACGGATGGGGAGGGGGAGAGGTCCGAAGGACCTCCCCCCCTCCCATTCAGGCACCTTCCCTGCAATGGCGGGGGGTGCCTGAAATAGACGTCATCGCGCATGCGCGATGACGCCTATCGTGCCCGCCGGGGTCCCGGAGGTTGGGCTGACATCGATGATGTCAGCCCACACCGGAGGGCCGAGCGATTAGCCGGAATACCAGCTGATCGCGGGCTGCAAAGGGAAGACGCGCTCAGCGCGTCCTCCGCAGCCAAGTAGCAATGCGGTTGGACGCGCTGAGCGCGTCCACCGCATTGAAGTGGTTAAACCATAAATATCCTCACATATATGTTCAGCATTGGCATGGGACACTGTTGAATATAACTGCCCATTGAACATTTATTAACCCCTTCACTAGTATCACTACCAAGTGATTTTCCAAAAAAAACATTGTCAGAAACCAGTGTTTTCTTTGCACAATCATTTTTAATTAATTATATTGTAAGAAATAATTTAACTTATTTACAGTAAGAACTAAGTTACAGTCATCACAGCTGTAGCTCATTTTTTTTCCTCCCTGCATCTGCTGCTGAAAGCCCGATATTTCAGAGCATTCATCAGCCGATTTTACAGTTTTAGCTCTTTGGGTATTATGCTGCCCACAGGTCTAAAACATTGGGGGCACCTTCTGCAGCCCAAAAAGCAAATGAAATTTGTTAACAGCAAACAAATTTAATTTCCTTTTGGGCTGCAGAACTGCAGATCGAGATATCTTGATATCAGTGCACCGGATGGCCCGAGATAACTCGATCTCGGTAGTGAAGGGGTTAATTACAAACGCTTAAAGTGTGACTCACTAAACACCGATGTTCACCACTGTTGCACAAAACTAAAAATATTCACTGTGGTTGCAATTATGGTGAACTACTTCTGAAAGAAACAAATGTGGAAACACGCTGAGAAAGCGTGGTGACAAGAATAGTGAAAAATACAGTGAACAACAGAGGTAGTGAATTCACCCTAGTTTCATCATACTTTCTCCACGATAACTTGACAAAGTAAAACCATAATTTCTTCAATGAAAACTCAAACATTCAGAACAAAATACAAATTTTTGCTTAGCAACTATCAATAATATACAGAGATTCAGTCTGTTTCCATGATCATCAAACCAATATGTACAATTCAAAAGAGGAGGCTGAAATGTGAAACAGGCAGGACTAATCGATCCAACAAAAGAGTCCTACACATACTGAATTAAGTTTTGGTAAACTTTCCATTGATAATTACATTAATGCAGTGCTGGATTAAAATATTTGTGGACCTGGAGCTGAGGATTCTGCCTCCATTGTCACTTGCCTCTCAACTTCATTGTGCCCTTGCCATATTCTTCTAACCTCCATATGTTCCTCTGCCTCATTCTTCTCACCTTCCATTGTGTCTTTGTCTAATTTTTCTCTCCTTTTCCACTGCCCCATTCTTCACACTTTCCATTTTGTTTCCCCTTTAACTTCTGTATGTTGGAGGCAGTTGTTATTAAATGTTAATTATTGCTGGGCGGGTTTTAGGGCAATTGTTAATCAGTATGCTTAAACCATAAAAGTGATCAACCATAGCAAATGGTAAGTTGGATCAGGGCTGGTGCAAGGATATTAGTTACCCTATGAAAATATATATTTTGCCTCAAACTCTCTTCTGTGCTTCTCCTACCAAATTTATTTATTTATTTATAAAGTGTTTTACCAGGAAGGATACATTGAGATTTCTCTCGTTTTCTAGTATGTTCTGGGTTCAAGAACATTGAAATGTTACAGTCGTTACAGAAATACAAAGTTATACAATGCAAGATATTTTAAAAAACAACACAAATATACAGATTAATACAGAAAATAAATATGTAGGAAATATAGTCATTATGTTACATGTTTACAGGTGCATTCCGTATTGAGGTATGTTAATAGGGAGCTCTTGAGTGACTTAAGACTGGGGGAAGATTTGATGGCGTCTGGGAGGTTATTCCATAACTGCGGTGCTCTGTAGGAAAATGAGGACCGAGCCACTTTCTTTTTGTATTGTGGTATTGCAAGTAAGGTGCAGGTCCTGGATCGGAGGTTATAGGACGAGGGAACTGCTAGGGGAAGCAGCCTATTCAGGTAGGGTGGTAGCTTCCCATAAAAACTCTTAAACACCAGGTTGGAAAGGTGAAGGGTGCGTATAGATTCCAGCAAATGCCAGTTTAGCTCTTTTAACATGTCACAGTGGGTCATGTAGTTACATTGTAGCACAAAGCAGCAAAATGAGTTATACAATGTAGTAAGTTTCTGAAGGTGCATTTGCGGGGCAGCTGCATACACTACATTTCCGTATTCAATAGCAAATACTGTTGCTGTTGTAAATTCCCCTACCTCTAACACCTTTATCCATAATCTACATGCCCTGTAATGTCTATCTCATGCATTTTACCCATCCTTAATGTCTCTATCTCCTCTTCACTCACACTATTCCATAACCCATTAGGTTAAAATCCCCAACCCTCTAGTGTGTTACTCACCACCTTGCTTCCCCCTCTCTTGATTTTATGCATCTTGGTAATAGTATCTTGGCCAATGCTCTAGTTCTATGTAGTACGGCAGAGTGGCATGTGTCAGTGTCATGGCGCTGCAGGAAGGCATTGCACCAACGTTGCAGTGAAACCACCTTGCCATTCTGCTCTCATACTCTAATAAACCCCCATTTGTACCTTACTCCCATGTCTGCCTATCAGGTCACTGTAGATTAGGCTCATAACGTTGTCCCTCTGGTACAACAAACCCTGACAGATACAGGCAGCACATTGGATTTGGTCTGCCAAGGGAAGACATGAGAACTTGTTGCCATTCCACCCCCTCTGATCGAGGACCCAGCACCCCTGTCAAGCTTGTTCCCTGGGCCATGGTCTAATTTACCCATTGAATGCACTGAATTTGGTTTATTAGTAAATGTAATACAACAAATTAAAAATATTGATGAAAGGAGTGCTCTTAAAAATTTTAGTACTGTGGCATCTAACAGTACTTGCCAAATTTACAAAATGAATGCATCTACTGTAGATCAAATGTGCAAAGCCGAATCCCAATATGCTCAATATGTAGTCGTGCTGTACTTTGAAACTTTTGGTGAGGCTTACCTGCTACCTAAACTGACCTAATGATTGATAACTATATCCAAATAATCCTCAATGATTCCTTTTATCTTAGACGTTTTGCTGTAGTACAGCTGTAAATTATTGTTCATTACTTTTTAAATACCCTTAGTAATTAATTATAATTTCGGAGATTGTAACATGTTATCTCTTGAAGGGCTTAATTCTTTACTTTAGTGTAACATCTTTCAAAAACAATATAAAATAATTGCATAGATAAGTAAAAAAATTGAGTTGCATAACTTGTGAACCTCTTTAGGAATATAGATTGTTTTCAGGATGTTCCATATTTAGTAAATAAGTATATAGCAGTAGTTACCTTGAATCATATTTCCTAAAGCGCCATGTAATGTTAAATGGATTTGTTGCATATTTTTCTTAATAATTACACCAATAAATTTCTTAATTTGCCTTTTCTACACGTTTCTCCCATTATGTTTTCAGTATTAACCTTTACCAAACCTGCATTCTTTTGTATTGATGATGATAGCAATGTGTTTGTTCCAAGCCTTCACTTGTTATATAACAATAAGTAGTGCTTTTTTTTCTGGAAAAATAGGTGGGGGTACTCTCACGTCCGGGGTAAAACTGATTATGACTATTTTCATGTCCTAATAAACAATAGTTGTAGCTCACTTAATGGAAGACACTATAAAAGGGAACCATATTTTTTAATACTGTGTTCCTTTAAATAAACTACAACTATTGTTGTAACCCTATGGGGGTTATCCACTAAGTGCCTCTGTTGCAAGAAAAGTCTGTATTGCAGTGCAGTTAGCTGTTTTTTTGCAACGCTGGCACTGAGTGGATAATCCCCTAGCATTTGTGAGCTCCACAGCAATGAAACTCACAGTAATGTGCAGTGTGTATGAGGTCCACAGCAATGAAACTCACAGTAATGTGCAGTGTGTATGAGCTCCACAGCAATGAAACTCACATTAATGTGCAGTGTGTATGAGCTCCACAGCAATGAAACTCACAGTAATACGCAGTGTGTAAGATGATATTTTTAAATGCTGTTTTGAAGTGTATTTGGAAGCAGCAGCAGTTTTTTTCTTTGTTCTGAGGCCTGCCTGTCACTGAGTCCCTGCACAGCAATGCAGTCAGGACTTAAATTTCCACCTTCTCATCTTCCAGGGTGCACCACACATTGTCTGGAACTGCTGGGGATGTGGGGGGTAGGGCGGCAGTGTAGATGTCTTTTGGCTCGCCCTCCTCTTGACATCATCAGAGGGGGCCAGGCACCAGCAAGGAGGAAGGGACCAGGAGTAGAAAGATCGCAGGCTTCCGTATCCAGCACCGCGGGGGAGTCTGCTCTCTGACCTGGCAGATATAATGCAGCTCTCTGGGCCCTGGCTGCATCTTAGAGGAGGAGCAGCAGGGACACAGCGCCAGGCAGATAGTTTGGATCCCTGTCAAGGGAAGTGACCAGGGATTCAAATTTTTTTTTGCACCCCCTCCTGGTCTTGCTCTCTTAGGCGGCCACCTGTACCGCCTTACAGTGCCAGCTCCTCTGATCACACCGCTTGCCTGACAATCCGCAGCTCTGGCAGATGTGTGCAAATATGCTGCACCCCCCTCCCCATGCCGTTCAAAGTTTCAGCAGCTGCAGAGAGAGGGGTGCAACATGTTTACACACATCTGCCAGACCTGGTGCACCAAAGAAACAGAGGGGAGATTTTATTTAACCAGCCCTCCCTTGTCACTTACTGGGAGAAGAGGGAGGTTATCAGTCCCTACCTACCCTCCTGACAATCAGAAGCCTTCAGGAGCAATATGAGCTGCCGAGTGCTTCTGATTCTCTGTCTGCCAATGCAGGAGGAGGGAGGAGCATCATGCTCTCTCCTGTTAGTTCGGGCTGAAAAAAAGCCTTTCCAATAAGTGGTTAATATAGAAGTGTTTGAATGCATTTAACCAAATATACTATGGGATATATATATATATAGAATGAACAAAAAGGTCTTTGCACTCACGGTTCACAGTGAAGTTCCTCTCACACCCGGTGCTTTAGCAAAGGCTGAACTTGGTACAGATAGCAAGGATGCAAGCACTCATGGGATTTGCAGAAAAGTTTTCTTTAATGAATCCAAAAGGTCAACGTTTCGGCTCTTTACAGAGCCTTCATCAGGACAAATATACATACAACCCAATCCTGTGTCCATATATATGGACACTCCAATTAAACAACAATCACCAGCCCCCTCCCACTGAAATCATCCTCCAACCAGTGATGAGAAAAAGTCCACAATCCCAACACCATGTGTGCAAGGAAATTAGCACTAAGCGCCCACAATTAGTGTCAGACAGATAAGCATCAGTCTCTTAACGACCTAATAATGCACCATCTGATGTTTTATTTCAAGCGCCAGCAGGGCATTCTTACCCCCGCCACTTCAAACCCTTGCAACAAACCAGGTGAAGGAGATTGATCTCCAGACGTCTCTGATCCCGGAAACCACCACGAGTACCTGTCGGCGCTCTGCGCCGTATAAGCACGCCGGACCGGTTGCCTAGGCAACCACAGCGTGTTGCCTCGGACGTAACCAATCCCTCGGGGGTTGACTGAAAGAAACTCCCTCCTGGCCTTTTTATAAAAATTGTAAAAATGTCAAAATTAAAAATTAAGAAGTAAAAATCCAAAATTTAAAATCAATCTATATATCGATATTATCGGCAGGGTAGTTCCTAGTGTGGGGTTTAATAATCAATCTGTGCCGGCCTGAGCCATCTGCTGTGTGCACACATTAGTTGTTGCTTGTACTTTTATATTTGTTTTTAAGGAGGGTAATGTTTCTCTCCCTCCCCTGTAGATTGTCCTGTTCAACCACGAGTCTGAGAGGGGGCGGGACCGAGCCAAGTGTTTCTTGGTTACGTCCGAGGCAACACGCTGTGGTTGCCTAGGCAACCGGTCCGGCGTGCTTATACGGCGCAGAGCGTCGACAGGTACTCGTGGTGGTTTCCGGGATCAGAGACGTCTGGAGATCAATCTCCTTCACCTGGTTTGTTGCAAGGGTTTGAAGTGGCGGGGGTAAGAATGCCCTGCTGGCGCTTGAAATAAAACATCAGATGGTGCATTATTAGGTCGTTAAGAGACTGATGCTTATCTGTCTGACACTAATTGTGGGCGCTTAGTGCTAATTTCCTTGCACACATGGTGTTGGGATTGTGGACTTTTTCTCATCACTGGTTGGAGGATGATTTCAGTGGGAGGGGGCTGGTGATTGTTGTTTAATTGGAGTGTCCATATATATGGACACAGGATTGGGTTGTATGTATATTTGTCCTGATGAAGGCTCTGTAAAGAGCCGAAACGTTGACCTTTTGGATTCATTAAAGAAAACTTTTCTGCAAATCCCATGAGTGCTTGCATCCTTGCTATCTGTATATATATATATATATATATATATATATATATATATGGGATATATATATACAAGGTGGAAAGCCTGCCCAGAGGGCAGTCTATTGTGGATATACTGCCCCAGCTCATGGATATATGCCCCAGCTCGTGGATACTGCCCCAGCTCGTGGATATACTGCCCCAGCTCGTGGATATATTGCCCCAGCTCGTGGATATATTGCCCCAGCTCGTGGATACTGCCCCAGCTCGTGGATATACTGCCCCAGCTCGTGGATATTGCCCCAGCTCGTGGATACTGCCCCAGCTCGTGGATACTGCCCCAGCACGTGGATATATGCCCCAGCACGTGGATATTTGCCCCAGCACGTGGATATATGCCCCAGCACGTGGATACTGCCCCAGCTCGTGGATATTGCCCCAGCTCGTGGATATATTGCCCCAGCTCGTGGATACTGCCCCAGCTCGTGGATACTGCCCCAGCTCGTGGATATTGCCCCAGCTCGTGGATATTGCCCCAGCACGTGGATATTGCCCCAGCACGTGGATATATGCCCCAGCACGTGGATATATGCCCCAGCACGTGGATACTGTCCCCCAGCTCGTGGATACTGCCCCCAGCTCGTGGATACTGCCCCCAGCTCGTGGATACTGCCCCCAGCTCGTGGATACTGCCCCCCAGCTCGTGGATACTGCCCCCCAGCTCGTGGATACTGCCCCCAGCTCGTGGATATTGCCCCCCAGCTCGTGGATACTGCCCCCAGCTCGTGGATATTGCCCCCCAGCTCCTGGATATTGCCCCCCAGCTCCTGGATATTGCCCCCAGCACTCATGGATATTGCCCCCCAGCTCATGGATATTGCCCCCCCCAAGCTCTCATGGATATTGCCCCCCAAGCTCTCATGGATATTGCCCCCCAGCTCATGGATATTGCCCCCCAGCTCATGGATATTGCCCCCCAGCTCATGGATATTGCCCCCCAAGCTCTCATGGATATTGCCCCCCAGCTCATGGATATTGCCCCCCAGCTCATGGATATTGCCCCCCAGCTCATGGATATTGGCCCCCCAGCGCTCATGGATATTGGCCCCCCAGCGCTCATGGATATGCCCCAGCTCAGACCCCAGACCAGACATGGGGCGGCTGTTCGAATGCTCTATCGGCATTCGGACAGCCGCCCCATGAGCTCGGCGCCATACTTACCTTTCCGAGCGGCGCCGGGGAAGTGAAAGTGTCCCCACTTCCGGTCTTTGAAGGACCCAAGCCGCGGTCACGTGACCGGAGCTTGGGTCCTTCAAAGAGCGGAAGTGGGGAAACTTTCACTTCCCCGGCGCCGCTCTGATGCGCTCGGCAGCCGGGTAGAGGCTGCGAGCGCAGCCTCTACCCGGCTGCCGCGCGCATCCAACCCCCGAGCGGCGAAGGGAAAGGTCCCTCCGCCGCTCGGGGGTTGGATGCGCGCGCCAGCCGGGTAGAGGCTGCGAGCGCAGCCTCTACCCGGCTGCTGTGTGCATCTTGTAACCGCCGCGGCGAGCCGGCAGCCAGCTCGTGCCGCGGCGGTTGCATGCGCGCGCAACCAACCGCCGCTGGTTGCGCGCGCATGCGCAGAGTAAGGCTTGGCGACGGACACGCCAAGCCTTACTCTATTATAGTATAGATATTCAGAGAGCAACGAAATGTTGCTGACATTTTGGTGTTCTCTTATTCCCTGTACTTCAGGGAATCAGCATTCACCACAGGGTCCCCAGTGAACAGACCCGAAAGTGCGCCGCAAAACTGTCGACAACCTGCTGAAAACCCACCGAAAACCGCATCCGACATGATCCGAATTGCCTGTTCTCTGTATAGTCGAATGGCCCCGAAATGGCACCATATGGAGAAATTCCCTGTTCGGTGCCATTTCAGGACCAGATCGGCTGTCTCTGAATACCCCCTTATAACATTTTGTATTTCATTTCACCCAGTTTGTTCCGTCAAATAATATACCGTGAAGTAGTTACTCTTTGATAGACAACCAAGAGTTAAGTCTGCTTAAAGGTCATTGACCATCTCTCTGCTTTTAGCATGTCCTCAGCACATGTGTCTTTGCTATTCCTTGGAATACAACCAAAATGTCCTTTGTAGTTCAAAGTCATAGCCTTCAATTTAAGATAAAGCTTTGTAAGGTCTGTCTGCATGTCAGTTTGCTTCTTACTAAATGAGTGTAGTGTAATGTATTATCTTGTGCTATTAACTTTATGTTTTGGCATTGACTGACACGCTTTCTGTTTGCTACAATAAACACGGTGAAACTAAAGAGGCTAAAGATATTTAAATGTACAAGATGAAACAAAGATAATGTGACATGGCTAAACGAAAGGTGTTACACTCTATTATCATATTTCAAAGGAGTACAGGTAGGCCTACCCTTTGAAGTAAAGTAGATTGGCATGGCATTTACTGAAAGGGATATAGTGTGAAATTTGCAACAATCATACTACAGGAATTTATTACATTATAGAGAAATCCTAGACTGGGAGTGACAACTGTTAAACATATTTAACATTATACTGTATATGTATTTGAACACATATATGCAGTATATATTAGAATATTGCAGGTTTCAAGGATACCTTTATTATAGGACTACCAAATAGAAAGATAAATGAAGAGCTTTCGAAGCATTCTGACCTGAAGAAAAGAGAACACTATTGAAAGTTTATCATAAATACCTTTTTTATTGGAATAACATTAACAACTATATCATTGTACCCTGCAATACTCTGATTTATTTATCATCCGAACTTCCAGACTAACACAGGTTCTTCTATCAAAATATATATATACAGATGAAGCACAATTATATCATTGCAATGGCATCATGTAGTGGGGTATATAGGAAGCAAGTGAACAGTTAGTTCTTGAATTTCATGTCTTGGAAGCAGGAAAAATGGGCAAGCAGAAATGTCTGACTGGGACAGAGCATCTCCAGAACAGCAAGTCTTGGGTGTTGCCCGTATGTGGTTAGTACCTACAAAAAGTGGTACAAGGAAGGACAACAGAAGAAGTGGCATGAAAATAAATAAATAAATGAAGATCATGTGCACTCTAGGGTCATTGATTAACATTGAGAGTGTAGGATAGCCCAACTGGACTGATCAAATTTTTGAGCTACTGTAGCTCAAATTGCTGAGAAACAAAATGCTGGCTATGATAGAAAGTTGTCAGAACACATACAGTCAGGTCCAGAAATATTGGGACATCGACACAATTCTAACATCTTTGGCTCTATACACCACCACAATGGAGTTGGAATGAAACAAACACAATGTGCTTTAACTGCAGACTGTCAGCTTTAATTTGAGGGTATGTACATCCAACTCAGGTGAACGGTGTAGGACTTACAGCAGTTTGCAGATGTGCCTCCCACTTGTTAAGGGACCAAAGGTAATGTGACAGAATAATAATCATAAATTAAACTTTCCCTTCTTAATACTTGGTTGCAAATCCTGAAGTCTGGAATGCATAGACATCACCAGACGCTGGGTTTCATCCCTGGTGATGCTCTGCCAGTCCTCTACTGAAACCGTCTTCAGTTCCTGCTTGTTCTTTGGGCATTTTCCCTTCCGTTTTGTCTTCAGCAAGTGAAATGCATGCTCAATGGGATTCAGGTCAGGTGATTGACTTGGCCATAACTTGACTTGGCATAACATTCCACTTCTGTCCTTTCAAAAACTCATTGGTTGCTTTTGCAGTATGCTTTGGGTCATTGTCCATCTGCACTGTGAAGCACCATCCAATGAGTTCTGCAGCATTTGGCTGAATGTGAGCAGATAATATTGCCCGAAACACTTCAGAATTCATCCTGCTGCTTTTGTCAGCAGTCACATCATCAATAAATACAAGAGAACCAGTTCCATTGGCAGCCATATATGCCCTCGCCATGACACTACCACCACCATGCTTCACTGATGAGGTGGTATGCTTAGGATCATGAGCAGTTCCTTTCCTTCTCCATACTCTTCTCTTCCTATCACTCTGGTACAAGTTGATCATGGTCTCATCTGTCCATAGGATTTTGTTCCAGAACTGTGAAGGCTTTGTTAGGTGTTGTTTGGCAAACTCTAATCTGGTCTTCCTGTTTTTGAGGCTCACCAATGGTTTACATCTTGTGGTGAACCCTCTGTATTCACTCTGGTGAAGTCTTCTCTTGATTGTTGACTTTGACACACATACACCTACCTCTTGGAGAGTGTTCTTGATCTGGCCAACTGTTGTGAAGGGTGTTTTCTTCACCAGGGAAAGAATTCTTCGGTCATCCACCACAGTTGTTTTCCGTGGTCTCCCAGGTCTTTTGGTGTTGCTGAGCTCACCGGTGCGTGCCTTCTTTTTGAGAATGTTCCAAACAGTTGTTTTGGCCACACCTAATGTTCTTGCTATCTCTCTGATGGGTTTGTTTTGTTTCTTCAGCCTAATGATGGCTTGCTTCACTGATAGTGACAGCTCTTTGGATCTCATCTTGAGAGTTGACAGCAACAGATTCCAAATGCAAATAGCACACTTGAAATAAACTCTGGGCCTTTTATCTGCACATTGTAATTGGGGTAATGAGGGAATACCACACACCTGGCCATGGAACAGCTGAGAAGCCAAATGTCCCTTAACAAGTGGGAGGCACATCTGCAAACTGCTGTAAGTCGTACACCGTTCACCTGAGTTGGATGTACATACCCTCAAATTAAAGCTGACAGTCTGCAGTTAAAGCACATTGTGTTTGTTTCATTCCAACTCCATTGTGGTGGTGTATAGAGCCAAAGATGTTAGAATTGTGTCGATGTCCCAATATTTTTGGACCTGACTGTAGTTGTAACAGTTCTCCATACCCCAACTGGGTCACATCTGTTAATGCTGCTCCCTTGCCGGACATCCCTTTTCCCACCAGCAGTCTTCGCACCTTCTCTAGCCTTTAGCCGAAGCTTATGGACAGATACACTGGAAGAGCAGTGATAGCACTCCTCCACAGAAATTAGGCAGCACTCAGCTTCGGGTAAAACAGAAAGGAACTGAACTCTTTACTAAAACATAGGAGCCAAATATATACAGTGCAACGAAGGGGCCTGGAGATCTATGGAACATGACACCCAGGTGGCCCAAGCCATAGCCTATTTTACTTTCCAGAGGTAAAACAATATGGAGCCATGTAATGATAACATGAGCATCAGACTGTTTGAATACCTTAGATAACAGATAAGAAGTTATACAGGTAGACAATAGCCTGATAGAGTAGCCTGTAACAGACGTAAACATATTCTAGATAGGTAGAGTTCAAAAACGCTACAGTAGTCATAATAGCAATAATAAAAATATCAGATATGCATAGACAATAATGATATTAACAATAGCAATATCAACACATAACACAAACACCCTGTACCCTTACATAGGCGAGGGTGGGTGAATGAAATGTTAGACCACCTGGAACCCACAGTTCCACATCTTCCAGCTGCATTGCAAAGTCCAGGAACCCCCAGTTCAGGGTGGCTCTCATCACAATAGTGCCTCACAGTTTACTGCATATGATGCAGTGTAACTACAGACCAGGTCAGAGTGCCTATGATGACCCTTGTCTTTTGTCAACAGTGCCTCCACTAAAGGGTGAGTGTCAATATATAAACCATAGAGCAATGAATGACAGAGTGTCACTTTGAACTTGGGGTACATGAGCCTAGAGTTGTATTTGAAATGTACAGGCCTGATGTTCTATATTATTTCCCTGCCCTCTCCTATGTTGAAGTCACCCTGTACCTGTACGGTGCAGGGTGTTTGTGTAAAGTTTGTTATGTATGAATACTGTTATTGTCTATTGTTATTGTCCATGTGTATCTATCGCTATCTGCTGATAGGATAACTGTTTGGGTTATTTTAGCCTTTTCCAACACCTTTATCTGGAATGTTGCATAATCTGGTATAAATTTGAATGGATATTGTTCAGTCTTGTTTACCAAATATTGAGCAATACTAATCCCATTGTACAGTGGCATCACTAGGGTTGGTGCGGTAACTCATGGTGCCCCAGTGTTTTACAAATTTTTTCTTTAAAAAACTACTGCTACTCATATGCAGAACTCCCATATAACACTGAATGTAAGGACCATAATAGTGACATTAATTGCTAGCATTACTATAAGTTTTATTGCTGTGGAGCTCTGTGATACAGTAATGTGCAGTGCGTCTAAGTGTGATTTTTATTGCTCTGGAGCTCTGATTACACCCATACCTACTGCACATTACTGTGAGTTTTATTGCAGTGGATTCTGTAATATGCTCATAAGCACTGTAAACTTAAGGTGAGTTTTATTGCTGTGCAGCACTGTGATAAACTCATACACAATGACATTCATGTGAGTTTTATTGCTGTGGAGTTCTGTGTTACGCTCATACACACCACACATTGATGTGAGTTTTTTGCTTTGGAGCTCTGTAATACGCTCATACAGACACACTGCACATGACATTCCTGTGTGGAGTTCAGTTCTGTGATATGCAGGGAGGGTCATTTTTTGCAGCAGCTGAGCCGAGGGGGGACCTCACAGTCACTTACAGCAGAGTCAGCAGGTGAGGTCTGGTGCGTGGGGATCTGTTTAATTTTTTTTATGGCCAGGCCAACATACAGAGGAGGGTAAACCCGGTAAATATATTTTTCTCCTGGTGGGGCAGTGGTCGGGGGTCATCTTTTAAAGCAGCTGAGGGGACCTTACAGTCACTTACAGGCAGCAGAGCAGTCGACTCAGCAGGCTCAGGCTCAGCAGGTCTGGTGCATGATGCGCTGCTGCTCGGATGGCTCTGCTCACGTGTCCTGGCAGCTGTGGGGGGCAGGCAAGGGGCGGCCGCGGAGGTGTTTGTGTCAGCCTGAGAGAGAACCGACAGGATGTAGCTTCATTTATAGGGCTGGCCAGTGATGTCAGACCGCCAGCGTGGCGCTCCCTCTGGCGTTGCCGCATCAAAGGAGGGGTGACCAGCCTCGCGTCGCACCATCTTCGATTTTGAACCGGTCGCCGACTGCTGCCTACCAAACATGACCATGTTTGAAGTAAAAAAATAAAAATAATTTAAAAAATATAAAAACATGTTTTTTTGTGTGTTGTTTTTATTAATGCAGCAATATTGTTCCCATTTCAATTATAATGTGTCCAATGATGCTGCACTAACGATTTTTTTCTATGGGGTGCGTTTGCTAAAAATCACGTAATTTCCCCCAAAAAAATGTAACGTCCCCATTTCTAATTTTTTTAACAAGCGCACCCCATAGAAAATATAAACGCAAAAACTCGCATTATAAAATGTGGAAAAAACACTTTACACGTTGTAGATGATTAAAAATTCAAATGTTATTGCATTTTTTGTTATAATATACAGGCAGGACAGAACGTATACATATAAATGAATATATATATATATAATGATCTATTATGAATCTGCGGAGTCTGCCGGAAAGAACGATATATAATATGTCTAGGTTGTATAAAAAACGTGGCTTCAAATCGCGTTTAAACATAATGGGCAAAAGCGATACAAATGAGCTCAGTACACAGCAGTGAAATGGCTCAGCAGTGAAAGGGTTAAAGGGATTTATGAGGTTGATGGGATGAACACTTCTGAATATTTTCTTTTTTTCTCATTAAAAACATATCCATTTATACTGGATTTTATACTTCAACTGCAAGGCAGGAAGGAGAAACGGAAGGCAGGAACAAGACAGAGACATTGAGGGCAACACGACAGGAGACTCATGGGAGATATGAGACAGCTGGGATAGTTAAAGGGCTGCTTAAAGTCTTGGAGAGACACAACAGGGCTGGAGACCAGGGTTGCAGGGAACTTAAAGAGATCAAGGTTGCAGAGGACTTGAAGACAGGAGACAAGGGTTGTGAAGCACTTGCGACAGAAGACCAGGATGCAGGGGCACTGGAGAAAGGAGCAGGAACACTGCTGGTTCACAGCAAGGTAGGAAGCTGAGTTCTAAGCAATGCAGAAGCACTGCCTGATGGGAGCTCCATCCTTAAGTATGGAAGGACAGGCAGTGATTGGAAGCACCTGGTTATTACAGTGCTCACATAAACAGTCAGGACATCCCAGGAAAGGTGCTGCCATGGTGTCTCAAGGCGTAGCAGCACCATTTTTGGCCTTGCGTTGGTGGCAACAGCGTGAGCCATGACAATACTGTACTATGAAACCACTGTCTGCACTCGAAGATTAAGAAAAACTGTAAATAATTTTGTAGAACACAGACCAATTTTTCGTGTCACCCGTCGCCAACCTTGACAATGACTCCGGGTGAGCTGAAACATTGGTCTGTCATTTACAAAACCACTTAATGAATATTTACCTTTTTTGTTAACAATTGAGTGCTGTCAGTACTCTGGATTTATATTTAAGCCTTTATTGCTGGGCAGGTTGTGCCTGGTAAGAGGGCGTTAATGCTGGCGCGGCATACTAGTACGCCCCACTTGCCGGCTGCTTGTGGCAGGTCCCTCCTCCGGCCCGCCTACAAAGCTGACGCACATTATTGGCTGGAGGGGGACGGCCTGGGCTCGAGTCGAGCGGGAACGCGCGGGAACGGCGTTCCCGCACTTCTCCGACAGCGGGAACGCTGCGGGAACGCAGCGTTCCCGCTGTGGCCCGAGCCCGAACGCTTAACAGGCGGCCGCCGCACATTGGCGGCGGCCGCGTGCTTCCTATTCTAGCGGCCGGTGACCGGAAGTGGAGCCGCTCGCCTGGCTGTTTCCTAGATCCCAGGCGAGCGGCTGCACTTCCTGTCAGCGGCCGCTGAGCAGGAAACACGTGGCCGCCGGCAGTGTGCGGCGGCAGCAGCAGCAGCAGTGGTAAGTTGGGCTGGGGGCAGTATCCATGAGACCAGGGGGCACTATCCATGAGACCAGGGGGCATATCCATGAGACCAGGGGGCATATCCATGAGACCAGGGGGCATATCCATGAGACCAGGGGGCATATCCATGAGACCTGGGGGGCATATCCATGAGACCTGGGGGCATTATCCATGAGACCAGGGGCATATCCATGAGACCTGGGGGCATTATCCATGAGACCAGGGGCATATCCATGAGACCAGGGGCATATCCATGAGACCAGGGGCAGTATCCATGAGACCAGGGGCATTATCCATGAGACCAGGGGCATATCCATGAGACCAGGGGCAGTATCCATGAGACCAGGGGCATATCCATGAGACCTGGGGGCATTATCCATGAGACCAGGGGCAGTATCCATGAGACCAGGGGCATATCCATGAGACCAGGGGCATATCCATGAGACCAGGGGCAGTATCCATGAGACCAGGGGCATATCCATGAGACCTGGGGGCATTATCCATGAGACCAGGGGCAGTATCCATGAGACCAGGGGCATATCCATGAGACCAGGGGCATATCCATGAGACCAGGGGGCATATCCATGAGACCAGGGGGCATTATCCATGAGAGTTGGGGCATTATCCATGAGAGTTGGGGCATTATCCATGAGAGTTGGGGGCATTATCCATGAGAGTTGGGGGCAGTATCCATGAGACCAGGGGCATATCCATGAGACCAGGGGCATATCCATGAGACCAGGGGGCATTATCCATGAGAGTTGGGGGCATTATCCATGAGACCTGGGGGCATTATCCATGAGACCAGGGGCAGTATCCATGAGACCAGGGGCATATCCATGAGACCAGGGGCATATCCATGAGACCAGGGGGCATTATCCATGAGAGTTGGGGCATTATCCATGAGAGTTGGGGGCATTATCCATGAGAGTTGGGGGCAGTATCCATGAGACCAGGGGCATATCCATGAGACCAGGGGCATATCCATGAGACCAGGGGCACTATCCATGAGACCAGGGGCATATCCATGAGACCAGGGGCATATCCATGAGACCAGGGGCACTATCCATGAGACCAGGGGCATATCCATGAGACCTGGGGGCATTATCCATGAGACCAGGGGCATATCCATGAGACCAGGGGCATATCCATGAGACCAGGGGCAGTATCCATGAGACCAGGGGCATATCCATGAGACCTGGGGGCATTATCCATGAGACCAGGGGCAGTATCCATGAGACCAGGGGCATATCCATGAGACCAGGGGGCATTATCCATGAGAGTTGGGGCATTATCCATGAGAGTTGGGGGCATTATCCATGAGAGTTGGGGGCATTATCCATGAGACCAGGGGCAGTATCCATGAGACCAGGGGCATATCCATGAGACCAGGGGCATATCCATGAGACCAGGGGGCATTATCCATGAGAGTTGGGGCATTATCCATGAGAGCAGGGGGCATTATCCATGAGAGTTGGGGCATTATCCATGAGAGTTGGGGGCATTATCCATGAGACCTGGGGGCATTATCCATGAGACCAGGGGCAGTATCCATGAGACCAGGGGGCAGTATCCATGAGAGTTGGGGGCATTATCCATGAGACCAGGGGCATTATCCATGAGACCAGGGGCATTATCCATGAGACCTGGGGGCATTATCCATGAGACCTGGGGGCATTATCCATGAGACCAGGGGCAGTATCCATGAGACCAGGGGGCATTATCCATGAGACCAGGGGGCATTATCCATGAGAGTTGGGGGCATTATCCATGAGAGTTGGGGGCATTATCCATGAGACCAGGGGCATATCCATGAGACCAGGGGCATATCCATGAGACCAGGGGGCATTATCCATGAGAGTTGGGGCATTATCCATGAGACCTGGGGGCATTATCATGAGACCTGGGGGCATTATCCATGAGAACCAGGGGCATTATCCATGAGACCAGGGGCAGTATCCATGAGACCAGGGGCAGTATCCATGAGACCAGGGGCAGTATCCATGAGAGTTGGGGCATTATCCATGAGACCAGGGGCACTATCCATGAGACCAGGGGCATATCCATGAGACCAGGGGGCAGTATCCATGAGACCAGGGGGCATTATCCATGAGAGTTGGGGGCATTATCCATGAGACCTGGGGCATTTATATCCATGAGAGCTGGGGGGCAATTATATCCATATAACCAGTGCTGTGCATATTATTCTTGGGGTTCAGTGCTGTGCATATTATTCTTGGGGTTCAGTGCTGTGTATATTATTATGGGGGCTCTGTGCTGTGCATGTTATTATGTTATTGTTGGGGCTCAGTGCTGTGTATATTATACTGGAGGCTCAGTGCTGTGTATATTATTCTGGGGGCTCAGCGCTGTGTATGTTATTCTGGGGGCTCAGCGCTGTGTATGTTATTCTGGGGGCTCAGCGCTGTGTATATTTTTCTGGGGGCTGAGCGCTGTGTATATTATTATGGGGGCTCTGTGCTGTGCATGTTATTATGTTATTGTTGGGGCTCAGTGCTGTGTATATTATTCTGGGGGCTCAGTGCTGTGTATATTATTCTGGGGGCTGAGCGCTGTGTATATTATTATGGGGGCTCTGTGCTGTGCATGTTATTATGTTATTGTTGGGGCTCAGTGCTGTGTATATTATACTGGAGGCTCAGTGCTGTGTATATTATTCTGGGGGTTCAGCACTGTGTATATTATTCTGGGGGCTCAGTGATGTGTATGTTATTCTGGGGGCTCAGTGCTGTGTATGTTATTCTGGGGGCTCAGTGCTGTGTATGTTATTCTGGGGGCTCAGTGCTGTGTATATTATTCTGGGGGCTCAGCGCTGTGTATATTATTCTGGGGGCTCAGTGCTGTGTATGTTATTCTGGGGGCTCAGTGCTGTGTATATTATTCTGGGGGTCTGTGCCTGGAGATAGATATATATATATATATATATAATGCGTTAGTCCAGTTGCCAAAATCACGAGTATACCTGTACGTAGTGATACCTTTCACTGATCAGTATAGTGTCCAGTTTACACTCTTGAAAGTTTGTCTTTTAAATGTAAAGTTAACCCAATAAAAATGGTATCACCGGCTCGTCCGGCTATACTCGTGATATATATATATATTTTCTTAAGGTAATGGGGGTTGTGGAATTCGTGGGTGAGTTCCCTCACTTTTTTTCCCAGGACTTGACCCCTGGTCTGAGACTCTGGGTGAATGTTCAAAATCTCCGGGTCTCTGGGTGAAAGTTCAGAGTTTCAGGGTCTCTGCGTTAATTTTTAGAATCTCATGGTCTCTGAGTGAATGTTTAGAATCTCCAGGTTTCAGGGTGAATATTCAGAGACTAGGGATGAGCTGTTCGGTTTGATCAGTTCGGAGTTCGACTCGAAGATTGAGAGGTCGAAAGTTCACGAACTTTGAACTTTTTGGCGGACTTCGATTTTATTCCGTATGCAAACGCCCTGCTCTGCTGCTCATTGTTTGAGAACACAGCTCAAAGCTGACACACAGTGACAGTGGCACCTCCTAGTACCCCCTAATGACATCTCAATAATCACTGATACCTGGGGTGGCCCACCCCCCGCCACTCCCCTAAGTACACCACTGCTCTGTGATATGCTCACACACAAGTTTGGCGAACTGCCAGCAAGTACGGTGCTGTTTGAAGGCAGTGCAAATCCCCATAGAGAAGTAATGGTTAATCTATTCAGAGAACACCAAACAGCAGAGAAATGTCAGTGAAATGTCCTGATGTTCGGTGGTTTCAATCAGCAGGTTTATTCAGGCGAACCCCATAGGTTTCAATGTTAAAAATATTCCTGTTTTTATGCAATATCTAATAAACCATTTATTATTTTAATCTGCAGTAAAAAGTCTTTATTGATTTTTTTTATTTTTTTTTTAGTACCTTTTAGTAATTTTTCAGATATTTTTTTGGCAAAATTTCCCCCCCCCCTTTTTTTAATAGCGTTTTTTTCATTTTTTCTGTAACAGAACTTTTTATTATCAATCATAGGATCTTATATGTAAATTCCAGACATTTTCGTTCAGTAGTTCTTTTGAAAACAGCAGGCCATGGGTTTGCGGTGGCAGCATACAGCGGCCGACTCCATGCACTTTGGGGACCCTGCGGTGAATGGTGAATTCACTTCAGGGTGGGGAAATTTTATTCCCCGAAGTGCAGGGAACTACAGAACACCAAAATGTTGGCGTAATTTCGGTGCTCTGTGAGTAACCCATTTAGTGGTGAGGTTTTTTGCTGCCCACTGGAAAGTGAAAGCCTAGGCCTTGCCTACCCATTGAAAATTAGTGAAATCTCAATGTATCCTTCCTGGTAAAATACTTTGCAAAAGTAAAAAAAATAATTTTTTTTTTCTTTTTTTAGGGGTGGGGACACCCGGTGCGGGGCGCCGCCCCCTGGAAAGTGCCGCCCTAGGCCTAGGCCAAAATACACCACTGGGCTTATGTGGGGATCCGAATAGGGTATCTTCTCCTTGGGATCCTACTGTGTTCCTGGTCCTCACAATGGAAAAAAGAAAAGAAGGGGAGAGTGATAGTACAGTACTGTCTGAACACGCTGCCTAAGGTTTTGCACATAAAAGGGGGCACTTACACTTTCCAGAGCTTACAATATCCAGGCTCTGGTTCGAAGTACACTGGGCCAAGTAAAGAGTGGCCTCTTCCCTTCTTTGGTTTCCTTGTTCACTTCAAATGCAAGAGAAGGGGAGAAGCAGTGCTCCCATAGCGTAACTTAGTAAGACGGCTGAATAAATACAAAGTAGAAAGTGGTCTCACTCACTCAGGGTCAATATTCAAAATCTCAGCGTCTCTGAATACTCACTTTAACCCCTTCACTGCTGAGGCATTTTACCACTTTTGCTCATCATGTTTAAACGCGATTTGAAGCCACATTTTATTATATGACCCAGACATATTATATATCGTTCTTTCCGGCAGACTCAGCAGATTTATAATATTTCATTATGGGCTGCGCTTGCAGATAAATTAGAAATGGGGACTCGTTACATTTTTGGGGGGGGATTACGTGATTTTTAGCAAATGCACCACATAGAAAAAAATCATTAGTGCAGCATCATTGTTCACATTATAATTTAAATGGGAACAATATTGCTGCATTAACCCCTTAAGGACGGGAGTAATTTTACAACTTCGGCGCTGTTTCGGAAGTAGAAGTTTGCTGAGCTCATTTTGACCATTTTTAAGTCACGTATTCTTATACCACCCAGACAAATTATATATCGTTCTTTCCGGCAGACTCGGCAGATTAATAATATATCATTATTATATGTATATGTCATGCCCTGCCAAAATGCTATAACAAAAAATGTAAAAAAATTAGAATTTTCAATAAAATTTCAATCTTCCACAGTGTGTAAAGTGTTTTTTTTTTAAATTTTATTATCCGAGGCTCTGCGGTCATATTCTATTGGGTAGATTTGTTAAAAAAATTAGAACGGTGAACCCATTTTTTTTTTGGGGACAAATTGCGTGATTTTAGCTAAACCCCCCAAAAAAAAAAAATCATTAGTGAAGCATCATTGTTCACATTATAATTGAAATGTGAACAATAGTGCTGCATTAAAAAAAACAAATTTTTTTTTATTATTAGATTTATTATTTTTTTATTATTTAATTTATTATTTTTTTATTATTTTTTTATTATTTTTATTTTTACTTTTTTTACACTTTTATTTCACTTTTACCATGGTCATGTTTGATATCATTGGAAAGGCCATGCTCTGGCCTTTCCATCAATATCATACATGACCCCCTAGCTGCCACCGATCAGGAGATAAAGGGGTTCAAAGAACCCCCCTATCTCCTGCAAGGGATTTCCATGGGATTCGTTAGCGATTCGTTAGTTATAGTTTCGTTTTTAATGCTTATCGGATGAAATCGATACGTTATTTCGGAAGTACTTTGGCGGAATTTCAGACGAATTGCAATTCGTAACAAATGCACAGCTCTACTTTACAGTATCATAGCCTTCCATGCCTCCAGGCCTATATGAGCCTGATCCCAGAAGGGATGTAGCTCAGCTCCTTGTACCAATTCCAGTCATCAGATGAAGCTAACGCTTAAACTGTTCACCTGTTTGAAAGGGTAAGGAAGAATTGCTGTGTGACAGCTGAAGCTAAAACACTGGCTAATAACTGCAGTGATTTTTATGAGCTGGTACAGTTATAAGACACATGCAGGGTTATTCAAAAAGAGCCGAATTGGCTCCGAAATTGCACCAAACTGTGAATTTCTCCATACGGTGCAATTTCGGGGCCATTCTGTTATTCAAAAAGCTGGCAGTTTGCCAAATATTGAGCAATAAATCTATTTATTTATTATTTAGGCATTTTTCAGATTTTTCAAAAACGGTGTTTTTTTTCTGTAACAGACCTTTTCATTATTATTCATAGGACCTTATATATTATTTCCAGGCATTTTCGTTCAGTCATTTGTGTGCAAACACCTTTTAAGCACTTCGCTGCAGAGGACTTTCTCAGTGCGTCTAGCCGCGAGAAGCCTTGGCTGCGGAGGACGCGCTGAGCCTCAGCCTCCGGGACGCGCTGAGCCTCAGCCTCCGGGACGCGCTGAGCCTCAGCCTCCGGGACGCGCTTAGTCCCAGCCTCCGGGACCCCAGCGAGCACCAATAGATGTCATTGCGCCGTGCGGAAAGGTACCTGAAGGTGAGAGGGGAGGTCCTTTGGACCTCTCTCCTTCCAAATCCGTGCGGGGCAGTCCAAAAAAGGCAGGCACTGCTTGGAAGGGCACAGCCTGCCTTTCCAAGTGGCGGCTGTCTTTAACCCCTCGGGGGCTGGATCACGACTCGGCACCAACAGGCGACGTATCGCGGTCCCCTACTGGAGCTGGCCGACATCTTGGATGTTGGCCAAGCTTCCAGGATCTCACCCTGACGGCAGTTCTGGAGTTAACCCCTAGCTGCCGCCTATGGTGGAGATAGTGGGTTCCAATAGGGGTTAATATTTGGTATCATTGGAATGGCCAGAACATGACCTTTCCAATGATACCAAACTTGACCATGTTAAGTGTAAACAAAAAATAAAAATAAAATTAAATAAAAAATAAGTTTTTTTGTTTTGTTAATGCAGCAATATTGTTCCCATTTCAATTATAATGTGAACAATAATGCTGCACTAACGATTTTTTCTATGGGGCGTTTGCTAAAAAGCACGTAATTTCCCCCCAAAAAAATGTAACAAGTCCCCATTTCTAATTTTTTTAACAAGCGCAATCCATAGAAAATATAATCGCAAACGCTCGCATGATAAAAAGAGAAAAAGAACACCTTACGCGCTGTAAATTATTGAAAATTCTAATTTTATTGAATTTTTTGTTATAGTATACAGGCAGGGCATAACGTATACATATAATAATGATATATTATGAATCTGCGGAGTCTGCCGGAAAGAACGATATATAATTTGTCCGGGTGGTATAATAAAACGTGGCTTCAAATCGCGTTTAAACATGATGAGCAAAAGCGGTAAAAATGAGCTCAGCACAGAGGTGTGAAATGGCTCAGCAGCGAAGGGGTTAATAAATACTCAATAAAAAACTGAATAATTTTAACATTGAAACTTATGGGATTTGCCTGATTGAACCTGACAAATGAAATCACCCCAAATCAGGGCATCGCACTGGCATTTTAGTGTTCTCTGAATAGATTATCCATTGCTTCTCTATGGGGGTTTTCACTGCTGCTGAAGATCACCATGTTTCGCTGGAAATTCGCCAATATTAAAAGTTAAAGTTAAAAGTTGCAGTTCTTAAAAAATTTTTTTAACCATGTTCGTCGGGTTGTCGGCTTTTTCAGACGATTGTTCAGCGCTCTGTTCAGCGGGTCGTGGTTTTTTTTCGGATTGATTCAGCAGTTTTGTGGTGCTTTTTGTGATCAATTTGGCAGATTTGGGGCTGCTTTTCCGATTGATTCGGCGACTTGTTCCCTGCACTTTTGGGGACCTTGCGGTGAATGCTGAATTCACCGCAGGGTTGGCAAATCAGACTAGATGAAGTACGGGGAACGGGACAGCACCGAAATGACTGCGGTGCTCTCTGAATAACCCTCATTTTAAATCGAGACAGAACAGGAGGCCTCCTTGCATCACAATCTATGTAGGTGTCCCTTACATTTTAACTTATTGTGTGCACTCTTACTTTACTAATGATTTGACTGTAGTGAAACCGTTTTGGAGCTAGATGTGAACATCTCTACACATATAATTTCATTAGTACCTCAGTAAGAGAGCTTCATTAACCAGTATATAGTTGGTCAGATTTGGTTACTAACAGTTGCATAATAAATAAAAAATAAGGTTTTTTTTTTTGCTTACCAAATATTTAGTATAAACTGAATGTTAAAGGGCAGTTTGTGCTTTAAAGCAATGCAATATTTTCACACTGAAATAGCCGTTCTAAATGAATACACAGGCAAAATCCTAAAAGATCCTAAAAAAAAAAAATAATAAATAAAGAGACTTTTTACTGCAGATTAAAAGAATAGACGGTTTATAAGATATTGCATAGAAACAGAAATATTTTTAACATTGATGCCTTTGGGATTCGCCTGAATAAACCTGCTGAATGAAACCAACGAACAGCAGGGCAAATTGCCAACTTTTCAATGCTGTTCGGTGTTCTTTGAATAGATTAACCACTGCTTCTCTATAGGGACTTTCAGTGCCTTCAAACAGCACCGTACTTGCTGGCAGTAAGTCAAAATTTGGCGAAGTGCCTACTCTCTGAATAGCCAAATGGCTACGAAATGGTACCGTACGGGGAAATTCCCTGTTCGGTGCCATTTTGGGGCCAGATCGGCTGTCTCTCAATAACCCCTATAGTCTCCTGCAATGATGCAATTTATGCCTGACAATTCCAATTACCATATGCAATATCAATTCCTTGAATCAATTATTGTCAGGATATTTTTGTGTATTACTGGCTCATCCTGGACCCCATTACACCTGGGAGCTGCTTACATTGGTAATATGCTAAGAATAAAATACATTACGTAACTTATAATCACTGCAGTGCTCAGCAGAAATTGTAATTATTGCTCTGGTGCGATGTCTTGCAGGGTTATTCAGAGAGGTCTGAAATGTCGCCGAAATGTAACCAGACACTGAAATTCAGCGTACAGTGACATTTCGGCCATTCAGAGAGCAGGCAGTTCGCCAAATTTTGGCGAATTGCCTGCACGTATGGTGCTGTTCGACGGCAGTGATATCCCCCATAGAGAAGCAATGGTTAATCTATTCAGAGAACACCGTACAGCGGTGAAAAGTTGCTGAAATGCCCTGCTGTTCGGTGATTTCATTCGGCAGGTGAATCCCATAGGCTTCAATGTTAAAAATATTCCCGTTTTAATTTAATATCTAATAAACCGTTTATTTTATTCTGCAGTAAAAAGTCTATTTATAGGTTTTTAGGATCTTTTAGGCATTTTTCAGGATTTTTTTCGGCAAAAATTATTTTCCAATTTTTTTTATATCGTTTTTTATTTTTTCTGTAACAGCCCTTTTTATTATCATTCATTGGATCTTATATGTAAATTCCAGACATTTTCGTTCAGTAGTTTTTTTTGCAAACAGCGGTTCAATTTTGAAACTTTCAAGCGTACTGTTTTTTTGTTTTTTTTTACTCCGTTCGTCAGCTTGTTGGCTTTTTCCGACTGCTGCTCTGCGTTCTGATTGTCGGCTCGTCGGCTTTTTCCAGCTTGTATGGTGTGGTTTTTGTGGCGGTTTCTGCGAGTGTTTGGTAAGTGTTCGGCGGGTTTTCCCTCCACTCCGGGGACCCTGCGGTTGTACTTGAATACACTGCAGAGTCGACGAACTAGAATCGCCCCGAAGTGCGGGGAACGAAAGGGCACCGAAATGTCTGCGATATTTCGGTGCTCTCTGAATAACCCGTTTGGTTATACACAGGGAAGTGCAGCATAGTGAATCTTATTGGCTCCCTCACAGAGGTGACTCTGGAGTTAGTAAGTGTAATTAAGAACACTCACACAGCTCTCTTAGTAGACAACAAGAGTTTGTGAATGTAGGTGTGTATTTGTATGAGCATAAATGCATGTGTATGCTGGTATTACACACAAACTCCATAATACGATGCCCGAGTTTCAGCGAGGCCGTTGTTGTCTACCAAATTATTGGTCCACCTCTACTCCCTCAGTTTCTAGTCATTTAACTCCCCAAGTAATATTTAGTGTATTTTGAACAATGTCTAATCTACACCCATCCAATCATAGTTTCTTAGACAACCCATCTTCTTCCTTATGTTTGGCGAAAAATCTAATAGGGGTTATTCATAAAGCAGCAGTGTTTGCAACACTGGCACTTAGTGAATAACCCGGTATGTCTTCTTTGTATACTGAGAAGCAGCCACATGATTCACTGTTTAGATATTTACTTTAACAAATCAGTGCATCAATCTACCCATCCAAGCTGTATAATTAAACATCAATCCACACATACCATGAGTTAGAAGAGCTGTGAAAATAAAGAGTCGCTCTTGACTTTCAACATTCTGCAGATTCTCACTAAGAAGGCATATGTTTTTGGAGCCCAGAGACTTATTCTTGATTTTTTTTAATGCTTTATTTACAACTGCAAAGAAGCTGCATTTGTCCTTTGGCCATATTTATCTTTAATGCTTTAAAAATAGAAGAAAAAAAAGGTTGAAATGCAATCATGTGAATTGTCAGAGGCTTGTGATTTAGACAGAGCGCCACTAGAGGTAGAGCTGACACCACTAATTCATTTTACTCAACGGTAAACGCCATGATCTATAGCAAAGCAAAACATTTTTCTCCACTAAGTTTGATTTAGTGCTTTCTGACACTTCATGCTTACACTCAGGATGTGAATGCAATATGACATTGAAAGCAAAGTAACTGTCTCTGTTTTCTTTTCACATCTTCCCACACTATGTTATCTTTTCAATACACGCATAAACATATCTTGTTATATATAATCATAGTTAGATATTTTTATTCTTAATCACATTTTTTTATATGATTATTTCCTGCCATGTGCAAAGAAAATGTACTAATTGCAGATAATTTAGTGCAGATATTTATAAAGGCATATATAGACTGCAAATGCATTGCTTTTCATTTGGTAGACATGTTTCTTTCCTGTTGTAGTTGAAAAACCTATGACCAGGATTTTTTACCACAACAGTGTGCCTTGTGTTATTTCAAGATGGGATTAAAGCAGGAATTTGGTGGGTTCTTATCTGGATATTTTGTTACTTTGCTCATGTATAGATACTATTCCAAATGAATGTCGCAGGAAACTCATCTGTGCAAAAAGATAGAAAAATCACTCTGATTTGCATGTTTTTTCTTATGATTCTTGGAACTGTTGGAACAACTTGGAACTGTTACTCTGCCCACACCACTGTAGACCTATGAAGGCTTTGATAAGCCATAGACATCAGGCACAAAGAAAAATGAAAAGAAAAAACCCCAAAACACTGCATTTGGGAATAGAATATACAGATCTAAAAATGCATTCTGTGTATTTTTCCTCTCAAAGACATTATACAGGAACAACAGAAAAATATTGCCAGGAAAACAGAATAATAAAAGACAAAAATAGCCATAACTTTGGCTTATAAGGATGCATGTCTTGGAAAGAACCCCAGTGCATTCCTAAGAAATAAGAAGTAAGGTTAATATGGATATCTAGAAACGTCTCCTCCTGTCTAAATATGGGAGACTTCAGTGTGAATAAAAACATATGTTACTTAAATCAATTAAAGCAGTGTATAAAGTAAAATAGTGGAATATTTTAATCTCTTTCAAGAACTTCCATGGGAGACTTTAACGGGGACATACTGATCAAAAATGTGAAACAGTGTGGACAGTATGCACTGGTACATCACTGATGAAATAAGTCACTACAAAAGTTTCCTCTCTTGCCTGTGTTCCCTTTTTGCATAAATGAGGAATATTCATGGAAATACTCTGGTAAACCAGATCTGGATTGACCATCTGGCACACTGGGCAAAAACCAGTTGGCAGTGTGCCATAGAAAGACCAAGGGCCTTTTACATTCTTAACGCTAGTGTTAGCGCTCAGCTATGTGAGAGTTTGCTCTAGGTTAAGTGACTGTAACACATGCCCCTATATTACATTCCAAACACTAACAGGTTAAAAAATCTGTTAGTGCATGGGTGATTACAAGAGCTTGGGCTGGGCGAGCTTACTGTACTTTGCTCTTCCTATACTATTATTATTATTATTCTTTATTTATAAAGCGCCAGCATATTCCGCAGCGCTGTACAATAAGCACAGTATAGACAGGGTTACAATACATTGAACAACATTTGACAAACAGTACAGGAGGAGATGAGGGCCCTATTCCCGTAGGAACTCACAATCTGGGAGGGTTGGGGTTGGAAACAGGAGGAGAGGACTGTAAGGTGAGAGTGATTGATGGTTGCGTCAGTGAGTTGGGTGGTAGGCTTCCCTAAATAGGAATGTTTTAAGGGAGCGTTTGAAGGAAGAGAAGTTTGGGGAAAGTCTGACAGTATGAGGGAGAGCGTTCCAGAGAGTGGGGGCTGCGCGTGAGAAATCCTGCAGTCTATCATGGGAAGAGGTGATGCGGGGAGAAGCTAGGCGCAGGTCACTGTTTGACCTTAGGGAGCGGGCTGGGGTGTATTTGGTGATTAGTGAGGACAGGTAGTGGGGAGCTGAGTTAGTGAGGGTTTTGTAGGTAAGGATAAGGATTTTGAACTTAATTCTGCAGTGGATGGGGAGCCAGTGAAGGGACTCGCAGAGGGGAGCGGCAGAGACAGAGCGGCGGGTGAGGTGAATTAGCCTGGCGGAGGCGTTCAGGATGGATTGTAGGGGGGAGAGGCGGGACAGAGGGAGGCCAGATAAGAGATTATTGCAATAGTCGAGTCGGGAGATTACCAGGGCGTGTATGAGTTGTTTTGTGGTGACAGCGGTAAGAAATGGCCGAATTCTGGAAATATTACGCAGTTGGTATCGGCAGGAGGAGGAAAGAAACTTGATATGGGGGATGAAGGAAAGAGCAGAGTCAAGTGTAACTCCAAGACAGCGAACATGGTTTGATGGGGAGATACTTAACCGCTTCGCTGTGAATGACGTGCTGAGCGCGTCCTCTTGCATGGGCTCAGCGTGCGGAAGACACGCTGAGCGCACCCTGTCTTGGCACTGAGCGCGTTCTGTCTTTTCAGTGGTGATCGGCTGGTATTTCAGCCGATTGCTACGGTATCCCGGTACAGGCTGACATCCTGGATGTCAGCCCTGCCTCATGGATCCTGGCCAGCATCATAGCGTCATCGCGCCTGGCTGGATTGCGATTCAGCGCCAATCGGCGCTGGATCGCGGTCCTCTCCTGGAGGTGGCTGTCATCTTGGATGTCGGCCAAGCCTCTGGGATCTCCCCCCGTCCACTGATATCATCATGCATGGACGCATTGGCGCCAGTTTGGGAGTTAACCCCTAGCTGCTACCTGTGGTAGAGATAAGGGGGTCCAATGACCCCCATATCTCTCGATCTGTGGCAACTAGGAGTTAAAGATTGGTATCACTTGAAAGGCCAGAGCATGGCCTTTGCAGTGATATCAAACATGACAATGTTAAAAGTTAATAAATAAAAAAAATAATAAAACATTTTCTGAAAAAATAAAAACATGTTTTTATATATTTTTTTATTAATCCAGCATTATTGTTCACATCTCAATTATAATGTGAACAATGATGCTGCTATAACGTGTGTTTTTTTTGGGGGGTAGCTAAAATTACATAACTTCTCACCAAATTTAACACACTTGCTCTCCATTCAGAGCTGAGACCTTGTAACACTAACGAGTCACATAACACTGGCGAGGGAAAATGGCTAATTGGGCCCAATTTGGACATTTTCACTTAGGGGTGTACTCACTTTTGTTGCCAGCGGTTTAGATATTAATGGCCGTGTGTTGAGTTATTTTGAGGGGACAGCAAATTTACACTGTTATATCTTTTCATGTGACAACACTGAAGAAATTACACTTTGCTACAATGTAAAGTAATGAGTGTACAGCTTGTGTAACAAAATATTTACAAAAATTTGAGGGGTGTACTCACTTCTGTGAGATACTGTTTATATATATATATATATATATCTATAAAAAAAATCTGTGTATTACAAGTATTAATATTAATTGCTGCCTCACTGGAACAAAGCACAAAGAAACTCTCACAAACTTGTGCCAAAACGTATCAATACAAAGAATCAGTTCATATGGCGCCAACATATCATTTAGGCCCATGTCAGACGAGCGCAATGTTCACGTCCGTGTTGCCACACATTTGTGCGTCCGTGGCAGCATAGCATTCTGACCAATGGAGCCCCACACACGAAGTACGTCTCCACGGAAGTGTGGACGCATGACGGACGTGGCAAACGGACACAGGTTAGGCAAGAACGTAATACCAATAGAACGGATGTGCGGAGTGCGCCACATCCCGATTCCACACAGCTTTGTGTGTAAGTGATGGAACGAAGTCAGACGGAATGCATTTATGCATCCAGCATTTTTGACGGACAAAATGTTTTTTCATTTTAATTTAATTTCCCATCTACAGCAGTCAAAAATAACATCAATCACAAAAACGGACCGTGTGGCCACTACTGAGTCTTCCGTCAGAACATGCGTCCGTACTGCACGGACGCACAGTCCGTACAAAATGCGCTCGTCTGACATTAGTCTTAAAAAACAACAGCATGTGTTAAGTTATTACTCATGAAACATGTGACAAAATATGTAGTCACCCGTGTGTACATCAAAAACCTTAAAAATTCATAAAACTAGTGAACCCTGGTCAAAAACCAAACAGCAAGATGATATTAATAAGTATTAAAATTATGTGAAGCCATAAAAAACTGTATTTCATACTTATATTGAAAAGTCCATTACAGAGCAACAGTTTGTCCTTCCACCGTACTCTCAAAAAAAGAACAAGACATAAAAGCACATGATAGTGTAGAATCCTGCGAGAAGTGTAGTTATAAAATTCTTTTAGATTAAAACCACTAACATATTAGAGTTCCATCATTAACCTGGCTCTAGGTATCCTCGTATGTGGCCAGCTATTGAGTGGCGCAGCCCTTCTTTGCAGATGTAGAGTAGTTATACACAGCAAAAATGGAAGGAAGAGCAAAAAGAAGACGGTGCTTCCATAGTGTAATATGTTTCCAGTAATAATTAAAAAATATATGGTAAATGCACACTCACCAATACTGGAGCCTGACTCTTCATAGGCTCATTTACAGCGCTTGCAACACTTTTTAAGGTAAGTGCTCAACCTCTCACTTCCTCCTTTGAAGTTCAACAGAAGAAAGATTCTTAGCAGGCTGGGTGTTTCTAAAAAAAAAAAAAGAAGATTACCCCTTAATGCACAAGTTTAGATAGATATAAAAAAAACTGCAAAACTGAAACGCGTTTCAGCCATGTAAAACCTTTCTTAGTCAGTATCAGTGGTTAAAGATCAAAAATTATAAGATAAAAATGGTTAAAAAGATTTCTGTACCCAAAGCTCCCACTACCTTTGTGTCTTCACCCTCCTTGGCACCCTTGCCCACACTTTACATGGCCTCTGTTCCTGTTGGAGAGATGTGGAAGGTGGCTTCCTGCCAAGAGATCCTGGACCCATTTGGCAAAGCCAGTTCTCAAGAATAATGGGCATAAGGGTCACCTAACGGTTAATGAGTTAGAAATACTTTTATCTTGAAATGGAATTTTAGGAGTTAGTTTGTGTTAGGAGAACAATATGTCTACATTATATCTCTATCTGTATGTTCTTAGATTAATCAGATTCTCTGTGCTTGTTAATCCTGTCTATTATGTAACTAATTAGGTTTCAGTGTCTTCTCTAGGAATTCAACTCCCCCTCATGTAAATAATGTATTTGTTCATGTTACCTCCCCCCTCTCTGTTGTCCAGAAAACTGCTCTAATTTTCATTACAGATATTAATTTTCCCCTGCACTAAGCGGTGTGTCTGGTGTTTTGGGGAGAGCTACATATAAATATATTGCACTCACTCAAGTTCTGATTTAGGGTTGTGAGAAGAGAAGCTGCTGTGGATCGGCTTGGTTGTAACAGCTTAGGGTCTGGTCCACAAGCTGGAGACCAGTATACCCCAGTTGCTGTTACAATTTCTAATCACCATTACTCAATTTTCTACAGGTCTATTTACTAAAGTTGAAATTCAAGAGAATTGGCAGAAGAAGTGAAAAATCTAGGTCAAAATAGCCAAACCAGAGAAATTCTAGCATTAATCTCACTTTCCAAATCGGCCACTTGGTCTAGATTGTTCTCTTCTCCTGCTAAGTCTCCTGAGTTTCTCCCTTTATTGAATAGACCCGTATGTCTCTCCCATGTGTATGGTTCCGATTTCATTTCTGGTGTGTGTTCCAATGTGTGTTCTACCATGTGGAACGCATACATACCAGAAACGAAATTGGAACCATTATTTTGTGTTTTAAAGAAGTTTTTTCCCATTGGAACTGCACCTTTTGTTATGATATATGGTAACAGGTACTCTATCAAATATCAGCAGCTATTAAATGAACACTTGACTAGGGATGAGCGTTCGGTTCGATTCGAACATCGGCCGTTCGAGTGTTCGGCGAACGCCGAACATTATGGGATGTTCGCAGTATGTTCGACCGCGGACATTCCATAATAAAAAATGCGTCCACAGGTCTCCTAAATGTACCGGCAGCTGCCGGTACATTTAGGAGACCTGTGGCTCCGGTCCCCGTATCTCACCTGTCCCGGCCTCCTGTTCCCCGGTCCGTCAGCTCCTCCGGTCCGTCTGGCCGCGGCTCCTCTCTGCCCCACATCTTCATGCTGAATGATCTGATTAGACAAAATCCTGCGCCTGACCTGGACTTTGCCCAATCAGGGCTCTAATTCAATATTGAGCCCTGATTGGGCAAAGTCCAGGTCAGGTACAGGACTTTGCCCAATCAGAGCTCAGCATGAAGATGATCTTTAACCAAGCTCTGATTGGTTAAAGTCTTGCACCGACTTTAACCAATCAGAGCTTGGTTAAAGCTCTGCCCCATGCCTCATCTTCATGCTGAGCTCTGATTGGGCAAAGTCTTGCACCTGACCTGGACTTTGCCCAATCAGGGCTCAATATTGAATTAGAGCCCTGATTGGGCAAAGTCCAGGTCAGGCGCAGGACTTTGCCCAATCAGATCATTCAGTATGAAGACGTGGGGCAGAGAGGAGAGGCGGCCAGACGGACCGGAGGAGCTGACGGACCCGGGAAATGGAGGCCGGGACAGCTGCAGGACAGGTGAGTTATGGGGGCTGGGGGCCGAAGCCACAGGTCTCCTAAATGTACCGACAGCCGCCGGTACATTTAGGAGAACTGCAAACACATTTTGCGTGTTCGGCCCCCATACTTTACATTGTGTTCGAGTTTGTATTCAAACATTTCAGCTGTTCGGATACGAACCGAACACAAAGGTGTTTGGCTCATCACTACACTTGACTACTTCTGCTAGAAAGCTAATCAACAGCCATTCCCTGACCCAGTCTTTACAGTTTATCTTGGGGCCTTCTCCTATACTGATACAAAGACTACTGAGTTCCCTTATTATTATGATAACAGGATGCTGGTATATTATGTAGCGCTGTGTTAAAATCTTGCTGTGGCAGTACCTATTTTTGGCCACAAGATGGAGACAATCGCGATCAGAGACACTGGACATTGGGACTACATTTCCCGGCGTGCTTTGCCGACAGACAGGAAGTGGGTGGGACACAGACGCTTGACATCCTGAGCCTCGTGGAGAACGCGCCAGAGCGAGCCAGGGAACGAGGGAGAGCAGACGCAGTGCAAGATATCGCTAGAGGGCCTAGGCCAGAGCGCGAGTGAGACCTGTCAGTTCCTTACACCGGGTCATCCAGCCTTAAGAGAAGGAGACCTCCAAGTTCCCGAGATTTGCTGCAGATTAAGGAACCGAAGACCTTGAGTGAGGAGTTGCCGCGAGTTGATCGGATACAGAGAGCAGGCGGTGAGCGGGACAAGTCGTGGACAAGCTACGGAGAGTCAGACAACGGATCCGGCCGCAAGTATCCCCAGTCAATATCGAGCGGAGAGACGTCCTGGGTCAGCGGAGCCTAAAGAAATCGGTGGATGGGTGAGAGGCCTCCAAGGCCGTTTGTAAATAAGGAACACGCTGCTGTTTTCTCTCTGAACTCCACAGGGCCCCAACTTGACTAGTCGAAGACATTCCTTAAGTAAATTCACTGGCCAGTTGAACAGTACCCGGGTACCATACACACACACATACACACCCTTTACATTCCGGGACTTAACCTGTGCAGGACTCATTCTGTTACGAATCGGAACAGGGGTTGAAGATACGTTCCGAATATATTTTCTCTTTTCCGCTGCGCGTTTATCGAAATGCGAAGGGATTGTATTCTTGGTTCCGCTACGTGTCCTTTTTCCGAAATTTCGTGCAATTGCATTCTTTTCTGTTCGGTTGCGAATATATTGTTTTTCCGAAATACGAAGCCTCGTGTTTCGTTTCTTTCCCGCTACGCGTTTTTACCGCGATACGAAAGTACTGTAATAATACCTGTGAATACCGTGTCTCAACGTCTGCTTAATATTTTAGTAAACTATTTAAATTATAAAAACCCACAGCGGTGTTGGAGTATATTTATTCCCTAGTGCGGGGAGACTGACCCGTGGTTCATTTTCAGCGGCTCCTCCGGGAGTGAGCGCTACACGTGGGGGCTCGTTTCCGGGATCCAGTCTCTGGAAAAACCGCATCTAAAGGGTTAAATATGGATCCAGACTCTGTTGCCGAATGGTGTGGGGAGCACAGTAGTCAGTTAGAATGTTGTATAGTCATGGATATTCCCGCAGACACTTGGGCTGAAGATCAGATTCGCCAGGCCGTGGCCACGTTAGCACCAGATCATCGGGGGTTAATACTGGACATTAAAAAAAAAACAGATACCTCTCACACGTATGTTCTTCTCGAGTGGAGAAAGGGCGTTCCATCATGTTTTCAGGGCGCGAGCGTGAAACTGGCCGATGAGGTGGAAGTCCAACTAATTCAGCCAAGTGCGCCACGTGGCGAATCCGCAAGTGATCCCGCGCCTAGTCCGCTGGCCATGATCGGGCCTGAATTTATCGTGGCTATTGGAGATCTACTGGCTAAATGTCAGAAAACAAGCCCTCCTCACACTAACTTCGGTTATCGACGGTTAAGAAATTTTACAGGAAACGTACCAACTCCGGCGGGAGAAGAAACCTTTGAAGAATGGGTGGAACAGGCGATGCAGGCTCTGGATGAGTGGGATGTCCCTGAGGCCCAGAAAAAGCAAAGGATCACCGAGAGCTTAAAAGGACCTGCGTCAGAAGCGGTGAGAAACCTGAAACTGAGTAGAAAAGATTGTACTGCTTTAGATTACTTAAACGTTCTTGAAGAAGTTTTTGGGCGAACCGAAAAGGCGGCCGAACTGGTATATCAGTACGAACACACCTATCAGAGAAGAGGTGAAAGGATGACCGAGTACATGAGGCGCCTAGATAAGATTCTACACCAGATACTCCTGAAGAAAGGGGCCGAACCGGCCGAAGTAGATAAGATCCGAATAAAACAGATCCTGAGGGGCTCTCAACCTCTAGATCCAGTAATGATGCAGCTGAGAAGCAGAGCAGGTAACCAAGAGCTGAAGTACCTGGAACTGATCCGAGTTGTACGAGAGGAAGAGGCTTTACTGGAAGAGAAATTCTTCAGGCGGGGGAAAGGGCTTATGCACAACCTGTGAGACATAACGACGGTCTGCAGCCTGAAAGCGACTCTCTAGATACTTATGGATCTGACGAGGACGAACAAGAACACCTAGTCGTTTTTAAATCTACAGAGAGGGCTGCCAAAGAATCGAACCTCCCTGAACGTGGTGAATTGTCCAAAACCGTCAAGAAAGTACAGGAAGCTCAAGCTGAATTGCAACAAGCGCACGCGGAACTGTGCCGAGTGTTGATGAAGGTGACCGAAATGCAGGCAGAAATGCAGAAATTCCTCACAGGTATGCAGACGACGGGAGTTGCTGTGGCGTCTGGTCCAAGTCCTTTAACCAAATCTCAACAATCAACTACGTCTCCGCTCTCTAAGAAGAGATGTTTCGGTTGTGGAGAAATGGGCCATTTCCGCGCACAGTGCAAAGGCCGAAAGCCTGAGAAGGATAGAGTCAAGGGACTGTTGAAAGCCCTAGAAGGACTGTAATCTACCTCACCGGCGGGAAACGCCAGAGGGCACAAGTGAAGGAGCAACCTAGGTGCCCGAAGGTTGAACCCCGCTCCAAAAACCAAGCCAAGATTAAGAGGGCGAGAGGGCCCAAAGCCGAGCCAACTGCTGAGCCTGCCAGGACTGAAAGAGTCACTCCCTTAGCATCCGGGTCTACATCATGGGGAAGCAATGCACATCCAAAACCTACACGGGCCAAGAAAAAGGCCAGGGTACAGCAAACTGGGTCTAAGCGTCCGGATACCGCCACCAAGTTTCCTGACCAACTGATAGGTCCTTCTCCTATTGTGCCAATCCAAGTGGAGGGAGTCTACACTAAAGCCCTGTTAGATTCAGGGGCTCAAGTGACATTGATCTACAAAGACTTCTATGAGAAACACTTAAAGCACATTCCTCTGCAGGAATTGAAGGATTTGGAAATATGGGGTATCGACACTGAGAAACTCCCTTATGACGGGTACCTGCAAGTGAAGTTGGAGATCGGATCTGAAGTCATCGGGCAGTCTGGGGGTTGTGATGCATTGGCCATTGTGTGTCCTCGACCCTCGGGTGCGAACAGAAGCTCCCTGATAGTGGGGACGAATACTGACCTAGTGCGGCGTCTCCTGACACCTATTGTATTGGAAGAAGGTTCGACTCAAGGAGTACACCCAATGTTACGTCCGGTCTATCAGAGGATGGTCGAAGAACGAAAGGCACCTGCCGAGGTAGGGCGCCTGTGGAGACTGGGGGGAATGGAGAAGGTTCTGCAAGCAGGAGAAGTAGCGAGCTTCCGGGCTTCAGTCAAGTTGAACGGATCGCAACCAGGTCCCTACGTGGTGCTGGGAACCGATTTTAATCATGGGAGTGAAACCGGAGTCGAAGTAATTCCTGAAATAATCTCCACCAAAGCTCTGAAGAGAACACGAGGAAGAGTCTCGGTCAGCGTGTGCAATGTGACGGATTCTCCAGTAGTCCTTAAAGCACGAATGCCTATCGGGCAAGTAGAGTCTGCTACACCCCTCTCTACCGATTTAGGAGGGGGAGTGGATAAAGAGATTCCAGATGAAAGATTCTACCCCAAGGACGCTCCCATTTCACCTGAGTGGAAGAAACGTTTTCAGTCTCAAGTCCTAAAGTGGAAGGAATTGTTCTCGAAAGATGAGTTCGATGTGGGCCTAGCTAAGAGTACTGAGCACCGCATTCGGTTACAAGAAGACAAGCCGTTTCGTGAAAGATCAAGGCGAGTTCCGCTAGGAGACTTAGATGATCTGCGAGAGCAGCTGAATGAATTGCAAAGAACCAAGGTGATTCAAGAGTCCAGGAGTCCATACGCATCTCCCATAGTGTTGGTCCGGAAGAAAAATGGTTCTGTCCGCCTATGCATAGACTACCGCACATTGAACCGGAGAACCATCCCCGATCAATATGCCACTCCTCGGATAGAAGATGCCCTACAGTGTTTGTCTGTAGCAAAGTGGTTTAGTGTACTAGACCTGCGAAGCGGGTATCACCAGATACCCATGCATCCTGAAGACAAGGAGAAAACTGCGTTCATCTGTCCATTGGGGTTCTTTGAATTCAACAGAATGCCTCAAGGCCTTACGGGGGCTCCAGCCACGTTCCAACGGTTGATGGAGAAGACAGTCGGGGATATGAATCTAATCGAAGTATTAGTGTACCTGGATGACATAATTGTGTTTGGGAAGACTCTGGAAGAACATGAGCAACGTCTGGAGAAGGTCTTGAAGAGGCTCCATGAAGAGGGGCTGAAACTGTCTCTGGAGAAATGCCAATTCTGTCTGCCGTCTGTTACGTATCTAGGACATGTGGTCTCAGCAGAAGGTGTTTCGACAGACCCTCGGAAGTTTGGAGGCCGCAGCTTCTTGGCCTAGACCCCGAAACGTCACTGAACTTAGATCTTTCTTGGGATTCTGTTCATACTATCGAAGATTTGTGGGAGGATTCGCGAAAATAGCTCAACCACTGAACAAACTCCTGCAGAAGGAAACCACAGGAGAAGGCTGCAAGGTCTCTGACCAAAACCCGTCAGCTCCAGGGCCAAGGAAAGCTCGAGAGTCTATACAAGGTGAATGGACCAGTCAATGTGAAGGAGCTTTCGTGAAGCTGAAAGAGAGTCTAACCCGAGCTCCTGTTTTGGCCTATGCGGACCCTCACAAGCCGTATGAGCTACATGTGGATGCCAGCCGAGAAGGTCTGGGAGGAGTCCTGTATCAGGAGTATGGTGGATTGCTGAGGCCTGTAGCGTACGTGAGCCGGAGCCTTACGCCTTCAGAGAAGAACTACCCTACTCATAAGTTGGAGTTCCTAGCCTTAAAGTGGGCAGTGGTAGACAAGTTAAAAGACTATCTGTATGGAGCCGAGTTTGTGATCAAGACGGATAACAATCCTCTTACCTACATCCTACTACCGCAAAACTGGACGCAACGGGACATCGGTGGTGGCCGCTCTGTCAGGGTTTCGGTTCAGCCTGAAGTACCGCCCTGGGGTGAATAATCGAGATGCTGATGCGTTATCGAGAAGACCCTACACTACAGAATGGACTCAGTTGACTCCAGACGGGGTGCAAGCTTTGTGTCAAGGAACAGAGCGCCGGGTCAAAGGAGGGATTGAAGCGGAGGCCATAGGAGTCATGGCTGCGGCTGTTCCTGAGTTTTACTGTAACCCTACGCAGTTAAGGGATGAAAGTTTACCTACCTTTTCGAGACAGGACCTGAAAGCGGATCAGGCCAGAGACCCTTTAATTGCCTTGACCATAAAGGCCCTGACTGCAAACCAGCGAGAGATTTTGTTAACCAACTCCCCGAGTGGAGCCAGATTGGTCTACAAAGAGTGGGAGCGGTTAAAGATGTTGGATGGGGTGGTCTACCAAAGGGGCCCTTCAACTAACGCTGAAGAGATTCAACAGTTATTCCTCCCCACTAAACATAGGGAGAGTGTGCTACGATCACTACATGATGAGCATGGACATTTGGGTGCTGAGAGAACTTTTTTTACCAA